>CAKAOJ020000068.1:3282500-3805000 GCA_916701645.2 Sebastolobus alascanus | reverse complement strand
TAAATGTATGCTTTGTTGTTGGCGATGGGGGATTTAGACACTTGGAGGACACACGCAGCTGCCAGCAAATGAACAAGGGTATAAAATGAAACAAATAATGTGTTATTTATCTTTTTAATCTTTCTCGTATTGCTGGAAATGTAAGAAACAAAGACAGCCAGAGAGTGCAAATAAAGCAGAGAAACACGCGGACTGCTCTTCCCTTTAGCCCCCTCGTCGGCTTCTAATTGAAGTATTGACGGATTTAAATGAGGCTGAAATGCACTCAAGAGTTCCTGCGTCTCATAACACACAAACACACACACACACACACACACACACACACACACACACACACACACACATATATATAAAATCGCACACGTTGCATGCAAGGATGATGAACACAATGCACCACGAATGGATACACAAATAAAAACAGACATGATTTCAAACACACATGCAAGAAGTAAAATACATCTATGTTAAAATCATAGTGTGTGCTTAAAAATGAAAAGAAATGTGAACACAAACACACACACAAACATCGACAAATGGACATGATGGTGTTGGCGAATGTGAGCACAGTTAATGGTCTCAGTTTTTCAAACCACTCATGCGAGTAAGTACACTTTTACAGAAAGCATCTTGAGCGTACGAGTACAGTTTGGGGTTTAAAGGGCATGAAATGTGATCGGTTGATGAGTGACAAGCGTGTGGCTGAGCCAGCATGTAATGACTGGGCAGCCAATGGCAGCAGAGGAAGGACAGCACACAGTGTTTCACACAGCTGTTTCCTGTAATGTGAATTATTGGAGCTGTGAAGATGACACGTCAATGCTAACTGAATCATAAATGACTTGGAGGTTTTAAATGACACGGCAGGAGAAATTTAATTCCGGAGTAAATGGACAGAGTGTAAAACGAGAATTTTACTCACGTGTGTTTAATCCACACTCAGTGTTACTGATGATGACATATTCGGGTGATGTCATGAGGGCATTGTTAGCATTAGCTTTAGCATGATGTTAGCTGCAGTATCAATGGTTCTGGAGATAAGCAGGTATTGGCAAAACATCAAAGCGTCAACAAAGCAAGGAGAAGCTTAGATTACAACACACAGAGGGAGAGCGACTTCATTCTCTGTTTCAACAGCAGGTGTTCTTCAAATAACCATATTTATATGCAACAAAGGCTCAGTAAAATAAACACGTAAATAATTCTGCATATAGCGCCAAATTTAATAAGATAACAGTGGTTCTGAATAAGATAATTTTACATGTAGACAGGTAAAATGTCAGGTTTGACCTGCAGAAATATCGCAAGAACTAGAAAAAAAAATTAGAAGCTCGTGGCAATACTGCCAGGATTGGCTGAATTTACATTAATAATTATAATTGTACGATTGCATGTTTCTTGAAGGGACTCGTAGAGTTAGAAGAAGAGGCTCTGTGCAGGTGTGTCACAATTGTTCAATAGTTATGGAGCAAAAAGGAAAATGTTATTTAAAAAGTTCAGTATTTTCTCGGCAGTAAGAATAGATACTGCATGGAGTCAGTGTGTATATAACACAAATTGTAAGACAGCAATTAACTGACAAGCAATTAACTATAGGTTTTAGTTTACGTACATAACCATGTTCAACTTGTGGTAAAAAAAAATAATAATTTCAATGAAAACATACAACTCAATTAATTTTCATGAAATTACAAGAACAAAAATGTAAATCAATCTTAAGGAGAAGAACATGTCTTTGATATAAATAATAAAGGCTGTAAATAATGAACCATTACGGTTCATGTTAATGAAACTACTAGTTTTATGAGAAGTAAGCTTACATTATTTAGCACTAAAGCTGTCAAAATTCCCTTTGATAGAGTCGAGAACAGCATGAAACTGAAGCCTGGAGCAACAGCAGAGTGCATTCGCTGGGTCAAACCTCTCTCTCACACACACACACACACACACACACACACACACACACACAAACACACACACGCTCTCCTCTACTATGGTAGATGATACAACTGACTCTAAAGAGCAATGAAACTGAAACTACGCATACGATCTCAGTTTACTTCTCACACACCCGAGTCTCCCACATCACTACAAGATGCACACCAACCAAGCTATATACGTAAACCGCAGCTCTTTCTAGTCTGTCCTACATTAATCTCTATAAACAGAATCTGGAGGCAACGGGAGAAGATTTTGGCATCAGAAGCGTTCTGGTTTCCGTTTGAGTATTATTGAACAATCATGTTCGAGCAGGCTTTGGTTGAATGCAGGTAAACAGTCAGTGTGGAGAGCAAAAGAGGCGGAACGCATTGGCCGAAATACAATCTGGGAAGCCACCGGCTATCGTCTGACAATGATTTAGCTTTTTATTGGTTTAAAATTAATCGGACTGTAAACAATGAGTAGCACACAGAAGAGGAAGTCTTGGCCCGGATATCCGCTGACTACACCTGAACCCCAGAAATATAGCCCCTTGCCCCCAGAGGCTTATCTGTCGTCAGACCAAAAGCCGATTGATCCAACATATACAGAATATACTGTAGGTATTTTGTTGTTCATCTCCTCCAAACAGACACTAAGTCACAGCAAGATGACCTCACAAAGTGACCAAAAGACGTCCTGGACCAAAAATAAAATGGTCAGAGAGAAAAGGAGAAGACCTGCGCCGTAGTTCAGTGCAACAACAATGCTGATTGCTGATCTATATCATCATCATTAATAACACAAAACAATGACAAATATTGTCCAGAAACCCTCACAGGTAATGCATTTAGCATAAAGAAATATGCTGACTTGACTATGACTTGCCCCAAAACTGCTTGTGATTATCATAAAGTGGGCATGTCTGTAAAGGGGAGACTCGTGGGTACCCATAGAACCCATTTTCATTCACTTATCTTGAGGTCAGAGGTCAAGGGACCCGTTTGAAAATGGCCATGACAGTTTTTCCTCGCCAAAATTTAGCGCAAGTTTGGAGCGTTATTTAGCCTCCATCAAGACAAGCTAGTATGACATGGTTGGTACCAATGGATTTCTTAGGTTTTTACAGTTTCTTATGATGTCAGTATCTTCAATCTAGCTTTAGAAGTGAGCCTGCTACAACGTTAACTTTGACAGCTCTATTAAATTTGTATTTCTCTGTTATATAAGCTAAAACACACTGTATGACACAAGACCTTGTTTGCTTGTAGTTTTCTTTAGTTGAAATAAATAATAAATGTCTTAAAAATCGATGTTTAGTGTTCAGAGTGAGATATGCTACTGAGAGTTGAGTCTGCTGTAGCTGCAGCCACAGTGTTTGCTCTCCGCTTGGTAGAAAATGGAAGAAAAAAAGGTTAGTACAGCCATAGGTCAACTTGCTGCATAGCAACTGGCTGCTACAGTCAGCAAACTGACCTATGAAAACACAGAGAGCATGTTCTGCTCTGAGCCTGCCGCTGTAGCGCTGACAGCCTCACACACAGTGGCAGCTCCCAACCTCGTACACTGCGAGGCTTCATTACAGTGACACATGAATATCCACGGCATCATGCCAGCTGATATTAATGATAATAAGTACTGATTTATCCAGAAGGAGATTATTTTGTTGGTTTCCCTTTTTACAGAGAGGTTAGAAGTCAGGGTCAGTTTACAACTTCCATCCCATCACTTAAAACGCCAAGTTTAATGTGTGTTCCTTGTAAATGTAGTCAGGTTCTTGTATATGGACACATTTTACACATTTGTGTTGTATATATCAGACTTTGGGCTGGTGAGGAGAGAGAGAGAGAAGAAGGAGAGATAGAGAGAGGGCTGCCCGTCAGCGGGGTTCCTCGTGCTCCAGTTTGATAACAGTAGCACAGGGAAAATAAGCCCCACTCGCATCTAAGCGCCATGAAAATGAGGAGCCACTCCTAGCGCTACAGGGGAGCTACATGCTAATGCTCACTGGAGGCAGGAGACCTGTAGTCGGGGACATTAACATGCCGACCACCAACACAAAAACACTAACATGCTTACAGGTACATATACTCAGAAACAGGAGGTTAAGCTGTCTGCATACAGATTTGGAATTTTGTGCAGCTCCTGGTCCTTTAGCGTCACTATGCATCTCGGTCGCACGAAAAGGAGTATGAATGACACGATAATGCGCAAGGCAAAAGCGTGCAATAAGAACGCCGTTCTTGCTTTTGGCGTGTCATTTGTACGCCATGTAGTCTGTACTGACTGCAATGGAAAAGCATCCGCGTAAATATGCTACGCTCAGAGCTGGTGACGTAGAATATAAAGTGAGAAAGAGTGGTTATGGCGAGCGGGAGGGGAGTCGGATGGGTCCAACAAATATAGGACTTTCAACCAGGAGGCCGCTGTTTTGTTTTGTAAGTTACATTAATAACTTTTCGGTACTTACGTTACATTGTTTCCGCGCGTATTTTACTTAGTTTACGTACTTATTCTAAGCCCAACCATGACGTTTTTCCTAAACCTAAGTGAGCGGTTTTATTGCAAAAACTAACTAAGTGGTTTTGTTGCCTCCTTCTGGTACTGCACCTTCATACCCTAGTGTAATATTTAGCAAAACGTGACACTAAAACGCTTTCCTCTCGTGGATTGGTGGGTCTATTACACGCTTTGGTGTGATACATGGTTGTACTATGAGCATGGACTTTAGCCTCCACTACCAGATGTACTAAAGGTTTGGTTTTTGTCATCTTACCCAGTAAGGAAGTCAGGATCATGACCCTTTAATACTTTGCATAACTTTTAACTTTTTTTGGGGCGGCTGTGTCTCAGTGAGTTGAGCGTGTCGTCCTTAAACCACAAGGTTGGCAGTTCGATCCACAGCTCCTAATGTCTGCATGTTGAAGTGTCCTTGAGCGAGACACTGAACTGAAGTTACTCCCCGGGCGCTTTACAGCAGCCCACTGCTCCTAAATGTTTAGGATGGGTAAAATCCAAAGGTCAAATTTCATGTATGTAACTGTATGTATGTGATGATTCTAATAAAGTTTTTTATTTAGCTGAAGCTCATCACAAGCTGTTTTGGCCAGTGAGATGTTGCTTCTGATGCATTATGACCAGAATCTGCAACTCTCAGTCTCAGTTTGTTCATCATTTGCACAGCTTGAATCTGCTGATGTGCATCTCCGTTCCCTCCATTTATTTTTTTACAAAGTTAATGTCTGGCCGATCAACTTTACGAGGAGTATCTGTAAAATCCCGCTGCTGGGAATCCTTTTTAACGGCTGCTTGTCGCTGCGCCAGCCCAGGCATTAAACTACACAATGATTACTGCCCATCAGCTGTTATTGATCGTGCATCAGACGCAGGCTCTTACTTTTGACGGTGAGGTACATGGACTTGCTGACATCAGCTCCCACGTCGTTGCTGACCTTACACAGGTAGAAGCCGCTGTCGTCCTCCAGCACGTGTTTGATTAGCAGCGAGCCGTTGCTCAGCAGCTGCACACGAGAGCCGCTGATCAGCGGGATGGGCTGAAACTGAGGGACGCCGGCGCCTGAGACGGAGGAAAGAGAGAGTGGAAACAACACTGTAAATAACGAGAAACGTTTAGATATAACTCTTTATATAGTCCAGACAGTATGTACACACATTTTTCAGTAGAGAAAAAGATGTACAATGCCAACATGGAATACAGTGCTTAACAGTAAGCTGATCTCCAGTGTGTCAGTGTGTGTGTGCATTCATTTGACCGTGCGTCTCTGTTTACAGATTTGATGACAAAGCCCGTCAGATTTAGGGAGGATTGTAAACATGTTTCTTAACACCAGGCCTAAATCCTTAAACCGCCAAACAGCTGCTGAGCACGGCGAAGCGGGCCGAGCTGCTGGTGTGATGCAATCAGAACAGACATAATGCTCATGTTTAGCAAGACAGCAGATTGGTGCAGAGGAACAACAGGCAGGAGGCGAGAGACCTCGCATTGCTGCTGGCCTTCAACACTGAGACGAGCCAGAAAGATGTAAACTGTAGCTAGACATGGATTATTTTCTGGACTATTTATTCCTGTGTCTCTGGGCTTATTCTTTGCATTTATGTTTGTTGAATTACTAGTAAGAGCGACTGCATAAATGGCCTTGGTCGAGGACAGGCTAATCCTAAAGGCATGGATTTGTCTGGTTTGAGAACAAGTCGAGCGATGCTCTACGCCTGTCTTTTATCAATTCTCAAAAGTCCAATACGACTGACACTTGATATCCATCACTGAAGCATCGTTGAAATAATTGGACTTGGCATCTCTGACATATTCTGGCCTGCGTGTAATTAA
Organism: Sebastolobus alascanus; assembly: GCA_916701645.2. Lineage (NCBI taxonomy): Eukaryota > Metazoa > Chordata > Actinopteri > Perciformes > Sebastidae > Sebastolobus > Sebastolobus alascanus. The sequence continues at coordinate 3,798,735 of CAKAOJ020000068.1, read as the reverse complement.
TACCTCTCTTTTTAATAGAAAATGATATAATCACTCTCGTTCTATTGTCAAACAATACAGTATCTCATTCTGCAGTGGCGGCCTTAAATCCGCAGGAAATGTCACTGACGATGAATTATAAAAGTCTTTGGAGCGGCCTGCTCTGCTCTTATAGTGATGAAAGAACAGTATTCCACCTTGCTCATGTAGTATTAAACACATGTGTGAACTGAGCCAGACGTTGCATTAGCTCGTGTTAAAGTTAGCGTGTAGAGATTAGGCTATTTAGTGAGCTGTGGGTTTTTGCCTTTTAATTAAAATGCAGTCAAGTGGCCGCGGCTAGCAAAGGGTCAAGTGGTGACTTTGTTCCTGCTCCCCTGGCTCTGACAGAGGGAGAGGGAGGGAGGGAGATGTGTTCTTCCTTGAATTATGGATTTTGCATATCCAAATGGTGCTAGTCGTTATGCTAATAGCAGTTGACCTTTACTTACTGTTCCATATCTCCCAGAGACACTCATCTGGCTCTCAGCTACTTCTGTTGCAGTAAAAGCATGCCAGGCAGCCATTCTCTGGACAAAATGCACTCTGGCTTACAACAAATCAGACGGCACCTTCCCAAGCTACCTACCCTAGATACAATATTTTTTTTTGGAGGTGATTTTCATTGCCTCTCTGCTCTGACTGATATCCTGACTGATAGAGAAGATACCGGGGAGCCCATCATGTATGTCCCTTGGAATAATTTACAATTCTATAGTTTTAGATATGTGAAAGAACAACACGAGAAATATATTAGAAAGATATTAGACAGGCATTAAACATATTTGCAGCTTCTAAGAGTTATAGATTTGTTAGATTAGAATGTAATATTTGAACTATTATACCAACCCAATCTTCAGAAAAATTTTTGGCATTGTATGTTTCTGCAAACCACAGATACGTTGAATGTCGACATTTCTGAACCAAAATCAGCCTCGTATCACGCTTGCAGAAACGCACAATGCGACATGGTGAACGTTGTGAAATGATTAGTTATGTTACGGCAAAAAAAAATACTTGGTTAAGGTTAAAAAAAAGATCATGGTTTGCGTTAAAATTTCCAACATAACGTAACAACGTAACTAGCAGAAATAAATAACTACCGCCCTTAGCGTTCTTTATTACATAACATTACGTAATAAGCGTAACAACACTGCTTAAACAAAATTACATATAAAGCGTAAAGTCAACATTGACTTCTGGTCTTCTGGTTTTCACACGTGACACCCACCACCCCCCTGGCGCCTGACGTATCCATGGTTTTTGCAGAAACGTACGATGCCAACATTTTTCCTGGCGACTGGGCCGATTACACTGTAGATTTAAAAATGTAAGTATTAATTGTTGAACTATGTAAAAAAATATATATATATATATCATGATGATTTAAATGAATGAATCTGAAAACATTTCCCGGACCCCACTTTGAGAATCAGTGTTATAGAGCACCAGGAAAGATGTGAAAAATGGAGGTAAAAATATGTGACGAAGGCCTGAAAAAAAACACAAAACCAACTTGCAGCCGGGCCAACTGAGCCGTGGGGCACTTCCTGCTGGATAGGTTGTTTTGCGATTGAGTAAACACACACACACACATACTCTGCTCAGCCTAATCTCTCCATGCTGATCAGGACTGGTCAGACAGTACTAATCAGGCATGAGGCCTGCTTGTCTCACAAACACACACACAAATGCACGCCCGCACACACAAATCCAATTAAAGGGTGAAAATCAGACCTGATTCTTTCATTCCTTTGATCATGGGAGCTAGTGCACGCACACACACACACACACACACACACACACACTCACGCACCACTCCTCATTGGTTGTTGTCCTTCTGTTGGTGAAGCTTTCATCCCTGGTTATATGGATGATGGAGCAAACACCTGGGGCCTCCTCTTCATCTGCCCTGCTCAAGTGGCTGAACTCACCTGCTGCCTCCCTGCCTGCCCGTCTGTCTGTCTGCTAACGCTCTATCTGTATATCTGTCTGTCTGTCTCTCTCTCTGTCTCTCTGATGATTCTCTAATGGTGCAGGTGGAAACCCTGCAAGCCCCCAGCCCGCGGTTTACAGAGCAGATGGCTGTGTGTGTGTTTGTGCACTCACACACATTACGCTCTGGCTGTGGATGAAGCAAATGGAACCACTCACCTGCAAAAGCACTACAGTACTACTGCACTCACCTTCACACACAGCTGCTTTAAGAAACACAACCTGAGACCAAGGTGTGGCCCAGCTAGCTGCACACAAAGATGGACTGTAGTGCAGCTAAATTCAGACCCTTTACAGGTCAATCATCACTTCTTTTTTTGTTTGATATTTTGTATTGTAGCCAGGGCTGTCATTCGATTAAAGTAGTTCATCTCGATTAATCGCATGATTGTCCATAGTTAATTATGATTAATGGCAAATTAATTGCATTTTTTTATCTGTTCAAAATGTACCTTACAGGGAGATTTGTCAAGTATTTAATACTCTCATCAACATGGGAGTGGGCAAATATGCTTGCTTTAAGTAAATGTATGTATATATTTATTATTGGAATTCAATTAACAACACAAAACAATGACAAATATTGTCCAGACAAATTTGCGTTAACGCGTTATTATAGCGTTAACTTTAACAGCCCTAATTGTAGTATAACAAAAATTGTCTTTGTCACATGATTATGCATTTCCCTTCATCCCTTCATCACCTGTCTTTACAGTTCTCCCTAAAAATTCGATTAGACAGCTGCAGCTGATTCAGAACGCTGCTGCTCGAGTCCTCGCTAAGACCAGGAAGTGGATCATATCACTCCAGTTCTGAGGTCTTCACACTGGTTTCCTGTCTGTCAAAGAATTGACAAAATACTTGAACCATCCAGACCTCTCAGGTCTTCTAGGACGGGTCTGCTTTCTGTCCGCAGAGTCAAAACTAAACATGGAAAGGCAGCGTTCAGTTTTTATGCTCCATATATCTGAAACAAACTCCCAGTAAACTGCAGGTCAGCTGCAACTCTTAGTTCTTTTTATATCAAGGCTGAAGACTTTTCTGTTTGCCGCTGCCTTTTATTAAATTATTTCTTACACTTCACTGTAACTTTTAGTCTTGTATTTTATACGTATCTTATTCTATTTACCTTGTTTTTATTCTCTATTCTTTTGGATTTTTAATGACAGTTTTTAATTGTTTAAATGTCCTTTTATAATGTGTTTCTTTTGCACTTTGTCTTGATGCATTTGATGTTTTATGTAAAGCACTTTGAATTGCCTTGTTGCTGAAATGTGCTTTATAGATAAACTTGCCTTGCCTTCATCCCCCCATCCTCCTTCCGGAGCCTTAATCTATCCCTCCTACATCATCATGGCTCCCCTCCATCTTCTATATGTAATAAACTATTCTAAACTCATATCATTATTGCCGTGCTCTTTGTTAATGAACAGTGCATGCTGTGTTTAATGTACCTTTGGAGTGTTCCCATACGATGGTGGGTGGTGGGTAGCCTTCAGCAGAGCAGTTCAGAGTCACAGTTTTCCCATAGATGCCATCTTGATCCTCAGGCTGCACCACAAACTGAGGAGGAACTGTACATACACATAACAGTTGACATCAGTGTCTTTATTATACTTGTAGCCTTGTGTATGCAGGTTTTTATTCCAGTCAAACTGCACCAGTCGATTCTACCTTCAGCCAGACAGGAGGAACTAATAAGTGAAGTTTGGTACTGCGGGGATTGCTTAAAATGAAAACCTGCACACATACCACAGATTATAGTAGTCCACTGGGTGCCATTAGATACATAATCTGTTCCTTTGTGCTTCCTCACCTCTAACAATAAGCTGACTCTGGTGCTCCACTGCAGCAGCCTCGTTGCGGGCGACGCAGGTGTAGTTGCCGTTGTGGTCGGGCGTCAGGTTGGAGATTCGCAGCGAGCTCGTGAAGTCGATGTTGTCCACAGTCACGCCCAGGCTGATGGGGATCGGCCGCCCGTCCTTCTGCCAGGTGATGTCCAGCGGGCGGTCGCCTGACATGACCACGCAGGGGATGAAGACGCGTTGGCCGATGGTGAAACGCTGGAACTCGAAGGGCTGGATGTAGGGAGGGACTGACGGGCAGAGAGAAAGAGACCCAAAGATCAAATGTGATTTGAGCCGTGAGTTTCAAAGACCGTCTTAATTCCCTGGATTGTGTGGCACGTACTGCGTCCTTTTCTCAGAGTAATCCCACAATCTTCCAACTATCTTTGCTTTAAAGAGGTCACTGAAGGAACATAAAAGACCTGAATAGCAAAGCATTCTGCAATAATTCCCCCTTCATTCTCAGACTGGAACATTTTGTCCTTTCAGCACGAGAAGAGCACACAGAAACAGAACAAAAAAATAACTCTGAGGTGACTCATTCAGGTTGCTTGGAAAAAGAAGTGAACTTTTTCTCTTCATCTATTAATAATCACCTATTGATCTACTGACCTACATACTTACCTATCTTCTAGCCTGGCTACTGCAATCAATCTACTGTTTTATCCACCCATCTCAAACCCTGATTGCAGGACTAGCGCGTATTCAGAAAAAAAACACAAGTGTTCAGAGTAAATCTGGCTGCATAATATAACGACACAGTTATACAATAAGATCTATTGATATTGCCTGCGCTCTATTCTCTGGGAAATCTCCAGCCATCACACAAGTCATCTGTGTTTGAGTGTCCAGTGAGTTCAAATAACACTGAAATAAGCAGCACTTTAGCACCTTATTTAATTCACAACAAAGTGGAGATAATGGACTCCAGGGATCCCCAAAGACACTTCCGCATTTTAAGCATGAGCAGAGTAAATTAACAAATGCACTTGCTCACTATAGCACCACTGGGAAGTGTTGCTTTATATCATCACTCTCTCTTTAGTTCTCACTCTCTCTCCCCCTCTGTTTCCCTCGCTCCAGTGGAAAGTGTAATGTAGTGACAACAACCTCGCATACTGTACGGAGGGAAGGAAATGGGGCATAATGGGGAAGCCCTTTTTAGTGTTACCTATTACAGTTGTAAGATCTCAGTGGAGATCACTCAGCTCTATAATATGAGTGGCACTGATACAGTCTTCATTAGCTGATGTACTGAGGAATATTAGATTAATTTAGACATATGATAGAGCTGTCTGTTCGAGTGGGTCTTTATATTTATCGAGCTACTGATGGGTTTTTCCACTGAGGTAATCCATAGATGCACGTTACGTTTCCTATTTAAACTATCTATCAAATTCAGCGTTATTATAGCACAAGATATGGGACTGGAAATTTGTAAATCGAAAACACAGACAACTCCCAGACCGGACAACGCCGTGGTAGCGACCTGTCAATCACAAGGTAACCACGCCCTAAAGCATCTCCTGCTTTATGGTCTATTTGACTCTAAATGGGACCATAATTTACTAAATGAACATCATGGTGTATTGAAGAAGACTTGAGAGTAGTGATTGAGACCATAAACTCATGTTTACTATGTTTACTGAGGTAATAAATCAAGTGAGAGGTAGAGTCATTTTCTCATAGACTTCTATACAATCAGAGTTCTTTTAGCAACCAGAGGAGTCGCCCCCTGCTGGCTGTTAGAAAGAATGCAAGTTTAAGGCACTTTAGCATTGGCTTCACTTTTCAGACCCGGAGGTTGCCGCTGGCTAACAGCTAATAGCTACTAGCTGTAGCACTATACTTAACAGGAAGATATGAGAGTGGTATTGACTTTATAATCTAACTCTCAGCAAGAAAGCAAATGAGCGTATTTCACAAAATGTTGACCTTTAACAAAAACAAAAAGATGTGATGACTAAAACAGTTGATGATGTCTTGCTTAATCAAATCAAATCAAACAAAACATTGTAGTGACTTGTTTGATTATATTAAATCAGCTCTATATTGAATCTGTATACCACTGTATATGTCTGTCTTAAGCTGTAAAAACTAAAATTGTATCCTTGTACAGAATTAAGGAAATTGTTTTTAAATATTCATCTTTTTCAGTATATTACCAACAGAAAATGAATATCAAAATACTTTTTGACCGGATACATGGTATGTTGACAACATTTCCAGCAAGCTTTAAAATACTTAATGCTCAAAGTGCAATGGAAATTAAAAAAAAAAAAGTACATCATATTCAGCTCAATGGGACTAACCTCTCACACGAAGGTGGACACTCTGGGAGTCCATCTTGTTGGGTTGAACCATCACCTTGCAGTTATACTCGCCAGCGTCCACCTGCTGCACGTTGGACAGCTTCAGCGTGCCGTTGTTCTCGAACGCTCGCTGTCGGTGGTTGAACGGAAGCAGTGCCGAGTTTTTGTACCACTTTATGGAGTAGTAAGGGTAGCCAATCACACGGCAGTGAACGAACGCGTCCCGTCCGGCAATCGCTGTGATGTTTTTCATTGGACGAATGCTGGCGCGGCCTAAAGAGGGACAGAGAAGGAGAAGGGATCCTCTATAAAGACATTCAGTGGAAGGTGACATCAAATAACAAGGGCTTTATTTTTGGTGTTTTTGTAAATATTTATGACTGTCCAAACATATGTAGTATTTAAACAAGGAAAGGTTAACTGCTAGACAGAGAACATAAAACAGAGAACATTTCTCTCCACAGCTTCACATATGGTACCTGCCACCAACATACTTAAAAGGAACTGTTGTTTCAAGCTTTTCTTGTTTGTTTTACCACAAGATCTTAGGCTGCTAAACTCTAAGCGGAAGGCGGTGAAATGACAAGCAGATTAAAGTGTGCTAACCATCTGAAGGAAAACAGAGCGTTTAGATAACAATGTACCACTGATACTTATAACTCTGCTCCTGCTGCTTCTCACCCACATAACAGTAATACATCCTGTGTCTCATAAAATAGAAACACAGTAATCGCTTTAACATCTGATCGTGAAGAGTTGCTTGAGTAAACACACGCAGACACCCATGAACACTCCCTCACTCACACACACAAGCAAACCACAGAAAAATGTATTCATGCAAACAGAAGAAAAATATTTTTCTTCCGGCTATTTACAAACCAGCCCATTTTGGAAACCCAATATCCAGATAAGCTTATGTGCAGCACACCACGATAATTCATTTGACCTAAAAATACAGGCATGTAGGAAAAGCAGAGTAATAATTTGGAGAGAAAAAGACGAGGCTACAATATTAAAAATTACACAAGGAGCAGAGAAAAAGGAAGTAATGCGTAAAAGAGAACACAAAAAATGGAGGCAAAATCAATCAGAGAACAAATTAAAAGGAAATTTAATACTATAACTAAAAATCACTAAGCAAAAATAGCTGAGAAAAACTAAACGTGGTAAAAAAGATCACCCTATCACCATAAGAGCACACTATAAAAGCAAAGAAACCCTAATAAATCCAAATTTTCAGATCCAAACAACAACCAGCGCTCAAACGCCAGACAGCCAGCTGGACAGACAGACACAGACAGACAAACACACAAAGAGAGACAGACAGGTATGTGTATTGTTGTTCTTGGAGGAGCTGATTTGACAAGCACCTCTTACGTTTATTCGAGCCTGGTGGTACACGACCCCGGCCGAGTTGCTGCACGTGCACCGGTACACCCCGCCGTCCTGCACCTGGGTGTGCGTGACGTTGAGCTGGCTGACCATGTGGCCCTCGTGGGTCTCGTAGTGGCCCAGGTGGTGGTGGCTGTCTTTGATGACGGGGTCGTCGTCCAGCGACCAGGTGCAGCGGGGAGGCGGCGTGCCCTTGACGTTGCAGACCAGGAAGACGGGCTCGTTTGGGTTCACCACCTTCTCGCTGAAGGAGGACAGGATCTTTGGAGTACCATCTGCGGTGGGGGACAAGGTGGAAGAGGGTAGGGGACAGGAATAAAACGGTTAATCAAAGAGATGTTAAACTGTGACCATCATCAGCATTACAATGTTTTAGAAAAGCATTGATTTATGGTAAGTTCTAAAGTTATAGTGGCACATTTCTATCACTTATCCTGCAAAACACCTGGCTGATCGTCGGCCAACTGGGCCTCGTCTCCAACTTTGTACAGAGTGACATGTTTAGTTACAAGATCAGTTAACGCCTGTTTAGTTAATCTGACTTTGGCAGTGAGGGATGTGTGAACAGACTAATGACTGAATTGTTGCTTTATCAGTCAGAGAAAGTGGGCGTGGACAATTCCCAGGCTGAAAACAACAGGGGGTAGTGTCGTCTCCACCAGGCGCCTGCAGAGGATTTCCAAACTATTGAGTAAACAATAAAATTACTTCAATTTCACAAGTCAAACCCAGTGGATTGTTTTATTTTGACCTAGCAACAACCTGTCAGTAGAGCCCACTGTTTTAGCTGGAAGAACTGTTCTTTGTTCTGGTTTCTTTCTTTCAAATTGTTGGAGGAGTTACATTTACATCACATTTACATTTATTGATTTGGCAGACGCTTTTGTCCAAAACGAGTTCTCTCTGCAAAGTAAAAAGCATGTTTTAACACTGAGTGCTCTCCTGGTAAGGCTACGATTGGATGATCATGTTCCTACAGCAGTTTCTTGTTTTTTATTCATCTTGGTGAGGTACGACTCTCGCGACTAACGATACTAACGAGTCAGGTGACTAACGACTGATGTGACAAAATAAGTCAACAGTTACTTTTAGTTTCACGCGGGACACGAACAGCGGTCTCCTGGTTGAAAGTCCTGTGTTTGTTTGACCCATCCACCACCACTCCCGCCCGCCCTAAGTGGACTCTCACGCTAATAATACTACGTCACTCGCTCTGACTGTCGAATAACGCCGCGGGTGGGTTTACATTGGAGTTAGTTGAAAGCCTGGTGCGTCGCATGCAGTCGCTAAAGGGCGCCTCCGTACGTCGGTATCCGATGCTGAGAAACACTTACCAAGCGGCGGTATTTGACGAGTTGGGAGTGAGAACGGGTTGTTTTGAGGGCCAAGAGAACTAAAAAAAATCTCAGCGGTCAGATCACAAAGCTCCTAATAAAAAAATACATAATGTTTATGATTTCCTGATCAGTTAATCCCTCCTGGTCTTATTCACCAACAGTATCGGACACCAGGTGTTTGTGAGTGTTTCAGAGAAGATGTTATTTGGTGTCAGGGGTCAATCTTTTTCATAAAAAAAACATCTTTTTGTGAAATAATAATAAGGCAGCATAGTGAAAGGAAAAACCCTGACTCTTTGTCACCATTCTTTCATTACGAACAGTGATCCAGGAGCTTTCCTCCCAGACACTGAGAGCTGTTGGCTTTTGAAATGTCTGTGTCCGCCTGCTGCTGCTGCTCTCTGATAATCTAGATCTGTTCCACATGATTATAGATTATCAATATCTTCTTTTTACAGCTCCCTGGCCACAGGAGACAGTTGCCTGAGCAACGCTGCCAAGGTAAGCTATTGGATTCAAGAGTGTGTGTGCATGCATGTATTTTTGTTTGTGTTTGTGATGATTCTAATGGCGGCCCATAGCAGAGAGTCACAGCAGGATGCCATTAACACATAAACCCCGTATTGATCTCCAAGACCTGAATCTGTTTCTGCTAACTCACTGATTATGCATAAGACAGCTGCTACAGTGTGGCTTTTGGTCAGCATTTGTGTGAATGCTCCATCCTACAAATCACATGCGCACCTTCGAGGATGACGTGCACAAAGTCCTGTGCGGACATCTTGCTCCTCCTGGCGAAGCACTGGTAGGCTCCGCCGTCGCTCTTCGACATCCCCTCCATGATGAGGTTCTCCCGGTTGAGCCCGGAGAAGCGGACATTGTTGCCGGGGTAGATGATCTCTCCGTTGCGGTACCACGACAGCTCATACTCGTCTGAGCCGCTCACGCTACAAGACAGAGACACCTTGCTACCCACACTGCCTTTCACCTTCCGAGGGCTGACCACTGCCTTCAAGGGCTCTGAGCACACAAACACAAGAGAAATGTTGTCTTTTTAAAGGAGCATTCAAAGATTTGTTTTGTTTTAATGACAGAAAGATTGACAGGAAGACAGTAGGGCAGATAGTGGAGAAAGTTCAGGTTAGATTTGAGCAGCATGGCTACATCGATTAACTGAGTAGTCAACAGACAGAAAATTAATTGTCAATAATTCCAATTATAAACAATGTTTTTTATGAAGGGACATTTCACATCTTTGGGTTTTGGACTGTTGGCCGGACAAAACAAGAAATTTGAAGATGTCATCTTGGAGTCTAGATAATTGTGACATTTTTCTACTATTTCAGACAATTTTTAGACCAACGATGTTCTTTAAAAGAACTGTTTAACAATTTAGTCTAAAAAGTGTAAGTAAATTGTGACAAATGCTCATCACAAGTTCCCAATTAAGGAATTTTGTCCGCCCAACAATTATATAAAGAAAAAGAAGCAGCAAATTTGGCATTTTTGCTTGATAAACAACTTAAATGATTAAGTGATAATCAAAACTATTGTCAGTTAATTTTGTTGATCAACGAATCAATTAATCAACTGACTGTTTCAGTGGCTTAAACAGATAATAAAGAGGATCCCCTCCTTTTAATAAAAGACTTACGTTTGACATACAGTCGCCCCATGACCTCAGCGTTGCCATAACTGTTCCACACTTCACAGACGTACGTCCCAGAGTCACTGGCCTGCGTGCTCTCGATCAGCAGCCCTGTGACGGTCTGGCGGAAACGATTGTCAGGCTCCAAAGGGCTGTTGTCCTTCAGCCAGCGGTATTTGGGCGTCGGGTAGCCTGAGGCCTTACAGGGCAGCTCCACCCGATGATTAATCATCACCTCTCGGTGGTCAAAGCCATCCAAGATGCCTGGCTCAGCATTGGTGGGGTCTGGAAGGAGCAGAGAATTTAGTGTTAATTAGTGGTGAGCGTTGCCAGGCGCTTGACAGTGTAATCCAATATTGATTCTTGGGGTCAAGATTCAGTTCTGTATACTGTATATTTTGTTATGTGAGGGAGAGGAGAGAGGAACAGTGTGTTCCTAAAACTGTCCCACCACAATCAAATCAGAGTCTGATTGCTTCTTTTTTATCCATCTACTGTGCATGCTAAATGCAAAACATATTAAATGGCCCTTATGTATGCTACAATATACAACCAAACCTACATCACAGTATAGCCAACATTGCAATGGCTGTTTACTTGTTACTGACTGGCCCGAAGAAGGGCTGCATAATTCATAGCTGAGTGGATCGGTCTGCATGACAGGATTGGACAGACTGTAAACTTGATGCCAGTCCTAAATGTACCCATTCACTGCTCTTGCTTTACAATCCAACAAATCAATCAACATTTCTGAGGCGGGCCCATAATTCATAGGGGAAAACATTTTTACGGTGGAAATAATTTTTTGCTGACTGCAGTTTTGAAATGCCAAATCCAACCTAAAAGTGTAAATATATGTTAGGGTGATCTAACGCAGCGGTTCCAAACCTGGGGTCCGGGCCCCACTTAGGGGCCGCCAAAGATCAAAGGGGCTAGCAGCAATCTTACAGCACCATAAATTACATTTATTTAACCAGAATAACAGAAAAATCTATTTCGTCTGACACTATTATAGTAAACGAACCAAGTTGTTACAAAAAACAGATCTGCATTCCCTTGGCGTATCCGTCAAGACGTCATCATTTTATTTATGCTGACGAAACTGACGAGTTATCTTCATTAAAGAAAGTTGATTTAATAGAAAAGGACTATCTCATTTAATACACCTTATTCAAATTGAGGATTTTGTTCGAGGATTTGTAATTTTCTTTTAGGGTGATGACGTCAGCTTTACTTAGATACAAGGGCTTCAAAGAAAATAGGTTGGGAACCAGAGCTCTATGGCATTATACTACGTACAGGAAGTAACCAATACAGTATCTACATGTATATTTGTGCTGTACTGACCTGACACGATGAGACGCGCACTGTTGCTCTGACGAGTCTCGCCGGTGTAGCGGTGGCGTGTGGTGCAGCGATAGTTATTCAGCCCATCCTCAGGCAGGACGTCCAGAATATACAAGGCTCCCGTGGATGTGATGAGATATCTTTGTCCTGGAAGAGATAAAAAGAGCGAGTGGAAACACATGAAAGGCTGCAGCTGTGTGGTTGTTATGTAGGATCAAAACAACTTTTACAGTATAAAGAATTTATTCGCCGAGCCACAACAGAAGGATTTCTTTCTCCATAGGGTGTTTGCAGAGTGCACGGCAAATCTGTAGAAGTTTGAATCTCACAGCGCACAAAGCCTTTAGAAGTTATTCTTTATTTCTACACGAGATGAGAGAGTTTACTGGAGCAAAATGAAAACGAATTTATCTCGTGTAAATAAACAATAACTACGAGAGATTTGGTGTGGAGTGAGACTTCTACAGATAAACTCACAAATAATTGCACTAATACTGTAAGTTATTGTGGTAAAATAACCCAGATAATGGAACACAAAAAGCATAAACTGTATTCCTGAAATCAGATCTGCATATCAAATCGTTGCCCTCTAACAGCTTTTATTGTCACGTCTTTGACTTCTGCCGTTGCAGTAACCTCACTGGCGCCAATGTCTGGTACAGAGAGCCAATCCCTCTCTGGCTGTCACAGCCGGTTCAGTATGTAGGGTAATATTATGTTAATTCTGCAGATCAAACCAGGCTGAGTGGGGTTGTCAACATCCATAAGGAAAGAAACCTTCCACTCCGCCATCACATGAATGCCCACATTCCCATGGGAGCAGATTGATGTCAAAACTGATCGAAAAAGCAATTTGCAGGAGATTGTCTTCACTGCACAGTGGTGGGCATGCTAAGACAGAGGCAGCTTAGGGAGCCTTTAAGGCCCGAGGAGAAACAGCCCCGTAACACCTACAGCTAATGTTGACGGGGTCCAGAAGGAAAACATTGTGCAGTGACTTCACAGGGTTAAAGAAAATGCTGCTCCGCACGTTACAGTTTAAGGAAGCCTGCATCTACTTTGCATTTCTACCTTCTGATTGTGTGTAAATATAAAATCAGAAATACTTTATTGATCCCTGTGGGGGAAATTAGGGCGGTACGATTGCTCTTGTATAAGCATAAAAAATGTAAGAAAATAGAAATAAAGGAGTATGTAACATAAAAATGATAAATTAATAAAAATAAATTATGTACACGATGCTACGATATAAACAAAATATATGTAAAGAAATATAAGTACTAAAATTAAAAATAAGAAAATGTAAAAAAAATTTACAAATATTTGCATTAAGACGTACAATATATAGCATATAACCACAGTGCAAAAAAAGTAAATACAAGTGGAATCTATTAAGTGTGTTAAATATAAATAAATGCTTTATTAATAACAGTATTGCACAGTTGAATTATTGCACAAATTACTGTAACGTTAAGACATTATTGTATATTATTATATTATAGTATATAGCAGCTGATGGGTGAAATAAGTTCAGGTCCAGTCTATTCAATGTGAAGTGGAACGACATACAGAGCAAAAATATTCACTTATTTGTCATTATTTCACACTACAAATGTTTTTGCTAGCTTTAAATCACCTGCTCACTAAGCTCATAAAAGATGCAAAAACAAGAAGACTTGGATGTGACAATAGAGTTTGTTAGGTGAAATGTTTCATGAGGGATTATTTATTTCTTTCTATCATTTGACAGTAAGCAGAGAGTAACATAATATGCACATTAATATGAAAACTTGGCGCTATGACATTAACAGGAAAACTTAGACAAAAACAAATTAAGGCCCTGTGTTTACTGTGATGGATTATGAAGCCTTATTATTATTATTATCATGTCTGTGGAAGTTGTTTTTCATACTTAACAAGAATGAATGACGGTGAGTGGTTTGCTCTAACAATATACCTGCACATCTAACTACTTCGATTGTGTACAGATAACTGCATGAAGATTATTAAGAAGATGATACATGACACCAACACCACCAAGGTGACATGTCTGACTGCTTAGATTAGAAATTCTCTCTGCATATTTGATTTTGATTGCACCCCGTGTCTGAAGGCAGTCATATCAGCGATTTATCCAAAAGTAGAACGAACTGGGGCTGTGTGGGAGCAGCTAAAGCAGATTAGCAGTGGGTAATTCATTTAAGTTGAACAAGGGGTGCTGATGGTTTTCTTGTGGTTTCTCTCTAAAATATTTAAATATTAACATGTAAGATGGGTTTTTCAGAGTTATGATAAAAAGCGGGTAGTGGGCCTCATACAGGAAGCGACATAAGAACAAATTTCCTCTTAGTTTTTTTCGTATCCACGATTTGTTCTTATTTTGTTAGTTCCCATTGATGTTTTCTTATTTTTGCTCTTCTTTTAGTTAAAAGAGAATTTTACGGGTGGTGGAGAGTACTCTTACCAAGAAAAGAAAAAAAACCATCTTGTTTTCACAGTCCACAAATTGTTTGTCCAACTCAAGGAAACATAAGCTTTAAATTTGAAGTGAAGCTAAAATATCCCAGATACAGGAGCTGATCTTGAGATTTTGACGTCATTTGGAGCCAGAGTCTGAGCAGTAGTGATGGCGGTGGAGCCACGGTATCGAAGTCACCTGCCCGAACCAATCACAAGCCGAGCACGGCCGCAGCTTCAGACTCGCAGCTGTCAATCATGACGTCTCAGCCCCTTTTTATAGCATCAAATAACCAATTAAACCAAATATATCAGAAAAATTAACACGAACATACATCAGCGTGATAAGAACTTCCTAAAATGACAAAAACCATCTTTGGGTGTACTTTGACTTTTTAGTTTGGCCCATGTCCCATCCACTAACATGGAGGAGGTGGGATTTATGACCTAAACTGCAGCCAGCCACCAGGGGGCGATCCAGAGTTTTTGGCTTCACTTTTGGGGAGCTGTCATGTCGTCCATCTTTATATACAGTCTATGTGCCGGAGTATTTGCACAGGGCACAACACCTGCCCTTATATAGTGTTTAGGGGGCGTTACCTATGCTAATAATAAACAAACGGCCACGCGCCTCCAATTTATGATCAAGTGGGATTCATCATTCAGCACCGCTGGGTGAGAGCAGATTTCGATGGTTCAGATAGTTTGATGCATCTGGAGTTGACTTCTATTATTTTTTCTCTCAACAGAAAATTAAGAGAAAATATAAGAGAAATTTAAGAGAATGTTGCTGCATGAGGCCCATCGTGTCAAATAAAAGCAAAAGTTAGCAAAGGTTTTTAATTCCACATGGTCCTGCTTATTTATGTTAAACTGATGCTGTTTGAATATTTATTGTTGTGCTTTTAGTGAAAATGGCCTCTCAAATAGACATCTCAACATCCTATGAAAAATGCATGGACAAGCAGGTGCAGAGGTTTCTCTTTTCTGTGCGGGTTAACAAATTAGATGCCACCTCCCTCAGGTCACATAACATCATCCCCTATAGATCAGAGAGAAAAAAAACTGGTATAATTGCACCGTTTCTCCTAAGTTTTATGTTGCAGTGAGTTACAGTGTTACCAGACCGAATAACGGCACAGTCCGAACCAATCAGCTGAACAAATATTAATGAGAAATGTAATTTTCTTCAAACATTAGAGTCTACATCAAACCGCTACATGCTTTAATATTCCACTTGAGACTAATATGTATGAAAGAAGCAAAGCATGCTTAATATGCTTACGTTTAATATGCATTTTTGATGTTTATACATGCAAAGAAAAATCAACCTTGTGGGGTTAAGCAAACAGGGGGGATACAGCGGGAGGCGGGAGAAGAAGGAAAAATCGCACAGCTATTGTAAGCGTTGACCTAGATAGAACCGACAACAGATTCCACGGATTTGATGTCCTGAAGGGGTTTCACTGGTTTACATACAGGGCTGTTAGATGGGCAACCAGCAAGTGGAATCTATAAAGAGAGGGTGGGAGGGAGGGAGGGAGGGTGTGACTGTGTACATGTATGTGTGTGTGTGTGCATGATGCTGGCAGCCATGCATGCATGCCAGCGTGCGAGACGATTGGTGGGAGGAAATCTTCCCAGAGGTTGAGGGGGCCAGATGCAGAAAAAAAAGCTGTTTATGATCATCGCCTTTGCTCTTTTTTCTGTACACAGCAGAGGGAGAGATCATTTTTTCATTTCTTTTTTTGTATTCCTTTGCATTTTTATTAATGCTTCTTAAATTGTAAATATTAAATTACTTTTTTTGTTACTGATCACACAGGCAAGACCACGAAAGCAAGACTAGACAATAAATAACACTATATCTGAAAAAGGTGAAAACCCTGAAAAATATATATATTACCAAGCAGCAGCAAAAACAAAATTCAGACATCTCCTCCAAAGCTGTCCAGTCCACACACACACTGCCTCTTTCCCTTTTTTCTCTCCTCCCTTCTGGCTTCTCCATTTTGATTCTGTACTGGTCCTCTGAAATCTCACTGTGGAATCCATCTTGAGTGAGACAAAATGGTATTTCACTCCAGCCGCTGTGAGCTGCTGCAATTTTCTCTTCAAGCACCTCTATGCTCCTGCAATGCCTTTTAAGACGTCAGAGCTCGGTTATTGTGTTATGACAGAATGAAGTGCAGGCAGAGGGGACGCTACAGTGGGGAGGGGATTCAAAATGAGAGCTATTGTATTGAATTGTATTTTATTGTATTTCTTCTCCGCGACCCGCTCCCTTTAATTCCACTGCTTTGTCTTTAACTCGCTCGCTGCTTCAGCATTTAGGAGTAATTCCCGTCCACAATGCCGGTATGTCAAGTAAGAAACTCTGCACAATGTCCACGTAAGAATGGTAAACTGGTAGTGTACTGCAGTGTAGTGTATAAACTGCTATGGATTAATTAAGGCAGTAATTGAGGCCTCAGTTCCCAGATGCATTAAAAATCCTCTGGACAGAGATTTCAGTGTTATTTTCAGAAAGTGGAGCCCTCCCCTCCATTCATTCACAGGCACTGCTACTGTAAAGTGAAAAAGTGCTCCACTCCACCACACACACTTTATCTAATCATCCCCACTTTGCCAGAGACAGAATCTAATACGAACGGCGGGCTCTCACTCTCAGCAGGCTAAATAAGCCTCGACGTACAGATGAGCTAGTGTCACAGCATCCTCGCTGCCAACAGACGCTCTGAAGTCGCTGTGATTTAAATGAGAGCCAAGCTGGTCAGATCTTAGCTGACAATCTGCACTTGACTGGAGTGAATTACTTATAAACTGCCGATGTGTTTATTCCAGTCGCCCGTGCAGAATGAACATCTGTAGTCAAATCTGGCTGCAAGAGGCTCATATTTGTGGCGTATTACCAATAATAAACCTATTTTTTAGCATCTGGAGTCACCTGAAAAAGAAGTATGGTGATGATCTGCTGTAAACTAGGGCTGAACAATTTTGATAAAATCTAATTGAAATAATTATTTTGACTGATACTGCAATAGCGATATGATTTAGAATATTAAAAGGAATGATAATCTTACATCATTATTCTCATTTTCATTGAAAAACCTATTAAAAAGATTACAGTGTGATGTTTGTGAGGATCTTTACCAAACAAATATGTTTTCTTAAGTCTGTAGAATATGATGTGTAGGCCAGGACATCTCTGCAGCACGGCAATATTTAATTTAAAATGCTATTTTGAAAAACATTTCGCCTTTAACAAATATTGCACCTCCTGCGATTTGAAAATTGTAGCAGGCTATATTGCAATTTAGATAAAATTTCAATTAATTGTGCAGCCCTACTGTAAACTATATATATGACTATAAAAAAACTGTAAACTATAGAAATAATATGAGACTACAGCAATGCTATCAGTTCTATGAGGCTGTTAGGCTGCACAGCCGAGCAATGCTAACATGCTGTTTAGCAGTAATAATATTTAACATCTTAGTTTAGTGAGTTAGCGTGATAACATTTGCTAATTAGTACAGCTGAGGCTGATGGGATGTCGTTAGTTTTGCAGGTATTCATCATATACTGTATATAAGAAGTGGACGTAGTCACCATGACATCACCCATTGGTTTGTGGACTACGGTTTTGAAGCCTCGAGTTTGACATTTTGGCCGTCGCCATCTTGTTTTTTTGCAACCAGGAGTGACAGGAGAGGGTGGAGCTAAGACATTTTTAAGCGACCAAAATGTTATAATTTACTATCATGAACTGAAAACACACTGTGAAAGGCGAAAACACGGACAACTCCCAGACCGGACAACGCCGTGGTAGCGACCGGTCAATCACAAGGTAGCCACGCCCTAAAGCATACCCTGCTTTGTGGTCTATTTGACTCTAAATGGGACCATAATTGACTAAATGAACATCATGCTGTATTGAAGAAGACTTGAAACTAGCGATTGAGACCATAAACTCATGTTTACTATGTTTACTGAGGTGATAAATCAAGTGAGAAGTTGGGTCATTTTCTCATAGACTTCTATACAATCAGACTTCTTTTTGCAACCAGAGGAGTCGCCCCCTGCTGGCTGTTAGAAAGAATGCAAGTTTGATCAGATGATGGCAAGTGAAAAGTCAGGAGAGCATAAAAGTTATTCAAATTCATCCTGAGGGGAATATGAATGTCTGAACAAAATTTCATGGCACATTTTACTCAAAAGTGAACTTGTGCACTAGAGGAAAAGTCACAGGATTATTCAACAACTTTCTCAGATGGACTACACTTCATACACAGATTATATTCTGTTCATGCTCATTTTCTGTTCATGTTAGGCAACACTGATATTACAGGAGAACAGTTTGAATGTAATAGGTTGTTGAAAATGTTTAGTACAGAGAGTAATATCTTCTATAAAGGGTGAGTTGGTGAGTCAGAGTTGTTGTTGTTTAAAGAGGAAGGTGGGACTGACTCTCAGTACACTGTGAGTCAGACGGTGAGGAGGGACCCAGTTCTAGTCGGGTCAGCAGAGACAGAGAGATGATAAATGGGCTTATGAATGTTCCAGGTCTGTGTGGTAACTTCTCTGGCCCACTTCAACTCTCCTGAGTCACTTCACACATTAAATTAAAATTAAAAACAGATAGCTGTCTATCAAGGGCTTACTGCATCTGTAGAAAAAATGCACCACCTCTCCAATTGTTTTTTTAATAGCTCATATATTACGTACTTGCTGTTAACCTGGATACAGAGCATTAATTCATCAGTGGTGGGCCCTCACAGAACAACACTACCATTTACTGTTTTTATCTTTGCAGAGATGGAGATACAATACTACGAAAAACGTTAGAGAGGAAACACTGCATTGACTCCTGGCATGGTAATGTCAGAGGAGTGAACGATATGTTCTCAGACTAATTTCTGTCGGGGGTACGTTGCATCGTGAAACAGGGCGCGGGGGGGCAGACGTCTGATCGCAGCTTTAATCTGAGCTGATTGAGGTCAGATCGCAGGACTGACCTCTCCACCGCAGAGCTCCTCGGGGCTGCATGGCTGCATGCAGAGAAACTGAAATGAGTACTAGGACTATTCTGCAGACCAAACCATGAAATACCTAAGGTTAATCTGTCTGGCTATTTAGACTACCATATATAATCAACAGCCACACACAATGACTCACTGTTGAAGAAAACATATCACACTGGACTCAAGCCTAAACCTGGCAGTGTACTGTAGGTGTCATACTGAGCTACTGCACATAGCAGACCATCGGGTGTATGCAGACACTGTGGCTCTCTCTCTCGGATCCATTTAATTAAAATGATGACTCTGGAATCAATAAAAGACATGCTAATGGTCAAACTACTGCAACACTCTTTAAATCAGTGGATACAACCCTCTCTGATGCCACAGTACAGTAATGGAAGAGCAACATGATACTTAACACCATGAAGCAGCTTGTGAAACAAAAATGAAACCCACCAAAGAATGACCAAAGAGTTATCTGCAGCACTAAGATAGAGGTTTTTGCTGCTGGCTACTCTGTGTTTGTGCGCCATGTATTTGCACCCACTACCACGTGTAGCAGTGCTGTATATAGAAGTGAGATTCTCCATCAGTCGGCTAATCACAGCGCTAGATAGGTAGGATACTACAGGTGCGATGAGCCATCATAATTTGGTAGATTGGGGTAAGTGTATACACACTTCAGTCAATGAAGTGAAGTGAAGTAGGACTCTAGGGGTACTGAAGAATTTTCAGTAATTCATATGTGCCCAACTAAAAAATGTGTTCAATGTAAGTGTGATTAAAGCAACACAGAGACATAATGTCTCGCCCTTTCACTACCATGGGATAAATAATCTGACAGGAAAACAGTGAAAACAAATTCTAACGATTGCTTCTATACTTAGGTTATTGTACAGATTAAACAAACGAGATATAATGTGTTAATTTGCCAGACTATCTGTTTCCCCCTGATTCAAGTTTTTGTGCTAAGCTAAGCTAACCAGCTGTCGGCTGTTCACACCACGAGCGACACAGCAACAGGCTACAATTCATTCTCAATGGAAGCCGGTGACATGAAGCTACAAACTGACGCCCGGCACTAGTCGCTGCATGACGGGCGTGACTTGCTACAAATCAAGTTGAGGTGGTTTCAACTTTTTTCAGCGCTCCAATGACGCAGTGAAGCGCCAACCAATCATATGCTTTTGTTTCAACCTGTTCCGTTCCGTCTAAAAAATGCCGTTAGCCAGTTCCCAGTGCTATTTAACGACATAAATACGTCAAAGGCCCTTTTGCATGGCTGATCTTTTGGAGACACTCTGGATCTCGAGCAAATGTGGTCTGTTGCACTTTTGTTTGTGTGTCACAGCCAAACAATATGGATTTTCAACACTGCTGTTAAGTAGGCAGTTTGTCATGTCTAAACTTTCAAGATGATTCTAATAGCTTGGTGGGAAAAACAATGAAAATGGATTTTGCATGAAAATCTAAGTGGTGGGAAAATAATCATGAAAAACAAGAGTGTGCGGTGGATTTGTCTTGAGGCAGGAAATCTGAAGAAAACAAAATCAATCCTACATCATATAGCTTACGAGTTAGCAGTTAAAATATAAGTTACTTTTATAGTGCCATCATCTGGCCAATCAGTGCGACTCAAACATCACTCCAAATAGTTTTGAGACAGAATAAACAAGGTGCAGACTATGCTTGAACCATAACAAATGCAGATTAGCTCACAAATTTAGGCTTAAACTGATGCAATTTAAACCAGGTAAAACGAGAAAGCCTTCAGCACCTGTAAAAGTCACCTATAAAAATCTCTTTCTCTCAATGCACCTGCTGTGTGAATAGATTTTAGGAATAAAAGTAAATGACAGAGCTGCCATTGAAGCCTCAGTGAAGAAGGCATCCTTGGTTTAAGGTTTGGCATCAGAGAGTCTCTGTCTCTTATTCAGCCTCAAAAACCTCTGTGTTCCTGTTTGGCTCATTCTACTTCCTCCACTGCTCGGTCTCTCTCTTTCTCCCCCTCTCTGTCTCTCCCTCTGTGTCCTGAATGCTAAAACAGTGGTTGGCTGTGTCAGAACACCGCAATGAAATCCTGCAGTCTCTAACGCCCTCATCGAGTAAACACCTCACTTTACCTAGACGTTGACCCCAAAGATATATTTTCTACCTAAGCTAAACATTAGTGTATACTATGAAATCCTTTTAAATATTGAAATTTCTAAATGTCCTATACTAGATTTATTATTGGGTCATTTTGAAGGGAAAAATCCACAAACTAAATCTTACAGCAATAAAAAAAAAAAAAAAAAATTCAACAAGTTTACAAAGGAATTGTCAAAAAAAGACAAAGATAAAAGGGAAAGACTAATAAAAACAATAACAAGACACCAAGCGGTATCATCAGGTATTAAAGGGATAGTTTGGGTGTTTTGAAGTGTGGTTGTATGAGTTATCTGTTGTATGCATCTATGCTCTCGCCAAAGCCACCAGACTCCATTGAACAAATCTGTAATTTTACTTCACAGAACACACAATAACACAAACAAACTAACTGATCGAGGCAGCGGTAGACCAGCAACTTCCTTGTTCTGCGAGGTAAAATTGCTTTTTTTTTCAATGGAGTCTGGTGGCTTTGGCGAGAGCGTAGATAACGACTGCAGTTCCCCATTCGAAACATAGACTGTATAGCTGTCTCACAGCAAGGTAAACTGGCGAAAATATTCTACATATAGCCTAAACTTAAACTGATATTGATTTTTTTAGGTGGGCCTTTTTTTTTTTAGGTGGCTAAAATACATTTTGCTTGTACTCCTGGATAATTATCTCATACAAACCCACTTCAAGGCACCCAAACTATCCCTGACGATAAATGGCACTTTCTGAATGTAAAGATATGCTGACACTTCTAGATTTTAGGGATATGTAATTGCTGCCATTGAAGGCTCTTTGGCTCAATGGCTCAGAGAGAATAAGAGAAACTGTTTTCCATTGTACCTTTCCCTCAAAACATGCCTGTGTTTGAATCC
Source organism: Sebastolobus alascanus (assembly GCA_916701645.2). Lineage (NCBI taxonomy): Eukaryota > Metazoa > Chordata > Actinopteri > Perciformes > Sebastidae > Sebastolobus > Sebastolobus alascanus. The sequence goes on along the minus strand of CAKAOJ020000068.1, from coordinate 3,776,344 downwards.
GCAAATCAACCCATTAAATTATCTAATGACCAAGAGTCACTGGAGCATCATCAACAAATGTGGATTTAAGTATAATGTGTATTGTCATTGCTTTGCACCTCTGGCGTTACAGCTAAAACAAAACACCATTTAATGCAACGAGTCTGGAATCCATCACTCAAACATAATCTGGTAAAATAACACCATGCAGGTAGGTATTTGATTATATTTAATTTATTTTTTTAAAGGTATTTTTAAACAAGAAACAGTCCTTAAAAAGGCAGACAGAGTGAAATGCAGTGACTGTCAGTGTTATGCCACCGTTGTTTTAAATTAAAAATGGGTTTTCATTCATCATAAATAATTTGTGCGTTGTAATCCATGCAAAAAATGTCCAACTGCCATGAGATGAACAATTCATATTTAATAAACAACTGAACAAGTGAAAGATGTCATCTCAATAAATCATGTGACCCCGTAGTATTTGCTTCTGGTCAGATTGCAGCTGAATATTAAAGGTATACAGATATAGTGGACACAAATGCATGTCATCAAAACAATACAGAGAGATTTATTATGATAACTAATATGAGAAGGGATATTATTATTATTTTTTGCCATTTCTGATAGATTTTATTGTTTTTCTTTCTATTAGATATTGCAAAATTTGTATTTATGTAAATTGTTACAGTAAATAAATGCACTGTGAATGCACAATTATTGCAGGAACTGTATCTTAAGTTGGAACCAGTATTTTTAAAAACATTTTCATGCATTACTGAACACTGAAATTTGTGAAAGGAGTTTAAACTGACTCATAAATGATAGCCCTGCAATGCATGTTGCCAATAACAACACTATGCTCAACATGCAGTGCAAAGCTACTGTGGTACGCTATGAACGACTGTGCTAAAGGAGGAGCAGCACTGAACCTGTGTGAAGAAAAGGTTTATGTCGCGACGGGAGAGCACCTTCGTACAAGAGCGCGTGGAGAGAGGATTAATTTTACATTAATGTATAGTAGCTTGCTGAGCTTGGCTGCAGGCACGCACACGCACTAACACACATCACAAAAAACTGCTGAAAAGGAGAGTCAGGTCTCCAAGGTTAAAGAGTCTGGGGGTTGTTGATGTCTTTGATGAGGTTAGCAATCCTGTAATCTCTGCTGAAGCCCAGAGCCATTAAACAGCATGTTGCTAAGCAGGTCTGTGCATTGAAAGAATGTCAGGACAGCAGCATCAAAACAACAACAACACGAGTCTGAGGTGATTTTTCAGTCAAGCAGCAGGAGAGACGTGATATTATTATTATAAGGTAACAGAGATACAAAAAAAACACTGGTGCAAACTGTTAAGATGTGTTTCACTTTGCCATAAAATAACCTGCCTCCACATGTTTTGTTTTAAGTTATTCACTTGAAGGGTGGCAGAATACATAGTATGCGCACTGGTGATGGGGATTTCATTTAACATTATTGATGCTTAAACCACAGTTATCTAAACCGACCACCTACCCAGTTCAGTGAGGAAGCAAGAAGGAAAGGTAATTAGAGAAAGACTCACTCAGCAGGTTTCAAGGTACATTAGCAGGCACCTGCAAAAACGCAAAATCTTACCAAATATATTTGTCTTATTACTAGTCAAAATATCTCATAACAGTTAATATAAGACACAACTAACATTTCAGTTATATAGGGACTTGTTTTTAAACAATTTTGAATATCTTGTTAGGTGAAAATTCCACTTTTGAGCATTACAGGCTTATTATGACACACAAAAAACTTCCTAATACGAACAATACGAACAAAATATAGCTCTAAATGAATTTTCTCAGCTAATTTCAAGATCTCTTTATATTTTGAGACTCCTAAATATTAGATTTTATTTCAAGAAATCTTACCAAGCAAATTTTTACTTTTAAATTTTGTAGGATCTGACTTGGAAGGACCCGTCCTACCAAAGAAGCATCCCTGACATTGAGAAACACCCTCTGTCATCTTACTACACACATATTTCCACAGCCAAATGGCCAGCTAACTAATCTAATCATTTACTTAGCAATACTACATTACAGTCCACTGTAATTAAAAAGAGAAACATCTCTCTAACCCACAGCAGGGGAAACTGTTGTCGACTGTTGCACTCTGCTGTGTTTGACTCTATGTCTGGAAAATTATACTCACAGATGGATAGTAAAATGAGTAATTAAATCTAGCCTTCTATTGCAACCATACTGGAGAGAGGATGTTGGCTTTGGGCTGCTCGGTTGTGTGTGCGTGCAACATGTGTAGCAGTCTGCCATCATAACCTAATTATTGCAGCAGCTTAACAACAGCAATTAGCACATTTCCATCAGACGACACTAATTTGTGAATTCCATTCCAGCGCCATTCAGGACCAACACACTGAGAGAGAGAGAGACTTAATTCACTGTTGAGCTACTGGCAATGCTAAATCCATATCTATAGAGCTGTGGAAATTGCTTATGGTAATTGCAGTTATTGTAAAACTAGGCTGAAGCTTTAATGAAATTTCAAATTTTAATCATTTGTTTTTTGTATAGTCCACATTTACTGACTTCTCCCCCAAGGGACGCCATGTTTCCTCATCTGACTTCCCAATAAAACGCATCTCCCCGACAGATAAATTGTACTGTTCCATCAAACAATGATTTCCTCTCTCTCTGGGGGGGGAAGGAGAATCCCATTTTGGCAATATTCATACCCCTAAGTGTATAGCGTAGATCTGTAGGAAATTTATAATGACCATGATTATTTATAATTAATTAACTTACAAATGTCCAATTCAGAAACACTCACAATAGCTGCAACCTGCAAAAAACTAGGTCTCCTAAAAATTATGTTTGCATACAATGAAACTGCATTGTCAACTACGTTTCGAGGGAACATATTTTCTCCCAGATTACGTTTGTATTTGACGTATCACAAATACATTTAATCAAAGTCCGCGCAAGTCCACGAACGGAGAAGGTCGCGGCGGATGGATGGATGGGTCATAACTGGACTTTCACCAAGGAGACCGGTGTTCGTGTACCATGTGAAAGCGCAAGTAACGTATATATTTTAACCCAAAACATGACCTTTTACTAAGCCCATCGACTTCGAGATGAGGGAACCGGATGTGCAAAAATGCTAACTCATTTCCGGGTTTTAGGACTCATTCCTGCAGCACTCTATTGGCGGTAGTAGTCATCTTAAAGGTGCAGTGTGTAGGATTTGGCGCCATCTAGCGGTGAGGTTGCAGATTGCAACCAACTGAAACTTCTCCCGTGTGCCAAGCGTGGAGGAGAGCTACGGTGGGCGACACAAAGACGTATATGGCCCCATCTAGAGTCAGTGTTTCATTTGTCCATTCTGGGCTACTGTGGAAACATGGCGGTGCAACATAGTGGACTCTGTGAAGAGGACCCGCTCCGTATGTAGATATAAACGGCTCATTCTAAGATAACAAAAACACGATTTGTATTTTCAGGTGATTATACACTAAAGAAAACATACTTACTAATATTATATTATATTTCTGCCAATAGATCCCCCTAAATGCTAATGTCTACAACAGCAGCTTTAAAGATCTTCAGCAGAGAAAACATTTGCCATTTGGTAATGAATTATTATTATTATTTCTTGTTGATGTAAGAACATATCCAATCTTCACCTCTACATATTGTTTTAGTTCGTAGTTGAGAAAGTTTTAATAAGTTGTTTGAACATGTTTCAGTTATATGCCCTTTATGACTACTGCAGGATTTTTGAAGGCTTTCCTCTTGAGGATGCAGCGCTAGTGCATCAGTCAAAAAATGTTAAAGGTGGACGACTCCAGCAGTTTTTGTGCATACAACTGCCTCAGAATAACATTCTCCCTCCCTCCTTCCTCAGCCCCCTCATTTTCCCATCTCCCTGCCTTCCTCTACCCTCTAACCCCCCCCTCCTCCCTTACTTCCTACGCAGAGATGCATGTTGAGTGATAGGCCTGTGGATGAGTCTGGACAGTGCGTCTGAGGCCCTGGTTTTTAATAGGGTTCTGTTCCCAGTAATTATGCTGACACAATTTGATCAGCACGGGGCTAAGTATCTTCATCTGAGGGAGATCGGGGGGAATTAACGCTGATGTAATAAGTACAATTTGTCACTATTAAGACGGAGGTGTTGACAGGCGCTGGTGTTGTCAGGGCAACTGATGGCGCTCCCTTGCTACAGTATGTATTCTACTGCATCCGGCGAGCAGAGCTGTCAAGCCCCCTCAATAATCGATTCCTTGGGCTGCTCTGCACAGACTAAAGCACACACACTATGACATACAGTACTGATATACACGTACAGTATAATAAAGACAGACTGCACCTGGATGTGCTGCAGTGTGGCATGCAAGCACACACTATAAATACAGTACATGTACACAAACACAGTGTGTTTTGTCCAGCAGCTACTGTACATTAATGTCAAGACTGAGAGCTGCTGCCAACAGCTCCAACACTGAGGTGAGGACTAGTGGACACTCACAAAGCTCTTGCAACTCTGCGAGGGTGCAGGGTAGCAAGGGTAAAATATGCACTAATGAGACAGGACTTCAGGCCTCACTCGTTGCCGGGGAGACAACCAATGCCAAGATCTTGACCCTCCAATCCATCTCATCGAGCATTTTTCTGAAAGGAATCCACATTAGCGATTTATGCAAGATGTGGCTGTGCAGAGTAAGCTATACTGCATCAGTGAAATCTCTGCTTCTGACCACAACTGCATTTTCAGTGTAATAATGTTTGATATGCATTAAGTGCATTTAAGACTGTATGAAAACCTACGCTGTGTGCTTCATTACATAGTGGTAATATTTTCTCTTAGTTGGACAAAATCATTTTTTTTTCCTGAACTTACAGATTTAGGGTTGCAACACATTCTCACTCCCAAGTTGTCAAATACCACCGCTTGGTCAGTGCCCCTCGACATCGCCGCACGGGGTCCCCCCTTTTGCGTTACTTTTGGATGTGTCATGGACGGCGTGTCAATATACGCTCATTACATGCATAGTGTCCTTCCAAAATAAACTTCTGTTTTGACAGGAAGTTATAGGTTTAAGCAACACAACCATTTAGTTAGGTTTAGGAAACGGTCACGGTTGACGTTAACTTCACTGACTAACAGCTCACGTGACTAGTGACTCAAGTGACTGACGGAACTGACAATGCTATGTCGATGTCATTCCGTTCTTTGTTAACAATGTAGCAAAAGGGAAAAAATAGGGTGTGTCCCCTGGAAGCTTCCCAAACTAATTTTCTATTGTCCCCAGGACGACGGGACATCGTCTCGAGCCCTGGCGGTACCTTTTGGCATCGACTTGGTACTAAAGAATCGGTTCTTGTGACATCCCTAAAACAAACAGTACGTGAGCTGAGACGATTCATAGCGTCACATTGTTTTATGTTAAGAAAGAAGAATAAATAAGACTGCTTGCATCATTTCCTATTAATCTTGAGCGAGAAACGCAGACTCTGGCAGTAACAATGAAATGAAAATGAATGAATAACTTAAAATTACATTTACAGTATTCTACTCGTATTGGAAAATTGGTAGAGATCCAACATGCTCCTTTTTATCACTAATGTTCCCTCCCTGTGACGTCTGGAGCGCTCTCTGTTCAAGACTTCTCGAAAACATGCCCGTTTAGCCCACCTGTCAGCAAATGCGGGAGGGATTCAGCAAGCAGACATCTTGGTCTTTGTACACACGCACAAATACACACACGTGTCATACACAGCAAGTCTGCCCCAAGCTACAACAATACCATCGATCCGTCCACACACTCTGCTCAAATATCTCCACTATCAAGCCGCGGGTCAATCGCCTGCAATACACAACAAAATCTCTGACACTAGCTTCCATTATTTTCAAATCCATGTCAACAATAGATATTAATGGAAAATAGCTTGAGTCTTCAGTGAGTAAGACGCTGCCCTGTCTCAGAGCCGTGGCATGATAGCAACTCATGGGTGGATCAATTATGTATCCCAGTCACTGACAAACAAACACCAGTATAAACTAAAATCATGGTCACACTTGAGGAGCTGTATGTAACACAAAGAAGTGAGCAAAACAAATTTCAAGTTGTGGTGGTTTTAACCTCCACTACATCCTTGCCTAAGTGCCATAAAGTACCCTAAAGAACAGGATATAAATCTATTTATCGATTGTTTCACTGAGAAAAGACATGCTATCAAAAGTATTGACAGCATTTGTCATAAATTAAGCTGAGATTGGAGAATACAGCATTATTGATGGCTGCCCTTTTAAAAGCTTTGGGAAAAGGTCAGCATATATGCAGCCCTGTTAAGATCGCAACATACTAGCTGCAAAACTGTGCTGATATCATTTTACATTTAGCCATACAGCTAATAAAAAACAGAAGTTGCATAGAGGCTGTTGTTTCATCATAATGAAAGATAGCAGTCTGTAATGCAAATTATATAGCTTCTGACCTTGTTTTTTTAAAGTTCATATTATTGCTGGACGCAAATAAAAAGATACAAAATGCTGTGTTATTCACCAAAAAATCTTTACATCAATACAATTTCCTATTTCAACTTTACTGAGCAATAACAGAGTGAAACAAAAAGTAAGATCCTCTTAAGAATCTAGGCTAAATCTGGCCTACAGTACATCGCAACTTGAAATAACCCACATTACTGCATATCACGCTTCGGACAGATATTACCCGCGGCAAAATTATCATGTCTGTGCTTTGATTTTAAGCAACAGGAGCAACAATAAAACCCATTTCACAATGCAACCATGTTGTTCTTTATGGGAAAGGACTCAATGAAGCTTTTAAAATGGTCAGAAACGTATTCAGGATTACACACTCGCCTCAGGCCCTAATTTACCTGAGAGACGCAGGTCACGGGGATGTTGTGTGTCTGTTGTTTTATATGCAGCTGCTAATAAAAAGTCAGTGTTTGCAGAGAGAGGAAGACAACAAGAGGGGGAGAGAAAGAGCAAGTCAGAAAACGTGAAGACAGGAAGGAAGGGAACAGAGGAGAAGGGCAGGAGTATCAGAGCTCCAGGAAACAGATGACACACGACGTGCAGGATCTCACTCTAGCAACACAGCCCATAGCCTGAGGCGTGTTGGTGCACTATGAGCACGATGCAGTCTCTTTTCACAGATATGCACAGTACATACGGAAGGTGGAGCTGAGCAGCAAAAATAAGCAAGCAGATTTCCATGTAAACAATGCATTTTGTATACTATTTTATTGCTTATTTATTAGGGCTGTCAATCGATTAAAATATTTAATCGCGATTAATCGCTTGATTGTCCAAATTAATCTCACATTTTGTATCTGTTCCAAATGTACCTTAAAGGGAGATGTGTCAAATACTTAATACTCTTATCAACATGGGAGTGGGCAAAATGCTTGCTTTATGCTGAATGAAATATTTTATTCGATTGACAGCCCTAATTCAAATTTGATAGTGTTTTTGAGAATCAATACAGAATCACAAAACATAATATCGCGATACTATCGCATATCAATATTTCCTTACACCCATAGTCTCAGTAAGCTTTATCATCCATCTTTCTACATGACAACTGTTATAATAACATAAACAAACCTCATATCCACCTTTTTTTCCTTCCCTCTTGTGTAACGTCTGCTCCTCCTGCCCTCAGTCTCTTCTGCCAAAGTTTTCAGGTTTGAAATATTGATGCTGTTGTTCTTTTTGTGAACTTCAGTAGACTTCACTGTGTCCATTTTGTTCGCCAAACACACTCAAAAGCTGTGCTATACTGCGATAATGGAGGGCCTTTCTTTGTGCTTTGAGTAATGTGCTTTGTATCTGGTAGACTCAGGCTTTCGTCAAAGAGATGTATAACAAAAAGGAGACAAAAAAAACCTCTGAGATGCTGAAAGTTCAAACTGATGTGTGTGTGTGTGTGTGTGTGGCAGTGGAGATGAAATCACCCTAGATACCTCCCCTGTCCTCTGTCAGTGCTCTCTACGGTAGTCCTCAGGGTCACACACACACACACACACACACACACACACACACACACACACATATATATATATATTCATATAAGCACACAGTCCCTGCCGCTTGTGTACGACTGCCCTTCTTCCATCAAGACCACTCACAAGGATAATTAACGTTGCCCCGCTGCTCTGAAATATCCTTGTTGAGGATCTGTGAAGGAGACCGCACTCCGGGAAAAAAAAAAGTCACTAAAGATTCCTGTCATGTCACGTTGTCATCAGGGTGTGACATAAAAGTCTGTGACGTCTGACATTAACCAAAGGTCGCATGTAGACTCCTTCCACAGCCGCCAGCCTCAAAGGGAGACGCGCTATCATCCAATCACGCGGGCGGAAGGAGGGGGGAGCCAAACAGGAAGTGATACACACCGAGCGGTGTGGATCCGTTTCTGCGATTGGACGGCGCTGTGACATAATCGCCTCTGGCAGCTCAAATCTGGATTTGGATGCTGAAGGACTCATGATGATGAAAAATGTTTTATTTGTCAAGGGGCTTGTTAGCAGTCGGAAACACGCGCTCATCTGGGAGCGATGTTGTAAACCGCTGAGGATAGAGAGTGACGGCACGGACAGGAATTGTGCTATCTGGGTATGGGATCTGATAGGGCATCTGTTATTTTGGAGCTCGCACAAACACAAACACATACACACACACACACATTTGCTTGATATGCTGTGATGTACAATTTTCAGGCATTGTCTTGGCAGGCATTTTCTCTTGTGTGTGTGTGTGTGTGTGTGTGTGTGTGTGTGTGTGTGTGTGTGTGTGTGTTTAGGGCTCAGTCAGCACTTCTACATGCTGTCCAGCTGACATCAGGAGGGCAACAACTACTGTACCAACCAGCCAGGCAACCCCCCATCCATAGCCCTGAAAGCTCTGGATCTATGCATCCATACGGTATCTTCCCTTTCCTTTCCCCTTTCCCTGGATATCAGTGCACGTTGTTTTCTTTCTCCGTGTCCCCTTGCATCTCTTATGCCCCCCCCCCCCCCCTTCCTCTCTCCACTTTCTTTGTCCATTTCTCTTATTTTCTACTTGTCATTCTTTCTGCGCCTTCTTCTCCGGCCTCTTGTCATTCTCTCCCCACTTCCTCCTCTGTCTCCCTGCATCTGTCTCCATCCCTCGCTCCTGCCTCTCTCTGTGCGCATCCCTTCCTCTCTCCTTCCTCTCTTTCTCCGAGCGAACACACTGCCTCTCCTTGTCCACAGTCAAAGACTCTCCTCTGTCCTCTATCCGCCGTTTTGGAGAGCCACTGCAGGCCTGCCGCTCAGTATGCACAGTGGCCACGTGGCCCGACAATGGCTCATTTCAACCTCAATTTCCCCCGAAATGAATGGGAGCCCACCCCGGTGCACGCGGCATGCCTTTTAATTGGCCCAAGTTAGATTCAAACCATTAAACCACTGATGTCGACACATCTCCACCGCGCCCATTGGCCTCCCCCCACCACCACCCCCATTCACACACACACACACACACACACACACACACACACACAACCTCTTTCCCTCTCTGGCTGCCAGAACATAAACGTCTTATCTCTCGGCCCCAACCGAGCACAGTGCATGAATATTCAGCAGCTTCCATCTCCGTTTCGGCAGACAACAGTAGGCGCATGCACGCAATTGCTTGCACACACACATGCAGAGAAAAACACACAAATATATAAACACACACACACACATACATAGACAGGGCCTTTCTCCTGCACCCACTCTTTCAAAACGGGCATTGTTTACGCTTTGCTGAGTTTAGCTCGTTTGTCTCTTTCCCCTCATTTGCTACAGTATGAGCAGTGTATATCTGAGAGATATTGATTAAAAGCCAGGGGAGAAGCACCAGAGCAGTTCTCACAATGTGCAGATATTAGCCCATTCTGTGGACACCAAATCAACATTTTTCACTTTGGAATATCAATAAGACTTACCTGTATCCAGGAGAGGGATGAGGAACGCATGAAACAGAGAGAAAGAGAGAGAGAAAGGTTTAGATGTGTGCTCTGCAGTATCAGAATACAATATAACCATGACGTATATTTATACAGTATATATAGGCATATCGATCATGCTGAAAAACCTCATTATCATGTGCTCTATCAACAGTATTTAAGATAAATCCAAAGGATGCAACCTATGACACCGAGATCAACTGATCAGAAATTAACACAAATTGTTCTTCATTGCATCTGAAAATATAGAAGTTACGTTTTTTCCTTCCCGATACCTGAACTTGTGGTATCGGACGATACCGAGTACCGATCAGATACCAGCGTGATAAAAAATATATATTATTAATATTATTCAACAGCTGTTTACTAATGACCATGTATGGATGCGATATGATTACTATCTTTGTTGTACGGCCTGGCTCAGGTTAAAACCTTTTTAAAACATGAACAAATACATACAGAGAATGAAGGCAATAGAACTTTCTTTTGTTGTTCAGTTTGTCAGTTATCAGTTAACATCAATAAATGAAGCTAGCAATAAATAACAATTTTCTCGCTCTGCCTACCGTTACACTCTCCACCAGCACCGCACTGGTGTTGTTTGCTATCGTCACGTGACAAACTACCTGCAATCAGTTCTTCTTCGCTGCTCTAAAACAGTAGTTGCCAGTGGCAGCATCCAGGGCGACAGCACAGTGAAGGCTACTGTTTTAGAGCGGCGAAGAATAATTGACTTCCGGTTAAACAAGATGATTTTTTTCTGGGTTAATAAATTATGGTTTTGGATCGGTGCGTAGACCGGCGTACTCTCCGATACTGAATTTTGGGCACTATCGGACGCATTTCCAATACCGGTATCGGCATCTGAAAACAAATAATATGATTAAATATGAGAGGCTTAACCGATACAAAGAGGTTAACAAAGACGAGTTCTTTAAAGACAAAAGGTCTGCCTTTAATGACTTTGCCTGACACAAAGAATATTATCTGTTACGATCAGTCAGTCATTAAATAAAGAGCAGATTAATCAGCGAGTGCCCGTGGCATGAGCTACAAAACCTCGTCTAATCAGAGGAAAGGCTGGGAACCAGGTGTGTTTCATCTCTCTGAAACACAGCCTGAACCCAGCCACGAAGCCCAGCCCCAGCCCTACTCCAACAGCCCTTTGAAATATTTCACTCCAAATTCACAATAGCCCAATCCCCCCGTGGATGTTGTCAAAGATGAAAGAGGTAGCGTGCACTGGTGCTCTGTCCGCACTGCTCTCTCTTTCTCTCTCTGCTCATTCTCTCTGGAATAGAGAGAAAAAAGAAAGTGAATACTCAAGCAGCTCCTGCACTTTTCAACCATTTTACACTACCTGCTTTGATCTCCTTACAGCACGCCGCCGTCATAGCAACGGATCAAAATCTCATTGTCTTTGCATTAGAAGCTTTTCCCCGTCTTTTACCTTAGTTTGACTCACATGCATTTATTTGCTCGTCTAAACCATCCCTCTCCTCCCTCTGTGTCTCTCCACCGCTCTCATCCTCCAGTTGCTAGGAGGGTTTTCCTCCTCGTTTAGCTCGTTAGTCTGTGGCGGTAGCCGGCAGGATCAATTACGGGGGAATGTGAGCTTGCGTCTTGGTATCATTACCCAGCAAAAACTATATTAGTTCAGTCTGAGGGGAACACATGGGCAGAAGACAGTCTGATTATTATACCAGCCTGCCAGCCAGCGAGCTACTGTTCCTGCTCTTTGGCAGCATCTGCTACTGATCTCCAGCCGGTACCGGCCTCGCTCACTCCTCTGATATGTTCTGAGCTAGAGATCCTCTCATGTTCACTTTGATCAGAATCAAAATCTTAACTGACAACAAAGGCACAGGAAATTTTTCTGCTGGGTGACACGGCACAGAGTAATATTCAGAATCAGACTTCATGTAGAGCAGTGTTTCAATTGGTGTTTCTGGGGAAGACATTTCTCACCGAGTTACTGACATGCAAGATTTAGGGATGCACCGATACCGATACCGATATCAGATATCGGGCTGATACTGACTCAAATCCGTGACAATGGGGCTGATCTAGTCAATTCAATTCTATGTTTATATACTATGTACATTATATACTGGAATTCTAATTCCTGTGTAAGTTTTGTGGTGAAGTTTTTATGTAAACTATTGCTTTCAATCTCAAATGCACATATTGTATTGTACTAGAATGACGGTTCAACGTGTCTGTGTGTTATATTTTATTACAGACACGATGCCCTCAAAACTATGAGTAACATAAAGAGGTAGCTCTTAAGATTTCAGCTTGGCAGCAACAATGTAATAATGGGGTAATATCTTGGTAACAACAGGGTTAACACTGGGTTAATTCCATGGTAACAACAGAGGTAATATCCTGGTAATATCTCAATAACAACACTGATGTAACTCACTATAAATTTGCTGTAACAAAGCGTAAATTCACTGAAATGCAATTTCAAAACATTTAAAAGCAGAAGGTTAAAAGTGTTGCTTTGATGAGTTTTGATCTCCTCTCTGTCTGCTCTTTATCTCGGATGATCTTTCCCATCATTCTCCCTCTCTCGTGTCTCTCTCATGTCTCTCTTCCTCCATATCTCAGTAACTCACATCTGTTTCTCTGTTGTTCTGTACTGCTTTCCCCGTCTTTGCCTGCCCAAATCCCTTTTGTTTCACACTCTTCATCCCTCTCCTCCTCTGTCCCCATTTCTATTTATTTCTCTTTCTCTCACTCTTTTCTTCTCCCTCTCGCCTCTCCCTCCGAGGGCAGACTTTAGGGAGTAATCCAGCCTCCTAGACAGCTGCACATCACCAGCTGTCTGAGGAGAAAGCTGCACTCTCTCTCTCCTCTTCCTCTGTCTGACTCTCCTCCCTCCCTCCTTGTCAACCCTCCCTCAGCCTCTCCTGGCTCATCTGAATACACAGAGTGGGTGCAGCCAGATGCAGCCCGTCACTGATGTCAGATTGTGACACAAATTACCTCCATTTGATCGTTAATGGAGCCATTTAGTGTCAACCAATGCTACACTACTACACAAGAAGAAAGGGATTTTTCCAGTCTAACTCCCGCAGAAAGACCAAATACAATTGAATATTTAGGCTTAATGCATTGATATCATTGATTAGAAGGCAAAAAAGAAGCAAATGGATGGATGTGAATACCAACATGTAAAAATAAATATGGAAAATGTTTAATATACAGTATACAGGTGTATATATATGTATAATCGGGCTGGATATTGTGTAAAAAAAACTACGATACCACTACCCTTAAAGTGATGCAGATACCAATAGAGTACATCATTTGATACCTTTTTTTTCTACTTCATTCGATATCCATCATGTGAATGGAAGCATTCAGTTGTGTAAAATGCCACAACCACCGCATTTATTGTTACAGTATCACACGCCAGAGGTGTGTAGTATAGCCATACGGAGACGGAGACTGGAGAAGTTTCGATACTACTTGGTACTGGGTTATTTCGGTTGATAGCTTAAAGGTATCGACCTAGTATATCAACCTGATATCACGCCGATCTGTGTAATAGACCCACCGGTCCACCAGAGGATAGCATTGTCAGTGTCACATTTTGCCTCGCCGCGGTGTGAATATTACACTCGTGTATGAAGGTGCAGTACCAGCAGGGGGCAACAAAACCACTCACTTAGGTTTAAGAAAAACGTCATGGTTGGGCTTAAAATAAATACGTATACTAAGTAAAATACGAACGGAAACAACATAACATAAGTACTTGTCTAGAACATCGGTCTCCTGGTTGAAAGTCCGGTCTTTGTCCTTTATAGCAGGTTATAATAACCATTTAATAAATGCCTGTGGAAGTGATCAAATGCTATAAATATAAGTAATTTTTCAAACCAAACAAACTCATCTTATCCTTAAAAATAGCAGTTATCATGATCTCAGTATTTTTACAGCCCTGGCTGACACATTCACTTCTGTGTTGCGTTAATGTTTATGGAAAAGTGTGTAATTTGTCTACCCTAATTTACATAAATAGGGGGGAAATATTAAAGCTACTGAAGTATTATTGAAGTAAATTACATTATATTTTAGAGAAGTTTCACTACGATCACTAAGGGTATAATTTCTCGATTTTATCTTAATATTTATATCTTGTTTAGTCAAAATGTGTATTTCTTGTACAAAGTTTTTCCTTTTATTCTGTAATTACTTTGTAAATACTGTTTAGGAAAAGTTTTTATAAATGTTGACTATGATAATGAGGATTTGGATTGTTACTGTTATGATTGTTATGTATATCACTGTTTTTATGATAGTTATTTTTGTTGTTGTCATGCCTCAGATTTACAAAATAAAAGGATGGGTAAACCAGTTTTACATCTCTGGTACTACGTGTGGTACAAAGAAACACTGCTGACCCCCTGAGGTGTTTTGAACAGCTGGCCTCATAATGCATTATTTAATGTCGGGGATCATCCAGGTTACCAGTAAACAATGGCCAGTTGTTTCATGTGGTGGGATTATAGAAGACCACATGTCAACAGCCTCTACACATGAATAAGGAATAAATCAAAATCTGTCTGTGAATGCAAAGCATGTGAAGGAGATTAAAGCCCCATACATGATGTGTACATTTACAAATCCTTTCATGGCTTAAAATGTGATCCAGAATAATTACTGCACAGGAGCTACCTTGGTGCCTCCTGGTATTTGGATTTGTTTAGATATAAATTCTTCATATCTGGGGTTTTACTTGTATATGTTACAGTCCAAACATCGCATTGTGCAGGTGAGATAAGTCACAGAGCCTTAAATAAAATGTTATCAGTGACAAATAAAACAAAACAATTAAAATTATTATCCTCAGCACACCCTGCCTTCGTCGTGAAACATTTTAAGATGCAGTACAGCGTGGCGTGCATGATGGATCCTCATAGAAACTACCCAAATTCACTTTTATCCTCTCATAACTGTCAAGGCAAGGCCGTGTGTGCTCTCTGCCGGTATCACATGGTTTATGCATTTCTCATGTGTGTGGAGCGAGGACAGAAGACGAGAGGGAGGAAGGGCAGGGGCTCGTGAGGTAGAAAGAAGAATTTTAATGATGGAGTGAATGGGACTGGTGAGAGAAATCCACACGCCACAAGGTCACAGTTTTCATTCGTCAAGGCCTATTAATTAAAGACTGCTTTCTGGGATGGTGTACATGAAGCAAAGGTCACGTTGCACTGGCGTGCTCCTGCCATAATTTCACACTTTGGGCTGAAAAGTTCTGTGACAGATTCAGGACTTTGTTGGGAGTTTCAGTGCCAACAGAAAAACTAGTTAAAAGGCGGCGTACAGTATTAAAGGAGGTCCAGTTCTACGGGACATCGGCTTTTTATCTGTGTTGGTGTCTCATGAAACAAGTGTAGGTTTTGACCAGTCTCTCAGCAGATTGCTAACAATCTGATGGGTTTACATTGTAGTTAATGGAAAGCCCGGTGTCATGTCTCATACCAACGCGAAAGGGTGCCTTGTGCGGCGGTATCGAATAGTGACTGCCGTGACAAAGCGTCGGTATTTGACGCCCTGGGAATGAGAACGGGCTACTCTGAAACCTCATCTTACTTCTAATGAAGACCAATTCATATTCAGATAAAAACTATATTTGTATGCTCCTTTTACAACACTAGGAGATTAGCCTGAAAATCAGCATATCCATATATCAATACCACTAAATTATCAAAATAAAGTATGACTTTTTGCCTCAAAAATCAACCTGCTATCTCTCATCTCTCCCTCTCTCTCTCTCACACACACACAGGGCGGATTAGTCACTTCTCACTGGGAACTTAAACAGACAGTCAACCACTTAACCAGCCTAATAGGGGTGATTTCCAGTGTAAGATTTCATTTAGCAGCTGATGACAAGCCTCACATGGCTCCTCCCAACAGAAATAAGGGAGATGGAGACATTGTTGCCACAGAGACCGGGAACGAGACACTCCAGGATTTGCATAGGGCTTAATTTGATCTACTTGAGATTGCAACTTCCTTCCACTTGATGTAATTAAACCGAGAGATGTGACTAATTAAGTTGACGGTGAGAAACGAGAGCACGGCGAAGGCAGCTGATGAAACGGCGGAGGCAGATGATAGTAAATATTGACAAGGGAAGTTGATTGGGAGCGAACGGTATCACAGGGTGAGGACTGTAAGGGTCTGGAGCGACGTCAGGGCATTCATCATTCATCACGCTGATGATGTGAATGTGTGTGTTGCATGCGTGCTGTCTGTTGGTTGGAGGTGACGAGACAAATGATTTAAAAGATGCAACGTGCAAGATCTGGCCGGAATTTTAGTTGAAATAAAACATTCAAAAAATTAACAATTATTATCAACAGACTTGAGTACTCACTTTCTCCAAGGTCCGAGCACCACCTATTCCCAAATGCCAATCAAGCCCAGTCTGTACACGCTAACACCGTCGTGAGAAGAGCTCTAATCAGACTATATAAGTGAAAACACTTATTATAGGTCCTTTAGATGCGAGTGAAGCCCCGGAACACTGTTCAGGTTAAATGTGAGCCCATCTGACTGATTTAGAAACTCTGTTAATGACTGTCCCAGTGAGGTGCTAGCTAATGACACAAACAATTAATCCTCCATGTAAATGGGCCTCGATTGAACCTGGGCTAATCGCCAATAACAACCAATAAATCACCAAACAGGTAGTGCCAAGTCAGCCCTCAATCATCAAACACACACACACACACACACCTACTTGACAAGACTGCATATACTGTATGTATCCTAACACACCTTGTATTTGTTCTCCGACGGGTACACACACTGTACGCATCCCAGCGAGAGCCTCTTAACCTGTTGCACACACTCTCATATTCATATCCAAGAGGCCTGCCTATTAACATTTGGCAGATGTGTTTTCCCAGATGAAATACTCGGGTCTGAACCACTAAAGGTCTCCTGAAATGTTGAGGTATATAATTGCCAATCTGTGCCGAGCCCAGAGGCCTCGTTCACTTCATTTAGGCCGTTTATGGTGCCGCAGCAGACGGAGAGACTTTAAAAGTACATAAAGGAACAGATGTTAACATCATACTGCTGGTCCGCTCTGCCTTGTTCTCCCTGTCTCTTTATATCTACATGCTGTTTCTTAAACTTGATGCGAGGCAGTCATATAGCATTATCATGATAATAAAACTCAGTTTTATTTTAATTTGTCTTCCATCAACTAAATGCACATTTTCAGTCTTATGACACACACGAACATTAGATATAATCACTGAATGTGATTTATTGGGTTTAAATGGAGCCACTCAGCAAAGCAGAACAGGCAGCACCCACACACACTTTTACCTTTAATTGAATTTTAATCTGTGTTTGCGGTCACAAATCATGCAGTGCAGGGTAATTATCTATTAACGATAATGTTATTGGATTTATATGGAAATGCCCAGGCAGCAAACTGAACTAGTGGTGTGGTCATGAACACACACAGTGCACTGTAATCAGCGGATGTTGCTGGCAGGGCAGAGGCTTTTGTTTCTGGAAGGATCCTGGCCAGTCGACAGAGCGGGTTTTCTTGTGTGCAAAGAGCAGATACAAGACAATGGCAATTCTGCCTCCATGCTGCCTATCTTCCCTGTGATATATCTCTGCTTTTCTCTGTGTCTGCATCTCTCTTCCACCCCCTTGCTACTCTCTCTCTCCCTCTCTCTGTCCTCCAGTGGTCTCATTAGGGCGGGACTGTGAAGGGAAGGTGAGATGGTTACTGTGACAACAGCAGAGAATGACGGGCAGAGTGGCAGAGCAGTGTGCGATTGTGTGCAGATGTGTACAGCATGTGTGTGATTGCAAGAAGCTATTCGACACTATTCATTATCATGTGTGTGTATTGCACAGTATATGTCCCTGAAGGTGGCTATTTTATGCCGCTTTTCAATGTACAATAAAGTCTTGGAAGCTACAGCTCGGTAGTGAATATCACTTATTTTGTCTAAAAAAATACACTGAAGCAGTTGAGTTGATGTATGTTTGCAGAAGAGGTAAAAAAAATGGAAAGAGCAGGCCAGAATGGCGCAGTGTGGAGCACCACAGCAAACAACAAGATGCAAGACAACAAAACATCATTGCATAATTGAGTAGGCCACCCATTAAAGTCCTTATCTATTTCAGGGGAATTAGGCACACAGAATCTGCTCGCCGCTCCGCAGTGCCAGGAAATGATGGGCAGCACTGAGGGGCAGAGCTAAGATTAGACCGGAGTGATTGACAGGTTGATAGAGCCAACTGGAAGCCTGCCATTCCTCCCTTAAGATAGTCTCCTTACAGTAATGAAGCAGAGTGAGCCAGCTCTACATGAGGGCATAAGCAGCCAAGGAGATAATGAGGAAGTTGAGGACATTCTGTGCAATCCTTCCTCTCTCGTCTGTCTTACTCGCTCTCCGCTTCTTGCTCAGGGATTGAAATAAAGAAGAGGAAATGTCACCGCAGCCTCGAGACCGTGACGTCGACCTCTGACCTCGACCGAGTCTCTCCAAACCCCCTAAAACTAAAGAAAGAGGGTCCACACCATCTTCAGAGGCCTGCGAGGAGTCGAGTAAACAGCACCGTGGGGAGTCGGCAGTGTGGATGCTGCCTCCTGTGGTGTGGATGACCTTTCCAACACCACGTAGCTCTGCAAGACTCTGATAAGACCAGCTGGGAGGTGACAAAATGTCCTTGTGGTGGATACAATAGCCACACGCAGGGGTAAAACACACACAGGGGGCATCCAGCTGGCCTAGAAATATAGTTTGACTGAGGTCACTGGTTCAATTTCCGTTCCCAACAGCAGGGTGTATTCCAGGTCAGACATGGCAGCTGGAAGGTAGCTGGCATTAAATCTACGCTGCCCTGCAACGATGCTGAGGCACCGAGCTCATAATGCACTGCTGATGACCTTGTGTTATACAGAGAAAGAGTGTGCATTGATCATGTTAGCTTTGTGTGAAAAAGTAATCTTCTGCTGCACATGCAGGTACGTGATTGGTACCCTGACAAGAATTGAATTATATGTGAATGTACAGTCCTGTAAGTCTGGGTACACGCATAGTGAACTCAGCAGTAAAAAAGAAATTATGTTACTGAAAGGACAGAACTTAAAAAAAAATCAAAATTAATGCACGAAAAATGAGAATCTGGATGTGATAAGATGGCCCCAAGGGGAAGCCAAAACGCATTTGGAGGACTTTGCTTAAAAAAAAATGTCCTTTTCAACATTAATTAGCTTCAGAGAATTCAGCAAGAGTCGGAGAGTGAGAGGAGGAACGTTGAAAATGAAAGATGAAAGGAAAAGATGAGAAGGCCAGTGTGCCTGCATTAAATGGAGCAGAATATGTAAAAGCACAGCTTGTGTGACACACTGACACGCTACGCTTCCTTTTAAGCTCCGCTGTTCTGGCTCAGATACCTTCTGTGAACCAACCTGCACCTACAAGCATGTAGCGTACGCATATGTGTAACACACACACACAACACACACAAACACACACACACACGCAAGCACACACACACAGAGGAGCAGTGACCCTGTCTTTGGACTATCTAAAGCACAGAGGTGGTAACAGGATCAAACTGAATGAATGTGTTCTGGCCACCTATGCTGACAGGCTCACCAATACTAACGGAGCTGGGTCCAGTCCAAATGACCAGACATTAACACACATGCATGCACGCACGCATGCACGCGCACACACACACACAAACATGCCCAAATTGAACCAGTAGTAATCTGATTATGTAGCAGCTGTCACAGATGGCTTTCATTGCCGTGGTTTATGAGTCACTACACACACGCACACATGGCTACATTCACAGACACGTATACACTCACACAAACATATGTCCAAACGCATACTGTAAATACACATGCACATTCACATACACAAATACTTCTCAATCAGGTTGTAAGTAAGTATTCTGCATTCTCAAAACTGCCAGCATTTTTTTCAGATACGTCACTATTATTGTAAATATTAATATTTTTTTTATTCGGGCTGTGTGTGTCAAAGCAAAGACTTTCATCTCGTTGACCTCCACACTCTTATTTTTCGCTGTACTATATAAACGTGACACCTACTTCCTGTACTGCCAACAAATAGTCCCAGGGAATGTTAATCACTAATACAAAATAGCTGCATGTAATCTATTACATCTAATTGGAAAGTTTAAAGTTACTGTGAGGAACTTTTAACTGGTTATAAAAAAATTCAATCTCAATTTAATACTGATGCCCCTGATGACCTATATACGTAAATGAGACCATCAGAGAGAAGATTGGCTATTTCTATTTAGTTATTCTCAATGCTCGTCATCTGTGACACCGACTCGGATTCCACGCAAAATCAGATAAAATCATGCTGGTTCACCAGAAACTCCTTGCTCCTGGTTGCTGCTGGTTCGTCCAGGCCATATTGCTTGGCCCGCTGGAGGTTAAAGGAGGCACGGAAGAACCAGAACCAGGACGTCGTGGGGCAGACTGTCCGACCTTGCTGCTGTAAAATGAGAGGTTTTCTAAAGGGACTCTGGTGCTTGGAAACACTACCGCTTTTGTCCACAGGGACCGCCAAAATCAACACCAAATGAAAGCGCCCCGTCGTATGATGCGTTCCATTTACTTTGGAAGTCAGAAATCAGAGCTGGGAATGACGTCACGCCCGAGTTGTTCTCCTGACTTTCCGAGTTGGAAATCCGACTTAAGGATGAAATTTCCGACTGGGAACTCAGTTCGAATGGAACGCACCAAAACTTTAAATGTCCGTGCCCAATGCATGCTGGGATAAATTCTACTCTTCTACAACCTTGAACCAGACAAGTGGTTTAGGAAACGGAGGAATCATAAATGAGCAGAATGCACAAATAACCATAAAATATGACATATAAAATTGTCTGACCTAATGAATTCAGGTAAAAGCTCTGATCGCTTATTGACTTTATCTATGACGTCTTCAGTCATGGGGGAAAGATGTAGATAAAGGAGAGACGAGGCTGAGGAAAAAAAATAATTCGAAACCTGGATGTGAGTAAGAAATTGAATGTGCAAATCAGGCAGCAGCTCAATACCAGCAACTTGTTTTGAATCCTTTCTACACTGATTGCACATTATAGACAAATGCAACAAGCTAGATGGAACTTAGTCAATAAGGATGAAACAGACGGGATGGTTGGTCTCTTCCATTTAAACAAACACACACACACACTCATACAGCAGCCACCCGTCTATTTCTTCCCTGACTATTTTCATATCTCTTCATTTCATCCCATTTCTTTCCATATCAGAGTAAATGGGAAAAAATGGAAATGCGCCTGTCAGTCAGACAGTCGTCGTGCCGATATCAGGAGCAGGGGTTTCCTTTCCACGGTGATGAAAACGCGTCCCGCGACGGATGATTCAGAGCGACCGTCAGTTGGTCAGTCTGCAGACAGCAAGTCAATCAGTCAGTCAGCACAGAGTCGGGAATTTAGTGGGTCAGTCAGTTAATTAGTGAGCCAGTGAACCAGCCATGTGGCGGCGTTAGTTAGTAAGCCGGCCAGCCAGCCAGTCGGTAAGTCTCCACTTAAGTCAGTCATTTAGATGGCCAGCCAGACAGTCAATTAGAGTCAATATGTTAATCAGTGACTGCTGTCAGTCAGCGCCATAATGATGAACCACCAGTTCATAAAGGACAATGACAGCCAGTCTCACACATCCAGATGTTTCTTCATTGCTTGTTTAAGAAAGTGACAACATGTGAAAAGAGTCAACTGTCAACTGGGAGTACAGCTGGAAAGGCCAACATTGGTTAAAAAAGGATTTCCAGTAAAAGGTTCGGGGGGGAATTGGGGTTGACCCTCCATTGATACTGGAGGTAAAAGCCACCATTTCCCTGGAAAACACCTGCTAGCCAGACTAACAGATCAAGAATTAGCAAGCAGCTGGAAACTGTTTGCTCTTGTCTAGTGTGAGTGTTTCCCGTTACAGCAGGGGGGGATAGAACAGACTGCATAATGCCGAGAGAGAGAGAAGAGGGAGAAGAGAGTGGCAATGTGAGGCCTCTCTGATCACACCAACGCTGCACATCAAAATCAGAGGCAGAAAACGCTCACTTTCATCATCTGAGACTCGTTTGCTGAGGGGAATTGCACTTTGTCGTTGTCTTTGACTGCGACAGGGAAATTGTGTCTGTACTGTGTGTGTGTGCATATGAGTGTTCATTAAATGTAGGTGTATGTGTCAGTGTTCCTTTGCATGTGTGTGTGTGTGTGTATTTAAGATGGCACAGGGGGTGGTCGCACTTACAAACAGAGTGGCATATGGTGCCTTGCTTTTTGGCAATCACGAGTGACAAGTGAGCAGGGAATCAACAGTGAATGCAGCGTGTGTTGAGGGGTTGGGGGTAGCAATGGGAGGGCTTTGCTTAATGATCTCATCTGTGTGTGTCGCTGTGTGTGTGTGTGTGCATGTCTATTTCCACCCTTAGGCAATACAGTACTGCTTTATGTAGATGAATGTGGAACAGGTCTCGCCGTTTAGCAGCGTTATATAAATACATTATAACAATACTGAGCAGGAGCTCAGCACAGAGCGGCTCTGAACGTCAACAGTTGCCTCGGGGCACGTTTTTCTTCCTTACTGCGTTCAGATTGAAAGATGAAAATGTTTCACACAGTCCCACCACCCCTCGCCCCCTCCACCTTCCACTGCCACCCTAACACACAAACACCCTCCTTCACACAGTGCTAATTGCAGGCCCCAAGAGGCAGCAGGATGGGGCCCTTAGAGAAATGTCCAATTTGTCGGCTGGTGTCTTCTGGGTTAGGAAACGGTTGACTAACGAGCACCCTGCTCTACATCCAGCTGATTCACCTTTTTTTTGTTAACATCTGTCAATTTGAAGTATTTCCAGGAAGTCATATATTGTGTGAAACTTTTTATTTCCTGTGCACATAAATTGGGGGTTGCTGATGTACCTACTGTACCAAGCCTGGAAATGTAAAAGGATCTCTGTCTGTTGCTCCTGTGGATTCCTGTGCCAGAAGGCATGTGATTCAACAAGCTGTATGGATTTGGAGCCCTTTCTTATGCCACCAGGACAGTGCTGTTTTCAGGCTGAATGCCCGCTAACCCTGTGCCTAGGCAATGTATCCTCATGCAACAGTTCGTATGATATTTTATGAAAAGTTCTTTTCATTTTTCGTACGTACTCCTTCGAATGTCCAGCACAACCCTGTCTCCTACAAAATTATGTTCCCATACAACTAAACTGCATTCTCAATTACATTTCGTGGGAAATGCAACGAAACATTTTAAATACGTGGTTAACGTTGCAAACAAAAAAAAATGCAACAACACTACTTGTTGTGTTTAAGCAACAAAACTACAGGGTTAGGTTTAGTAAAAAAAAAAACATCAGGGTTTGGCTTAAAATGCCTACATAAGTGAACATTGACTTTTAGTTTCACACGGGACACGAGCAGCGGGAAAGTCCTGTGTTTGTTTGGCTGTCCAGCAACACGAGCATTCAATGCGCTTGGGCAGAACCTCATAAATCAATCATAAATTACTTAACAAAAGTAAGGTGAGAGAAGTCAATGTTGACTTGGTTTCACACGGAACACAAACAGCGGTGTCCTGGGTGAAAGTCTATGTTTGTTTTAACCCTTCCATCCGCCCCGACCTCCTCCCTACACAGACTTTGTCACTCTTTATACTACACCATCACCTGACTTCCTTAGAGGCAGCTCTGCACGTCCTGGCTCACAATTACGTGGGTTATATATGAATTACTGTGCATTACTTTTCATTGGTATGAGTACGAACAGTGAATGAGAACAGCCTGGCCTAGTAGACAGCAAAGTCTGGTTACCATTGGGTCACCACTGTGCTCTGGCCCAGAGGAGATGATGTTGCCTCTGGGCCTATGTATAACGTTCCAAGGAGATCTGTAGGTCATGAGGATTAACAAGTAGTCCTAACTAGCTAATCCTTCCCATGCACAGTAGGTACCGCAGTTAGGCCCTAAACAGTTTACTGCAGAGTCCACAGTAGCCAGGTATACTACAACGTCCCTTGCCTCAGTGGCACATCTGCATTTAAAGTGACAGTCACTGAAAACAGCCATCTCTAGGGAGAGACAAAAGGACAAGACAGGCACCAAAAATGTTGGATTTGTGAGGTATTTTCTGCTAAACACTTCAGAGACTTTTTTTCTTAGACCTCAGGGAATTGTATTAACTTTAATTCAGATTAACTTGGACTATAACCCTCCGTTCAGTCCAGCAGGGCTCTGAGTAATGTAGAGAGAATTATATTAGCTAGCGTTAGCAGAATGACGGCTATTGTGAATCTTGATGTGCATGGCCGCCATGCTGATTGCTGCCTCACTGTACATGGCCCCGGCCTCCTGGATAATAGGACACTATTTTTAGACCGGCAGAGAGAGAGAGAGAGAGAGAGAGAGGGGAAAGGGGGAGAGAGATTGAGAGAAATGGCTGAGGAGAATAGGGATGAAGCAGAGAGGGAGAAAAGGAGGCGAGAGAGAAAGGGAGACCGCATTGACAATCGTGCAACACCGAAGTAGCAGAGGGAAGACAGGAAAATGTTATGGGCAACCAAGCAACTAATAAGCTTGAACCTCAGCACTCTGCATAATGCGACAGCTCATTACCGCCCAATTAGGCATTACAATGCCTTGCTTACTGAGGTTTATTGATGCAAATCAACCAGGAAAAGATACCCTGGTGCCAAAAAAACAGGAGGTGAAATTGGATGAGAATTTGTCGAAAGTACAGGCTCTGTGGCAGTTCAATCAATTTACAAAGTCTCTGCGGGGGAGGTTATCCAAATTAGTATGTGATTCTGACAATATGGAGCTGATTTTTTTTTTTTTTCATCCTCTTGTTATCAAGCAGCTGAGGTTTCCTCTGATGATATTATGATGACCCTTTTTACAGCATAAAGCCACACGCTCTGTTTCCAGTGATGTCATTAAATACACCATCTGTCTGATACGTGGCGTGCAACATCCTCCTTTACTGTAACTCTTGCTCACTGCTGATCACACACATTTGGACATGCACAGAAAACCTGTTACAAATCATCTCATCCCTTCTCCAACACACACACACACACTTATAGAGAGGCCTAATGTTCCCTCCTGCAGACCTGCAGACAGCCACCAGGACACTTTAATTTCTTTATTTTCTTCTGGACTTCTAATTCCCCTCCTCCCATATGCTGCCTACATGGATTATCACATGCTACTAAACTCAGTCTGGATCAGGCCTGAGGTAATTACTTTAAATACATAATACCGTGTGTGTGTGTGTGTGTGTGTGTGTGTGTACTGCTGACAGACTGTGCTCCACTGCATTGATGTTTAAGTGAGAGGTTGTCTGCACAGTTGCAGTCCTGCTGTGCACTACTTTGCAAGCAGAGGTCAACGTTACTGTGTATATGATGAATATGTGGCAAACAAACACAGTAAAATGTAGACTTCTCTCGTGATTAGCAAAACTATTTGCTATGAGGTCAACCACATACTGTATATGCGTAAGCACAGTTCATTTTGAATTATTTCAACTATGTCCGCAGGAGTGGCCATCTCGCTTCCTTCTCATCTCTTTTGGGAGTACTGTAGCACATGCACAGTACCAATTGGGCACTCACACGAGAAAATGGCTGCAGGTAAAGACAAAGTTTATGAGCTGAAGCACAAGCGAGCATTTCAATTATCCTGGAAACAGGAGTTTAGTTGGGTGGGGTTAGAGGATGAGGGAAAAACTTCAGATTCATTTACTTAAATACAGATTAAACATGACAATTAATTTAAGTATTTGTTGTTATTTGATAACTGCTAATGAATAAAACAATTAGTATAGTGGCAAGTAAAAATAGACTTTGGGCAAGTAGATTTCTAACCCACTTGCCCGACTGGGTAAGTGAAAAAAAAAAAAAGCGGTGAACCCTGGTTTGTTGTGTTACTGTGATTATTTTTTGCCACAGTTTTCAAAATGGCACAAAACTGCAGCTCTGTTGGCTTTGGAAAGTAGCCTGCTGCCTCTTTGATACCTACTAGAAGAAAGTTTCCACCGCGTGCCTTGCTTGACTGCAGGTAGCAGAGGTTGAAACCCACTATGTGTGTGTTCTTTAAAATCAGCCAAAACAACACTGTAAACATAAACTTCCTGTGTGTCCCAACAAACACACAAAAGTCCAGTTTAGAAAAGTCACCCACATAAAATGCTTCTGTGGGTG
Organism: Sebastolobus alascanus; assembly: GCA_916701645.2. Lineage (NCBI taxonomy): Eukaryota > Metazoa > Chordata > Actinopteri > Perciformes > Sebastidae > Sebastolobus > Sebastolobus alascanus. The sequence continues at coordinate 3,750,091 of CAKAOJ020000068.1, read as the reverse complement.
TTGGTGTTAAAAAAATAATTAAATTAAATTAAAGGTTAAAAAGAAGAGAACAAGCACATAATGGGAAACATGAGGAATGTTTTGTTCTAGTTTTGTTATTTTTCTCGTGTTTACTGACAAGCCATCACACCGGTTTTGACAGACATGAGGCTCATTATAGTTTTACAGCTGGAAAAGCTTGAGAAGTTGACATGAAAACTAGTAAAACACTGTGTTTTCCACTAATGAAGCATCTATTCTAGTCTGATCTATAACACAGATTTATGCATCAAAATTGGACAAAATTTTAACTAATAGTCACACTCCACAACTATCTGTTCACTCACTGCATGAATGTTTTTAGACTGTGTTAAATCACGTAACAACACTGTGTTCACACTCAAATAAAGCTCATACAATATGTATTTTTCAATATCTGTTGTGTGGTAGATTGCTTTAATATTGCCAGCGATTATAGCCACATCCAACAACGAGGTGTTTGAAACAGCTCCTATTTAAATTAAGAAACTGTGCATCAGGTTTGGTTTGTTCGTGTTGCTCCCTGATGATGTGTGGCCTCAACACCAATTGCAGCTGTTTGCATTTAAATAATTCAACAGACAATTACTGTAGTCATATATCTGGAAGTGTAATACAGTCGTTTAAAATGATGAGGTCAAATTCAGCCTCACAAGAGCTCGCTGTGGAGGGATCGGGGTTTCTTTGCTACATCATTTTGAGAGGAGGAAGACAAAGCAGAGAAAAGACCAGTCTCCATTTTGTTTCACTCCCAAGGACACAGAGGAAGGAAGACACTTGCACAGAATTTCTCCCCAAATAGTACGCCCAATTCAATGAGAAATATTGTCGATCAGTCACACACACACACACATACACACACACTGCACATAGGCAGTAATAAACATTCAATATACACACAGCAAAAAAAGAGCACGCACACACACCCTCAGCCTGGGTCGAGCTAATATTCACGCGTGTCAGGTGGAACGGTCCATTCGGGGTGAGAACAGAGGGGTGCGACTGTGCTCACAGGTCCAGTGTGGCTGCTTTTAATGGACCAGTGGTGTAGTCCGATAAAGGGCAGCCATCTATCTGCACCCACCCAGTCAACTCTGACACTGTTTCCAAGGAAACGCCACCCGCGGGAGCCAGAAAAGGGAGGGTGGGACCTTGAGGGAGCATATTCTCCTGTGCTGTCAGAGTGCCAGGAGGAAGGAGAACAGGGATGGAGTGATAGAAGGGTGGAGGAGAGGAGGAGAGATAGAAGGGGGGGGGATGGGGGATACAGAGGAGGGGTGCACCAGCCACCTCACAGGGGTTAACTTTAATCAGACATGACACACACACACCCCAGGAAAAAAGAGTGACAAATGCAACTAGAATCACACACTCGCATAGATACACATTCACAGGGAGAGGCGGACTGTCACACACACACACATACCGTATGCACAAATGACATACGTACGGCAGACGCACTGCGCGCATATGTGTGTGCAGGCGTCAGTTTCCGGCAGACGGGCATCGCTTTAAAAAAATGTGCAGCAAATACAAAAAAATGACACGTCATATTTCATTTTCAAATCATTTTCTTTCGCTTCTCTCCGGATTGCGGGAGAGACGGAGAAGCCAGTGATGCAAACGGCTGAGATAGAGATGGTTTCCCAAAGCCAGGCCCACTGCATCATCATCATCATCCAGAGACCAGATCACACTGTCACCTCCAATAATGTCACACATTAACAACTTCATCATCCGTCATATGGGTTGTGTCAGGTATTTGTTCAGCTTGATTCATTCATATGCAGAGTGTACTACTGCTGAAGCTTAAAAAAAACACACAGAGGCTGGACACAAATCTTAACAACTTCTTAACTATCATGTTTGTGTTGATATAGTCTGTGTTTGTTGTGTTGGCGTATGAATACCATGATGATGAGCAAAGCATTTAGCGTGCAATAAGAAGGCCTTTCTTGCTTTTGGCTTGTCATTTACACGCCATGAAGTCTGTACTGACTACAATGTAAATGCATCCAGGAGAGGGGAGGTGGATGGGTGTTTTGTTTTGTAAGTTACGTTTGTTACGTTTGTCACGTGTTTTTTAGTGATGTTTGTGACATGTTTTCCGTACTGGTGTTACATTGTTTCCGTACGTATTTTACTTAGTTTACGTACTTATTTTAAGCCCAACTATGACGTTTTTCCTAAACCTAACTAAGCGATTTTATTGCCTAAACCTAATTGCAGATGTTACCGTAGTTTTGTTTCGTGGCGTACAAATGACACCCGAAGAGCAGAGCACAAATGACACGTGAAACGTCTAAAATGCATCCTCATGAGTCATGACATGCAGAATGTCCGTGTAATATTACAGTATAATCCTTCTTGTGAGACCAGTCAATATGGTTTGGTACCAAAATGTATCTGTAGCACACAATATCAAAAACTGCTGAGTACTGAAAGTTGGCATCAAATCTCCAGTCAGATTCATAATCTTGTTGACCTATTCCTTGATTTAAATCAGAATTTTTCCAATTTTAGACAGAATTTTAAGTGTATTTTAAGTTCTTGGTGCTTGTGTTCAGTCAGTATTTAACATTTGAGACCTTTGGCTTTTTTTTCTTAAATAAAAAGTAGTTTTATTTTCAGTTTCAAAGTAAGGTATCGTAAAAACATATTGTTGTGTTATCGGTTCAGAAACTCAAGTATTGTATACTTATTTAGAATTTAGGGATGCAGCAGTATCAATACTGGGTCGAATATCAGGCAGATACTGACTCAAATAGCTGGATCGGATATCGATGACAACCAATTTGTTGCTTTGACCAAGTTACTGGTGTACGATTTATTATTTTATTAATAAATAATTCAATAAATTTATATGTATTTAATTATTTGTTACATTTGGTTTTATTAAGTTAGGAAAGCAATGTTTAAGTCATGCCTGATGTTGCCTTACACATAAAAGAATGATGACAGTCACTTCCACACAGTGAGGCATACAGCTTATTAATTAAACACTGGTATCTGATCGGTACTCAGTATCGGCCGATACACAAAGCCCAGGTATCACTATTGATATCAGGACTGAAAAAGTCAGATCGGTGCATCCCTAATTGTATTGTATACGAGGCCTATTGACTTAAACCCCTTGAAAAGTGACATGCTGGGAGATGCTGCACCTTTTCTTTGAATTAAATTAAATGCCTCTAGTGGTAGATAGTATGAACTTTGTTGCTTCTCCCTATTAAAGTAGATTTGGTGCATCGACAATCATTTGAAGTTAAATTTGGTAGGAAAATAATGATTAATGGGAACGATGCAGCCTCTCTTGACCACATGCTTTAGTACACTTCACTGCAATACTACACACACACCGTAACACAGTCGTTCTCATCATTATTACAAATCCACAGTACATAAAAACCAGTCTACACAGCACTAAACTACAGTGAACTACGCCGGCCCACAGACGCTAGCAACAATTAGAAGGTGTAATCTCTGCACATCTATCTGCCAGGAGGCAGAGAGAGAGAGAGGAGGAGAAAATAACCATTATTATTAGCAGACAGGGCTGTCTGCACTGGAGGCCTGATCACCTTCTTTACACACACAAGCTCAGAGTTTCTGGGCTTTGTGCAATCAGATGACACACACACACACACACACACACACACACACACACACACACACCTCCTATTTTGCCTTGTAATTTTGACTTTATACGGACAGTTAGGAGCACCACTGCTTTTTTTTGTGCAGTCTGTCGCCATACTGTAATTGGGAAGTTGTAAAAGCGAAGGATTTCTCATCCATCTCTATGTCCTAATGCTGTCATCCTCCTTCTGCCTGGCTGCTGATTACAGTCTGTGTACTGTCTAGCTGTGCAACACTGACTTAATGTTATTTTGCCTGAGCAGAGCCATTGCAGCGACCCAGATGTCCATATACTATAATCTAATCTAAGATGATTCTGGCTCTGGATTGGCTAATCCAACACCACTCTTCCTAATCTGACGTCTAATAGACGACATCTGGACAAGACGACAGAGGAAACGCGGCCCGGAGACAATCTGATTGACTTGTTTGGGAACGATAATCTTGTCTGTACAGTAACTTTGTTCCTGTAAGCATGAATTTATCCGCATGTTTACCGCTAAATAACACAGACTGTAATCTTGTCTTTTGGACAAAGCTTACATCGCAGTGGTGGTCTGACATCAAATAATTTCACTTAAACTCAATAATGTGATTTTTTTTAACATGCAGATTGAACATGTTACTTCTTTTAGGTTGGAATTTTATAAGTAAATAATTGAATTGTAAATAATGAAATAGTTAATAAATAGTTAAAACACACTCCTAATGTGCACCTCTTCTTTCTCCAGAGAGCAGGTGTCTCACTGCATTCACACCTCTGCCTCAAAAGAAATGAATAAATACAGAGTCTATTTCTGCTGGTGTCAACACGTTCCTTTGAGCGCATAATGGATCAAATCATCAATAATCAATTGAATGTGTCACCTAGCAGAAGCAGCTCCCCTCATTTCTTCTGTCCACTCTTGAGGTGTGATACGACCCCTGAGTGGATGCTCCCCGTCTTTTTCCAGCTGCAGGAGACCTTCTCAAAGAGCATAGCAACAGACCTGTCTTCCCTGTAAAAATAGGATTGGCTTCTGTGAAGCCGACTCGACGCCACAGATACAACACACACACTTCACTTCATTGATTATGCGCCCGAGCCCCTCAGAGCCCAGCTTTACAAGTGATGTCTTCCCCTCTTCGCCTTGCTCGCTCTCCTCATAGCTCCCATTTTCACCCTCTTGCTCAGATTTGGAGCCATTTACCTCACAAACGCATCAATATTTTAGCCCTACTGGATGCGGAGACTTCCCCCCCCCTTTTTTGTACATTTCTATTGTTTCTCCTGGATAATGAAATGTTAATGTTATTTGGGAGCATGAGAGACTCGCTGTGAACACAGGCCGAAGACAAACATGGCAGCTATATTGCAAAAATCAAGAAGGCCATCTGCATGGTCGGATCCTCTTTTAGAGCAAAAACACCAAGACTGGAGAGCTGCTGTGATTTGGACACACTATAGTCTATTCTAGTGGACAATTTGTTAATAGTTACAGTACATACAGAAGAGACAACTGCAGTGACAGTTACTGGCTGAGCACATTTTCAAGTAACAGAGTTTGACTTAAAGGAAAAGGCCAACAATGAGTTGGTCCTACTAAGTATTGTCTGTGTAGATAAAGCCTGATATATCTCATTCCTCTGTGCCATAGAGCTCCATGTTGTTCAAAAACTATTTAAATCACGGTCCTTTATTACGCTGAACATGAGTGTATTTTGTGTCGATCCCACCTATACTGTCCTGCTGCCGTAAATACTCACTAGTGCAACAAACGTGTATCATTCCACAGCTGAAAATAGTCCCCAACAAAAGAACTATTTACTCCTGTTTGACCGACGTTTACTAAGATCTACAGTGACCACTAGCTGTTTTATGAAATTACTTTGGCTTTTTCGGCGTTTACAAAAATACCTGTGTACGTGTGGGCTAGGCCTGAGAGACAAACTAATGCATTGGTAGTTTTTTCTATTTTGTTGATGGTAAAAAAAAAAAAATCACAACTTTTAATTAATTCATTTTTAAACATCTAAGCCTAATAATTCTTAAGGACCTTTCCAATTTAGGTAAAAGTGGTGCAATTATAATTTGACCTTTGCAGAAAAAATATTCTTTACCTCCTGTTACAGATGTGTTGCTTATTCATTGTTATATTGAGCTTTTAGGGATGCAGTGATCTAAATTATGGTGCAATACTTCAAATAATTTTTCACAAACCATGCCAGTAAATTAAAAAATAATAATTTGTTTTAGTGAACATTTGATAGCTGAGGTTGTTTTATTACATTCTTTGGACATGAGAGCTCTGTGTATTATACAATATGGGGTCCACACACCGAAGCATGCTGGTATTTCATGCTAGCTTTCAGCAGCTGTCTATTACCATCCGATAACACATTGAGAGCGGTATAAAACGCAGGCGCCGGGGCAGAGGAGGCTGAGCAAACAAACACACTGAGAGGTGGGGAGAGAAAGGACAGATGTATTGAAAGCTGTTGAGTGATGTGTTTTTTTCTTTATTGCTGTGCATACTGTTGACTGAGAGGGAGGGAAAGAAGGATATGCAGCAGAGAGAGAGGGAGAGAGAGAGAGAGAGAGGTGAAGTGTGTTTCAGTAAGAAACCAAAACAAGGCCAGACTGTACTGTACATTATGGAAATGTGACTCACAAAGTATGGCCATGAGAATACCTATAGTACATTTCTGAGTACAGGCTTTTCTCTGAAATTAAATCCTCCGTCAGTCATTCTCGGATTCAAAATTTGATGGTAAAAAAAACCCCAAATCAAGCCTGATCTCTGATTTCAGAGTAGCTCAAATGCTCCAGTTATTTTTGGACAGACCAAATTCTCCAAACAGTATGTTCTCATTAATGGTTTCTCCCCACATCTATTTGGGCATGATTTAAAGAACTCAGATTATGGTTTATCCTGGATTATGCAAAGGACCCTGTGCACAAACACTTATCAGTTTCATTTCTTTGTCCTCCCAATGATATTCATGCCAAATCCCACAGCGCCGTATCTTTGCTCACAGCTGGCAAGTGTAACTAAAGGATTATGCAAGCAGCTTCTACAAGCAAATAGATTTCTCCCTACTTCAGAGGAAACTGCTAGTTATGCAGCGCCTATCTGTCCGCCAGGCATGCACAAAAACATGTCTCCCATTTTCATTTTTTTTTTTACTTGTTTTAACAGTGAATTTCAGAGGGAGATGGAGAGGAAGGAGGAGAACGAGAAACAGGAGAGTAAACAGCACGAAACAAACGTATACTGTAGTCTATGTATGAGCACAGCCAGTCTGTATCATCACCTCTGCATTTAGGTGTTGCATGTTTTAACTGGAATATGGCTGTTAAAACAAGAGGGTGGCTGAACTTCATCTGAACTGGATTTGCATCGAAGCACGTTTAGACACGGCACTGCCACCACCTAAATTTCCAATCAGCGTGCAAGTATGCCACTGGACAAGCTCTGATCGTCTACCAAGCATCCATGAGTGAGCCTCAGTTTACGACTGAAAAACGTGGGGTGAAGCTCCGACTACTTCCGCAAATATGCAAATATTTCTGAAGGTTTCTTTCCCATATATGGTCTAGATCAAGCCTAGCCTATGATGGCGATTTCTGATTCTCTGCGTGGCCTCCCCGCTGTCCCTGAGGGAGATGTGTATTAATTAGCATTGATCTGGAGCGAGAAAACACAGAGCAGATTGGGACAGGTCCAAGGCTATCACAGATACAGGAGCTTACTTGAAATACAGCACAGAATACATTTACATTTTACATTTTTAGGCAGCTAACTGACAGCCGGATCCAGGTAAAAATATTCACTCAGGTTGTAGGCAGTCCTATATAAACTGGGGCTGTCAATCGATTAAAATATTTAATCGCAATTAATATCATGATTGTCCATGATTAATGTTGATTAATTGAAAATTAATCATACATTTATTTATCTGTTCAAAATGTACCTTAAAGGGAGAGTTGTCAAGTATTTAATACTCTTATCAACATGTGAGTGGGCAAATATGCTTGCTTTATGCAAATGTATGTATGTATTTATTATTGGAAATCAATTAACAACACAAAACGATGACAAATATTGTCCAGAAACCCTCACAGGTACTGCATTTAGCATAAAAAATATGCTGAAATCAAAATATGCTGAAATCATTGCCCAACAGGCAACAACAGCTGTGTCAGTGTGCCGACTTGACTATGACTTGCCCCAAATTGCATGTGATTATCATAAAGTGGGCATGTCTGTAAAGGGGAGACTCGTGGGTACCCATAGAACCCATCTTCATTCACATATCTTGAGGTCAGAGGTCAAGGGACTCCTTTGAAAATGTCAATGACAGTTTTTCCTCGACAAAATTTAGTGTAAGTTTGGAGCGTTATTTAACCTCCTATTCGACAAGCTAGTATTAAAACAAATTTGCGTTAACGCGTTATTATCGCGTTAATTTTGACAGCCCTAATATAAAAACTGTTTTCTGTCTTCCTCAGTCCTTTGTTTCTAACATACTGCACATTACTCAGGGTCATAGTGCTGATCTAGGCTCCCTCACCTGGATCCTTTTGACCATTTTTCTTCTGTAATGACCTGGAAGCCATAATGTAAATGTTTCTAGATCAGCAGTCCTAATCGCAGACCCAAGATGCAGTCCATCTCTTCTTGCTGAGCAGGCAAGGCCTCTTTGAGCCATTAGGCTCCAAACAGCTGTGAATGCCTTGTTATGCGCACAGCAGTGTATCATTGGAGTCAGAGAGGGAGCTGGTAATATCTAATTCAGATAAAAAAGGGTCCATCTGACATATTTGTATGTGCGGCAAACTCAATTTAGGATTATTCTAGCCTCCTTCTCCTCTCTCTTCCTGTCTGTGTCTAAGCCAGGAGCACATTTTGTGCTTATCATCAAATCCCTGCAAAAGTTGTGACACAGCAGTTTTCATTGATTATTCCAAACTTCTGCATATACAGTTTTATTAGAACTAAAACGGATTCCTGCTGTATTATTATCCTTGATCTGAAATGCTCTATGTGTGACTTCTGAAACAATCATGTGCCTGAGAACATTTAATACATCTTGAGCTAAATATTGTTGAATTATTCCTCATTATACTGTACAGTTTGCTCATTTAGGCTTGAGCTGATACAGTATGTGCATGGCACTATGTGAGAGTGTGGCAGTGTCATGTGATTCAGCAGATCTTGTGCTGTGATAATCAGCCAGGGACAACAGCAGCATTTTGTTTTGTAACTGCAAAGACTATTTTTAGCATATGACCAGAACTGTAACGCACTGACTAGCACTGAGACACAGAAATAAATCACAAGCATCATAAAGAATAAAATTGTGAAATCGAATACATTTGCCTTTTAATTTAACCTATTTAGCTATTTACAGTAGCTTTTTACTTCTGGCGATTGCATTCACGCTTCTAAAATCTGAAAAGTGGTGTTCATTTGTGAAGATTATGTTGCTGAACAAAACGTGTAAGTATCATAAATGGTTGTTTGCCACAGAGTTTATTTTCTGCAATAATCCAAAACCCAATGTAAAAATCCCATTGGCTTTTTGTCGAGGGGAACAAGTGCGATGCTAACTTCCTGGTTGGCCTACACAAATACGTCATCCCTTCACCACTCTATTGTGATTTTTGGCATTTTTCTCTATTTTTTCTGACATTTTATAAACTAACTAATTGATTAAATGTACAAAGAATAGGTGGATTAATCAATCATGAATAAAGCCACCATTTTTAGCCACATTGGTTGGATAAACTTCACAATAACAAAGCTTGCTTCCGGTCAAAATAAAGGTCTGTCATGCCTTTTTGATGTGGCTGGTTGGTGAAAGCGCTTAATGCTATCTCAGCCAACAATCCAAGAAGAATCTCATCTACACCACGTTTCTATTGTTGAGAGAAAATAGACAAGAGGAAGGAAAGGAGGGAAAGAGAGAGAAATGGAGAGTTTGGCTGGGAGAAACAGACAACAATTACACTTGCCCTAGGAGGCCGAGGGAACCTGACCACGTTGCTATGGAAACTCAAGTACAGCAGAAAGTAACAGGAAAATCAATTCAGATTGAGCTTATCTCTCCCTCTCTCCCGCTCCCTTCTCATTTCACAAGGGCTACAAAGCACGTTTCCACTCTGAATCACATTTTAACTATTGCCGGGCCGATGCAGCACTAATCACAACAATGATTTTTCTTTTCATTCCCCGTAATTGACAAACGTGGATTATAGTGACCAGAAAAATGCGTCTTCAAACGCGCACGCCTCTGAAATTGTATGAAAGAAAGATGCAAGCGTGAATGCGCTACGACTCGACACAAATCACCCTCTGTCTCAGGCTCACCATTCATTCTTGCTCTTTCTTTCCTTTCCCCTTCACTCGCTCCCTCGGAGGGGCAACGGCAGCTGTATGCAGGTGATAAGCGTGTGCGGCGATGGGTGCTCGGCTCTGATTGGCTGGCTCAACTCCTACGCTGATGTGAAGATTGCAGGCTGCGTCTGTCAAAAGGCCACTCTGCTCGTGGTTGTCACCTCCAGACGTCACTGCCGCAAATGGCAGTTTGACTGGCCGCACTCACAGTGTAGCATGAGATTTACATCGTTTTAGTGTTTCTGCATGACACATCCTCTTACATTTAAGAACTAATCACAGACAGGATGCAGAACATATAAGTTCACAACATAATCATAAATGTACAACATATAGCCAAGGCTGCTTTGCGCACATGAACAGCTCTGATCCTCAAACAGAGAGTGAGGGTACGACAGGAACTGACTGCCTGCAGCCTGCAGGGAGTTTGGGTGTTGTTTGGATCTTAGTCGTTGGCTGTAGAATGGCAAGGTGAAGTCAAAGACGGGCTGCAAGTATATTCGGTGTGTGTGTGTTTGTCTGTGTGTGTTCTCAAGGCTCACGCCAAAGAAGAGGCAAGAGGAGAGAAAACGAGCCTTGAAGAAAAATAATGATGCTTGATGCCTCATACATCAAGAAAGAGATAGAGGGTCACCTTGCAGTGAAGTCAGCTGGTCATTTGCTACTGAAGGAGTCAATCTGGAGAGCCATTTGTCGAAATCACAGGAGAAGTCAACTGAAACTGATATGATGCAGTAAGACTGTGCAGTAATTCAATATTTCCTTATTATTCTTATATGTGATTATGTATACATAAATCAATATAGGAAAAATATTGTTATTAATATCCTGACACTGATTTCAATCAGCAGAGGTCGAGAAATCCTGACTTTTAGCTCCTAGTAGGGATGTCACAAGAACCGATATTTTGGTACCAATTCGATGCCAAAATTCTGAAAACATGACGGTACTCGTTTTTCTACAGTACCGCAAGTACCGGGGATCACGGCTCGAGACTAACGGCGTCCCGGGAACGATAGAAAATTTCCCTGATAATGCTACATTGTGAACAACCAATCTGTGTTGAAATACGCAGGAGGAGAGCTAGTAACGTTAGCTGTTAGCAGTCGGTAGGCAGCACAGTCCTGCTTGGCTAAATAACAGAGCTAACAGCTACCGTTATATATCTATATATCTATGGATATATATTAGTATTGGGCGAAGGTGAATTATAATGTTATTGTGATGTGTTTAAATGTAATCTTGTAAATTTTATTTTTTGGCAAGAAACTTCAGGCAGATCATCAGGGATTACTAATAAATTTGCAAAAAACAGCATGCAAACGGTAATAAAAGAGCATACTGTATGTTGAAATACATGGGATTTATTGTTTTGTTATTGTTTTTTACAGTAGTATCGAATTGGGTATCAACTCAAGAATCGTGGAATTTCACGGGGATTGGTATCGTCCACTAAATTTCTGGTATCATGATATCCCGAGTTCCTGGTATGGTTCAAGCCACCAAAACACTGGCTTCTAAATAATGCAACTCAATAGCGTCTCTGCCTGGTCAGAAGACATTATAGTACTGTTTTCACAGGCTGTATATAGCACCCTTTGTTTACGAGTAAACTGGACTTTATTGCGTAAAATCGGATAGTCTAGTACTACTAGAGTAGTATGGACTCATAAAGTGTTGTTGTGATAAAAGCACTCAATTAGATCTCTTCTTGTGATTGGTGTCCAGCAGGTGCTCTTAAACCATGATCATGTCTAATCAGGGTTACAGATGCCCAGCAGGGAGGCACAGGCACCAAGGCTCTGTGTGAAAGTTTAAAGAGGCTAAACGTGATTTACAGTATTTTTCCAGATTAACCACCCTGGGAGCAGAATAAGACCATGTATTAATCCTTGATTGGATGGAGGACGGGAGAGAAAAAATGTGTGAGTGAAAAATCCCTATTAGGTCAGCAGGTTGATTTGAGTTATTAAGTGCCTTTTTTACTCTAATCAGTCACTTTTAAGATGGGATCAGACACTGTTGTATTATGGGATGTGATTGAGCACACCAGTTTGTCTCCATTTCCCCCAGCGCTTCAGCTGGGAACATATGGGAAGGTTCCTCCGTGAACCACGCCACCTGTCACTGACACACGCAGACACATACATGAACCTACGCAGCCACAGTCGACCAACAGCCCACGTCCAGGAGAGTTTATAAACAGAAATTAATTGCTTGTTCCGGCTGTAATTAGCTCACACCATGCTTATTACTAATCTGTGTCTTGGCCTGACGCCAGGCCAGTTCTGGCCCGGCTCCAGTCCATTTTCAACACAGTGTTGCACTACAGTAATCCATAAGCTCTGGCAGGATGGACCCGTTCCACTAACTGAGCTTTACTCAACTATACACACATACAGTATTTCTAACTTTTCTGTGAACGAGAACTCATATTAACCTCTTTCTATTACTGTATTGCATCGCCTATAAATCCATCGTCCGAATTTTACTGTGCTGATTGCGTAACAAAGTGTGCAGGCTGTTCTCATACACCATTCGTAGCTACAAAAATTAATGCACTGTAATTCGTATATATATCCCATGAAATCAATTCGTATGTAATCTACGTAATCGTTACCCGGGAAGTATAAAGAGGGAGGAGGTCGAGGTGGATGGGTGGGTCAAAAAAACCCAGACTTTCGCCCAGAAGACTGCAGTTTGTGTGAGTCGCATAACTTCCGCACTTAACTAACGCCACTTCCATGATCTTTTCCTAAACCTAACTAAGTAGTTTTATTGCCTAAACCTAACCAAGCATTTCAAGCGTAGTTATTTTAATTAGGGCTGCACGATTTTGAAAAAATATCTAATTGTGATTTTTTTGACTGATATTGCAATATGATGATTTTTACATTATTCTCATTTTCATTGAAAAACATAACAATATGATTATGGTGTGATTTTTGCAGGTACCAAACAAAGATGTTTTTTTCTTAAGTCTGTAGAATTTTTGACACACATTTCACCTTTAACAAATATTGCGATTTCCTCCTCATCCTGCAATTAGAAAATTGCAGTAGGCCATATTGTGAATTCAATAAAATTTTGATTAATTGTGCTGCCAATTGTTTCCTGTGAAGACGGAAGTTTATTTTGAAAAGAAAGGTAACTTAGGCAGGTAATGAGCAGAAATTGACACGTGTTGTTGGACATTCGTAGGAAAAAGCACGAAAAATGAGGAATAACTTTTCGTAAGATATCATACAAACCGCTGTATGAGGATACGTTGAACTGTGTAAGACCCACAATAAAGTCTTGATACGGACTGCATACGCATGAATCATGCACAGACTATAAAACAAATTCAGGACATTACTGTAAACCAGATTCCTGCAGTATAATGATAGCACACTCTACCAAAACAGTGCTTATTTTAAGCTTCTGTCTTCAATCCAAGTCGAAAACAAAGGGGCATCCCCATCACAGAAAGCCAAATTGCCTATTAAAGATGAGAGCATGTTCAGTCTCCCAGTGCGCCCAGCCATCACCACCCTAATCATTCCCTGCCTAAACAGCCTAATGGCTGCCATATTGCTACTGTTTATTAGTAAACACTGATGGAAGAGTGCCCGCTTCAACAGTTGTTGATTTTGTCTATCCGTATGGAGTATCAGCTGGGAATCACAGCCACCGTGCCAGAGCGTTTGTCTGCTGTTCAGTCTCCCGTCACTAAACAGATTGCTTTATTGTTTTATGTGCATAGTGATTAGGATGTCAGTAGATGGCATAATATAACACATAAACCTTAGATAAAGCATTAAACAAATCGGAGAGCCGAGAACAGCCCTTCTTCTGGTATTTCTACTTCACTAGATTGCTCTACTGGTGTATTATTCAACAGAATGTGAAAGCAAGGAAGAATTAAAATGTGCATTTTATTTTGTGCACAAATTAAAAGTGTGTGCATCAGTCGCTGAGCCAGAAGGGCACTCCAAAGATGACCTTAGGTTTAAGATGCTTTTGGGAAGCCCAGTCCAAGATCGATTTCCCTCCATCTCTGTCTCAGTAACCCTTCTATCGATCCTTATCAAATATGTATCACGTCCTCAAGCCTTCACCGCAGCTAAGATGGAGACTTCAAACAGCAACAGCTCAAACAGAAAGTCAAAGGAGAGCTAGGTTTCTTTTCTTTCCAAAATGGCAAATCTCATAGCAATAGAGGGAAGATGTGAAACCAAAATAATAATGTAAAAATATTTATAAAAAAATGGGAGCCAAAACATGCTGAATCTACTACATAATATTTAAAATAAAAATGTAATCTTGGCTATTTCAAAAGCTGTAACATCAAAGCTTTCAAAATGAACAAATGCTATCCTAAAGCGAGCTTTACAAAAGACAGTGGGTTTAGTCTTACACAGAAGACAACAGAGAGACACACTGTGCACACAATACATGAAGAAAACAACCCCCAACTATCTCTGCTCTAACCTCACTTCTTACTAAAAGGGTCTTGTCTCGTCCTCTTCCAATTCCCCAAACTCCCCTTCACACACCACTCATATGTTGCAAATGCACAAAATGCATCCTTCAGCTCATGTTCCCATAATTCTCTGTGGCAGCAGCGTGATTAATGCACACAACTATTGATTTTTTTTCCTTTGCTCTGTTTTTTTTTTTTTATTATTTCTTTCAGGAGAGTGCCCCCCCCCCCCCCCCCCCCCCCCCCCCGCCCCCCAAACACTTCCTACTTGACAGTATCACACTTTGCACTCACACGTATAGACGATGAATACACATTTCAGTGGAAATAAATTCACAATTACAGCACCTCTACGCGCACACACTGTACAAACAATAAGCACCCCCATCTCCCTTAGCTTTCAGGCAGCTGTGTGTGAGTGGACTGGGAAAAGGGGTGCAGTGAAAGACAAGGGGTCAGCATTTCACTAACTGCTGATCTGTGTGGGAGGAGGAGGGAGCAAAATGATAGGCTGTGTTGTTTTCATAGGGTTTCACTGCAGGATGGGTGGAGTAGCGTGCAAAAAAAACACATCAATGCACCCACAAACACAAACTCGGACACATATACAGTATGTACGGTATATCATGCAAACGTACCATTAATATAAATTGCTATGTGGTTAGATGCAGGTGTCACCTATTTTCTAGCCCCTGAACAAGAAGATCAACAAAACCGTGTTTGTGCGAAGACAGAAATATGACGATGGAGTGAAGGAAAAGTGAGTGAGGAAGGGAAGTGGGAAGAGGAAGAAGGCAGAGGGAAAAGATCATGTGGCTAATGTGACGCAGTCTCTTGTTTACCGAAGAAAAAAGCCTCGCCCACTCTCCTCCTCTCTACCTTTCAAACCTCCTCCTTCTCAGTCTCTTGTTTCCCCAACTCTCTTCTCACTTCCCCTCCTCTGATCTGCCCTCTCCTCTTATTCCCTTGCATCTTCTTTTCTCCCAAGCTCATTTCTACCACTCTGCCCTCCTTTCAAGGTTGGCCTGACTTTGGGCGTGTTGAATTTACAGCCCCGTCTCCGCCTGCCTCTCAGTGCCCTCACTGTCAATCTCGGTGAAAAATGGAGGCGGTGGCACATCACTGGCATGATAAATGCCTGCTGAGCAGTGATCCTGTAAACCAAACACCTACAGTAGCCCCTTTGAAGACATCCTTAACATTCCAGCGACTGAGCTGGTGGCTGGTTAAGTCTGTGATTCTATTAGCAAGCAAACTGTTTAATTAGCCTCTATAAGCACTCACAAGAACCCATGAGAGAGGAGTGAGCAGAATGCGAGAGTGCAGAGGCACTTTCATCGCTTAAATGCTAAACGCACAGTTGGGAAGCGGCCGACATGAATGCGACTGAAAAATGTAACTGGAGATTTTTTTTTACTGATGCCGTGAGTATCGGAGGGACTTATTTGCATAAAGCAAATAAAAAAGGAGCATTTTCCACGCAGGAGGAAATTGACTGGGGCGCTGTGCCAAGCAGGTTATGCAATGAGATGAGATGAGAGGAGAGAAGGCCGACAGTCAAGGCCAGCGGAGGAGGATGGAAAGGAGTGGAGGACGGAGAGAAGAAGAGAGGAGTAAATAAAAGGAAACGAAAGAAGAAAACAAAGCGAAAGGTGAGAAGGAAAAGTGGAAGAGAGAAGAGGAGGCACCGACAGATCTCTCTGTATTATTTCAAAATGCGAATGCAACATAAACAATGTCTGACATATATTTCGGAACAGATCCTATGTACAGTATACACAAAAAATATAAAACTCACTCTTCTACAATTAGTGTGAGTCCAACTAGGGGTAAAAAATTCTATGTAATTGTATATCAAAATATCAATATATATCATGATATAATACATTCTCTGGAAAATACACATTCATAAATAAAATACACAGATGTGGTATTGTCTGTTTTTGGCAGAACAAATAAATTAAATACCAGACAAATCAAAGTAGACGCAAAAATATTCAGATAAAAATCCCAAATTGCCCTATGCTGTCTCAGATTTTTTGAGAAATCTGAGTTAGTATGAGCTTGTTGTATCAATTTAGACGACATAATTGTGTATCACGATATCTTGACATATGATTTCATCATATGATTCCATTGAAAGACGATAAATTATCAAATTGAATTATCGCCCAGCCCTACCTTTAGTCAAACATAAGAGAAAAAAAGTGATATAGCCATTAGCTGCATACAATTAAGTTAAAGGAATAGCAAGATGGAGGCACCTCCAGGAAGCAGGAATGGCTTATGGAGTCTTCCCTCTCCGTCGGCATCGCTGAGCGAGCGTCTTAATACAGAATAAAGCTTCCTGTCCTCCATCTCTAGCCTAATCTCCAGCCTGAAAAGATGAAAGGCCTGCTTGTTTGTTCCAAGGAGGAAACCCTATCTGTCCACGCCAGAGGAGACCTCTCTCTCTCCATTCCTCTTTTCTTCTCTCTCTTTTTTCCTCCCCATCTCAGCTCACCTCTCCTCACCTTTCCCCTCTGTTCCTGTCCTCTCCAGGGGCGATATACAGGCCGCCTGTCCGGCCTGCACTTCCTTATCTAAAGCTGTGTCAGGCTTCCCACTAGATGAGCAACTGTTGGTGCAGTGTTGCTTTCAGGCACAGTTAGCATTTAGCACAGTTAGCACCAGGCATATCTAGTATCTGAAATATATTGCAAAACAGTAGTCCCATGTGCCCAAATACTAGACATAATATGATAAGAAAAGCTCACTTTTCAGCCAAACGGTTTGACCAATTTTGAACATTTCTTCACATTTGTGCTTCGGCAAGCCCAGTGAACACTTCCACTAAAGGAAATGTAAAATTTCAGTTGCAGGCAAAATTGGGTAAATTGTAACCAATACCTCAACTGCTATTGACCTAACCTAAAAACCAAAGTGTGTTTAGTAAACTAGTCCTAACTAACATTACATTAGTTTTATGTGTCTAGAGCATGAACAGAATAACATCCAGCTTTCACTATTGTCACAAAATCTAATTTGTGGTTTTGTCCCAAAATTAAATTCAATTGGATTGGTACTGGGTTCCACATTTGCAAGATGCCTACACTTACAGAACGAGATTTGAATGGATGCAAATGTTGACACAGAGCGGCACTGTGTGTTTCACTTGCTACAGATATTGTGTTGACTCCACGCTAGTGTCGCTTCTAGGAAAGAAAAGTCACTCCGAACTTGCTGTGTGGGAGATGTACACACAATCGTACATGCTAGGTAAATCATCTGCTGCAGCTCTGAGCTGATATATTACAACTAATACTGCACAATACATGTAGGAGGACTCGAACATCTGAAATATTACTGCAAGTAGACACAGAGTTTATGCACAAGATACAACTACATGCATCTTAAAGGAGAGCAAGGTCTCAGCGAAACGTGTTGTTTGCAGCTCATTCG
Source organism: Sebastolobus alascanus (assembly GCA_916701645.2). Classification (NCBI taxonomy): domain Eukaryota; kingdom Metazoa; phylum Chordata; class Actinopteri; order Perciformes; family Sebastidae; genus Sebastolobus; species Sebastolobus alascanus. The sequence continues at coordinate 3,732,148 of CAKAOJ020000068.1, read as the reverse complement.
ATATCTAAGCGCTGGTTTTGTTGAAGCTCTTCTCTGCAACCAAGGCCGCCCGGCTCATTACGCCGCCTCATATCATGAATGATGAGAGACAAAAGGTAGGTAGATGGAAAAACACAAAAACACCACAGCTCCATCCTATTTTCAAAAGCATGGCCAATTGAAACTACAGACATAAGCATGTGACAACACCGATGCATTAAAATAAAGGTCCACCATATAAAATCCTGGCAGCAACACAGTAGGACACAGCTCGACTCGTCCCCTCCCCGCTCTACTTTCTTTCTCTCTTTTTTTTTTTTGCCTCTTTCATCTCTCTATTAGCTCTGTCAATTGTTTATCAAAAGCGGCGAGGAGGCGATCGGAGACGGGCATTTGAAAGCTGCGTGCTGCGAGATCCATTTTAAAATTCATGACGGGTTAATGGTATGTTAGTGGCAACATTAGGACCCAGCGAGCTCGCGTCGTGCTCATTCACATTGAAAACAGGCCGCTTCAAATGACTACTAAGCAGTCCTCATTCTGAGAGGTAATTCATATTGTAATTAACTTTTCAATCACAGCTGATTAATTAAGACAGGCCCTAGTCTGTAATTATGCATCTATTTTTGACCCTAATGTGAATCACTGGATATTCAAAGATTTAAGCCAGTTTCCTCTCTACGCGCTCTAAGTTACTGATCTTAAAAAGCACATTTACACCTGATGATACTAAACAAAGGTTTGGATGCTTCAGGGTGGATGTTCATCAACATTTGCTTAATAATCAAGTGACATCAGCCACATAAATTGTTCAAGAACCCCGCCGCGGTGTCGAGAAATATCTGCAGCCTTGACTGCTCTTCTTTCTCACATTGTGATGCACAATGCGAGGGTAGAGAAGTGCGCTTGATGTTACCGTTCCCAACAAAAAACCTGAGATTAATAATTCAGTGTGGCTGTTGGATAGCTTTATTTTGTGTCCACTGAGACCAAGTCTTCTTTCATGAAAAATTGAAAAAAAAAAAAAGAAAAGAAAAGAGGGGCTGGAGAAGGAGTCGGGAAACTAGGCTGGGTCAAACTGCACCCAGTTGCCATTGTCAAGCCCTGTTGGTGTCCTGATGGCCTCTCGCGCACAAACACACTCGCACACACATCCTTCTAACCCTCGCTCCTAGAGTAAACATACCCTCTCCATAACAGTGCGAGGTGAATCCGCTCATGCATCAGAATCGACCATCAAATATTCATCGCGGAGCAGCAGTGATTTTGACAGTGTGCTCATGCTTTTGACAGCACTCGCCTGCTGCAATACTTATTGGAGTAAACACGGACAATCCAATATCGTTGTTCTTTTGAACGCTCGCGAAAGAACTCAAAAGAACACCGAGCACACAATATAATCCATCACAACTTCACTGCATATTCTATAGGCCGTCAGACCTGCTGTATAAAAAAAAGGAAAGACGTCATTGTAGACGCTACAATAAGAGCTGATTTAAGAAATGATTGGCAATGATTGTGTTCAACATAAAAGAATGGCGCGCACACACACGTGTACACTTTAAATTCATACACGAAGAGATGCTGTCTTTCCTAATTCAAACAGACCTTTTGATAAAGACGTAGAGGAGTTAAATGTTAAAGCATTTTATCCTCATAATGGACACTTTTTTTCAGCCGCGGATGAGATAAACATCATCTCCGAGTCTTGTCTACATGATTCATTTCATTTACAGAACGTAATCATATCTGCATGCTGCATATTTGCCCGCTCTCCGTGACATTAGGCAATGTCTTCAACCGGCAGCTCGCAGCGAGCAACTCGAGTAACCTCGAGTAAATAAGTCGCTGGCATGGATCAGAAGACACATCTTCATGCTTGAGCAGACACATTTAAAATGCCACCAAAACACCGTCCCAGATTCTGCCCTCAGTCAAATGACATCAAGTGCTCACTTACAGGTCCCTGAACGCCCCAGTATGAAGCGAAATCAGCCAGCGGGCAGTACATGGAGCAATCAAGAGATAAGCATCCCATTTAACTTGAGTCAAAATCCAACCCGCAGAACGTTCTGGTGTCTTGCGTTATCACGCTGTGCCACTGGATGCAAACAAGGAGGGTAACTAGGTCAATGACGCTACGTAAACTGTTCCACTTTACCCCTTGCTGGACTCAAAATGGAGTTGGCTGAGGTGAAGTGTGTGTAGGAGAGAGAAGCTCAGTGATTCAATGTGACAGTTATCAACATCCTCTGGCTAGTGAGAAGACAGGGCTGTGCAGAGCTGCAGAGCCTCAGTAATGGCAGACTACGACAGAAAACAGGTAAGAAGATGACTCACGGTGAAACAGAACATAGTGTCCAAAGAGCACAGAGCGGAGCAGAGCAGGGAGGGGTGCCGGGATAAACAACCCCCCAAAAAAAGCAACACACCTCTCCCTCCGTCAAACATTTAATCGTGCAGTTTTGGGCACAAAAAGGCTTCACTGTGTGCTCTTTAATACCTGAAATATCTTCTCAGAAAGTAATTTTAGCATTAAGACTGGTATTTTACCGTCACATATTACACATTCAGCTTGATTTTTAAGGTGTCAAAGGTTGTGTCTCTGGATTTATTTAAAAGCTCCGTATTGAATTACCCATTTACACTGTATACAAAGTATTACTTGTCTTACCTGAGTTGAGTGAAACTGTGTCTTTCTCCCATGATACAACATTGACGTAGGCCTCAACAGAAGCAGGGATAATGCACTTGAAGACGGCTACACTGCCTCTCATAGCCTTCTGGTCGGCCACTCTGACTGTGTAGGGTTCCCGTGAAACTGTAGAACAAGAAAAACACATAAATATAAGAGACCAACTTTGTTATTGTGTACTTCTTTTTCAGTTTTGGGGACAGGATGGGTGTCCAGATTGGGACCCAGGATCAAGCTCTCGCAGCTCTAGGGCTGCAACTAGCGATTATTTTCATTGTCGATTAACCTGTTGATTATTTTCTCGATTAATCGATTAGTTGTTTGGTCTAAAATGTCAGAAAATGGTGAAAAATGTCGATCAGTGTTTCCCAAGGCTCAAGATGACGTCCTCAAATGTCTTGTTTTGTCCACAACTCAAAGATATTCAGTTTACTGTCATAGAGGAGTAAAGAAACCAGGATATATTCACATCTAAGAAGCTGGAATCAGAGAATTTTAACAGTTTTTCTTAAAAATTACTCAAATATGAAGATTTAGATCATTCTAAACTAACGAAAACATAATAATTCTCAGTTTCAGGTGAATATACACTAATGAAAGCATAGTTATGAATATTATATTCCATTTCTGCTAATAGACTCCTTTTAATGCTACACACTGGCCCTTTAAGCCTTTTAATATTTTTAACATACATGCTCTAAGTTCAGTGGATCTTTATGATCATATCCATCACTCAGACTAAAGTCATGCTCAAAGTGCTTTGAGCTTTTGCTCTTTGTCAAAGATACAGGACAGGGTTATTTCATGCTTTTGGAAATTCATTTGTACTACACACATTTATACACTCACATTATTTTACCACTATATTATTACAAAAAGCATCACTACTAGTAGTGTTGCTGCAATAACAACTACAACAACTACCCCTACATTTACTCAACACTACTACTACTGGTGCTACTGCTATTTCCCTCACCCCCACCATTACTACAAGTACTCCTGCTACACTAAGCCCTCCTCTGTGGGCTCACCTGCTTTGATGTGGACATCCTGACTCCTAATCTTGCCAGAGGGGTTCTCGGCAGTGCAGTAGTACGTGTTGTCGTGGATCAGCTTGCTGAAGCTGGACGGCAGGAAGTTGAAGATCTGGAGGGTTCCATTGGGGTGGACATGGCGGATGCCCGGGACATCGTAGATCTCCTCGCCGGTCGCCAGATACCAGCGCAGCGAGGCAGGAGGGGCGCCACCAGCAGGACAGGGCACAGAGGTCCCTGTGGTGCTGGCAAATACTACCTCTTGCAAAGATGCATTGACAAAGTATAAGCTGGAATGTAGGTCCTCACTGAAAACTGCAAGAGAGGAAACACAGGATGTTCACAGTTACAACCATGTATTGCATTCGGTCACTTCTCCTGTAAATAGTTTCTAAGCAAAACCTTGAATTTAGTTCTCAAAAGAAATCTGGAGCAGAGACCACAGACTTTTGGCCAAAAATGAAATTTTTGTTCTTCTTTATATTCATGTTTTTGGGTATTTGAGTATGAAAATGTCAAAAATTAGAAAGCACAAATTAGTATTCCTCTAAAGTCAGTGACTGTAAGCGCTTCTATTTATGGCACATGATCGGTAGTTTAGGATTCATCAATGTATTCCCATCCCTGGGACCTCGGGAACATTAAATTAACATAAACTACTATCAATTATGAAATAAGGTCAGCTGCCTTGATCATGTTCAAGCTTTAATTCAAGCCAACATCACAGTGAAGAGACTGACGTTAAATGCAGTTTGTGCAGGAGCATTCTCCAGAGGAGAGGAGGGTAATAAATGTCAATGTTGGACCAATTAGCTCCGTAGTAATCTACAGCTGCTTGATTTCAGAGTGATGAAGCCAGCACACGTTAGCTTATGTGTATGAGAGACAGTCTGTATTTGTGCTGTATTTCAGGCAAAAGCACTTGTATATACAGTATTTGTGTGTGTATCTCGCTTGCCATCTCAGCCTGGTGACGAGCCCAGAGGCTCTGCACTAAATGGCTTACAGTGGCACTGGCAGCTGGCTTGGACCCTCCCTGGGGAGAAAACATTTTAGCACTTCATAAATTCCTAACAAGGTTTCAAATTGCAGACGTTTCCATCCTTTTCTCTGCTCCAGCAGCTCTCAACCAGCAATGAGACACTCCAATGACCTGCTCATGTACACACGCACATCCACACAGCACTCATTTGTTGTTACAAATTAGGAATACTCGTTCAAAATTATTAGCACACTAAAGATCAATACTGCAGCATTTTCCTACAAGACTGTTGACATATCGGAGATCTGCACCACTTCTGAAATGCAAACAACTCTGTCCTCATTATTCAGATAATGTGGATTTTTTCATGAACATGAAAGAGGAAAGAAGAGGGAGCCATGTCCAATAATTGATGTCTGACCACATGCGTTATAACACGGTGAAAGATTTTAATGATGGCTATGAAAAAATATAACACACTATGTATTTATATTGTTTTCTTCATTTTCAGAGTTTTTTATGTGCCTCACTCCTTAATTTGAATTTAGGTCAACAAAATACGAATGGGAAAGGCATACTGTAAGTTGCTGTAACACAGATGCAACAAAATACTTATTAAAAAGGAGTCCTGAAGTCAGGTCTAATCAGCCGAATGAGTGGAAACACCTGTGCGGATGTACCATGTTGTCTAGAGCTTAAAATTTCAAGCTGGCACAGTTAAGGATTTGATAATTTTTCAAGAGGAGAAAAACACAAGATGGAAGGTGTGCACAATATGTTAGGATATTAGCACAATTATTTGTATCTCATTAAGTCCTGTATTGACAAATAAATATGGCTGAAAAAATATAGAAAAGGTACTTTTATTGTTTTGCTAGCAACATGGTAATATTTACAGTGGTGGAAAGCACACAAAGTACATTTACTCAAGTACTGTACAATTTTGAGGTTGTACTTTAATTTCCATTTTTTGCTACTTCTGGACCAGCTGCAAAATTAAATGCTGCTATTATATGGTATGCATATTAATTATAATACAATAATATAATATATAAAATAAATATCGCCTCTGAAATGGGGGATTCAGCATAATTAATAGGCTAAGATTACTTTTACTTCAGATAAGTTAAGCAGCTACACTTTGCTGACAATACTTATGTACTTTTACTAAGTATTGAATGCAGGACTTCTACTTGTAGTACTACTAAATTTTGTATTACTAATTTTACTTAAGAAGTAAATGTGATGTGAGTGCTTCTTCACCACTGTTTAGCTAGATGGTGGAAATATAAGCCATCACCTTTTGAGCTAACGTGAGCTTAACTAGCTAAACCTAGTTAAAAACTGTCAGGGACAACCATTGATGTAAAAAGAGAATAAAAAGAATTTTAACTTGTAGTACAACTACATTTTTACATAAGTACTTTTACTTAGGTAACGGCGATGTGAGTGCTTCTTCCACGACTATTTAGCTAGATGGTGGAAATATAAGTTAGCACCCTTTGAGCTAACGTTAGCTTAACTACCTAAACCTAGTTAAAATGTGTCAGTGACAACTAGCAACTAGCTAACATTAACGTTAGCATCCAGAAAATAGGTCAAAAACATAAACGATGTAACGTTATACATTTTACCTGTATTAAGCGTGTCAGGTGTAATGTCTGCTACATTTTACAATACATTAGCTAAGTGAAAAAGACCAACGAACCAGTAGCTTTTACTCTCTCTTTTAGCTAACGTTAGCTAGCTGGCAGCTCCTGAAAGAAATGACTGCTAACAGCTGCATCTCATGTCATGTCTGTCACTCATAAAAAAAACACACAGGTGACGCAATTATTAACCTACAGTACAATAACACTGCTTATATTAAAACCTGTTGATAATTATAACTGTTTCTAACATACATTTGTGTAAATGCATACTGGTAGTTTTTTATATAGCCATATTGGAATATCAGACATTTGAAACTGTGTTTACTTATGCAGCTGTTTTATTAGTCCCTTTGACATAATTGCCCTTCTACTGGGATATTAATCTATTTCAACTGTTTTTTATCCTTTTAAATGGACAGTGAACATATAGACATACAGAAGTATGTAGAGATGTCTGCAAGAGTATACAAAGATACACAGAGATGCACACAATTGCAAAATAAGAAGTGCAAATCAATAATACTAATATTAAAATGGGACAGAAATCTTCAAACATTTCACTTTACATGCCAGAAAATGAAGGAACAAGCACACCATCGTCATCCTACAAGCACTATGGTGAAATACTGCAGTACAGCTTGTATCAAGGTGTCAGGTTAGGTGTAGTAGCAGGACTCTGCTTGCTGTCTGTCTCTGTACGTATGCTGATTTCATTTGTAAATGCTAACAATGCACATTCCTGACTCACTGCTGCACAAAACTAGTTCCATCTGTGAATTGCACAAGGTGTCGACTAACAATGCACCTCTGGTTCTGCACGCATTTCTGTGCATATGTTAGATGCTCACTCTCTATAGATATGATACTGTGGCTGTAATTTGGTTCATGTTTTCCCAGCATTACAGCAGTAAAATGGAATAGGCAACAATGCACAGTATTTGTCTCTCTGTCTACCTATCTATCTACCTATCTACTGTATCTACTAGGGCTTTCCCGAATACCATTTTTTGGGGCATCGAAGCTTCGGTGAGAAATATTCGAAGGTATTCGAAGCTTCGCAGCACAACGCAGCAGGCTGACATGTTCTTCTGTCTGTCTCCATCTCCCCCGTTTCAGTGCCACTGCCGCACTACTGTGCAAACACGCACCTCAACACATAACAAACAGCGATATCCACCTGAGAATAACTAATAATAATAAATGTTGAATACGAATAATGAATAATGTGGGATTATTGCTTATTTCACGGGCTATTCTAGGATTTATACTTTTTTTAATTACATACTTATATATAAAAAACACAACGATGCATTCAAATACTGATTTGGAGATCGATTGCCATGGCAATGGCAGAAGCTTCGAAGCATTCGGGTCAGCCCTACTACCTTCCTATCTACCTACCTACCTACCTACCTACCTACCTACCTATCTACCTATCTACCTACAAGGAAACATTGTCCTATGTGAATGAATCTCTGAAAAACTGAACATTTTACTAGAAAAAATGTTTTTCCTCTGAATTGGTTAAACCCTAATCCTCTTGGTAATGAACAATATAAATGGCAAGATATTGTGAATTTCACATAGCGTACTACATACACGAAAACACACTGGTTCTTTAACATATTTGACTTCAATAAAATATTAAGAAGTACAGTAAGCCCCGAGCAGAGGAACTGTTGTATACACTACTGTACAGTCTCTTACATCAAAAAGTTTTAGCCAATTTTAATCTTTTAAAATGCGGTGGGATAGTGTGCTGGGTTCTCAGCGGGTCTGTGGCAGCGGCCAAGATGAAAATAATACATCAAAGTCATATTAAATTCTGATTCATTCTCTTTTTTCCAGCTGGCACGGGGAGTATCAATCTTCTCAGTGCTCTGTTGATAATACAGACTGGAGCCATGAGGGTGGGGGGAGATCAAAACCCCACCTGTTCATGGACAGTGCTCAAGGTTAGTGAGAAGGAGAAGACACTTTGAAATCACTCATGTCTATATTTTAAAACAGCCTTTACTGATGTTACATTTTCTTTGTGGCTAAGGCTTGAAATATTCTGGTGATTATACTAAAGACTCTTTGTAAATGTGGCTTACGCATTAGTATTGTAATGTGTCAGCAAACTGCTGTCTGAGATCCTGCTTTGATGATATTGTGTGATCATATGGAGGGAATTCGGGGAAGTGAGTGAAGACAAAGACTGTTTTGCAAAAATAATTTGCACAAATTAAACATTTTCTTCATTAAAAAAATATGACAGACACAACTGGCACACATCAAAGTTTTCTGCAAATACAATTTGTCTACTTAGTTAATTGATACTTTGAACGTTACAGCGCCACAATAGCAAACGGCTGGATGGAAGTAGATCAAAGAAGAAGTGTGTGGTTGCTTGGAAAGCTCCTATTCTGTGCAGGCATCGGAGAAATTGGATTAGGATTTATGTCATGGCTGTTTTGATATTCGTCTATTCCACATATGAAAAGTATGTGAGAGCAACTCAGTTTAGACTGGCTGAGTGATAGCAAGATTGATTTAATTAAAAACCAGAAATGGACTCTGGTGGAAGGGTGCATATCACCGCGCTACTCGTTTTCCTAATTGACTAAGCTCAGGAGCCACAAATGGTCCGGCGGTGACGCAGGTACATCGCCCCCGCAGACCTCACAAAGAGCTCCGTGTCATGCCCCAACAAACGGCCGCAGGGCCCGACCACTTACTACATTGCCCGAGAGGAAATCAGTAATTGGCATAATTTTTCATGAGCTCAACCGTAAAGGTGAAATAAATGACACTGTTCAATAATGCATTATATGCATCTATAATTGACTATGATTTTTTTTTTTTCCTATGGGATATCTTCAGGGAGAAGGGAAGACGGAAAAAAGCTGTTTCATTTCAATCTTTCTGTTTCGGGGCCAGAAGATGAGCTAGAATGTAAAATTACCAACCTTATAAACATTGATGGGGATTACACATGACTCTGAGTCACGTTATAACAGGTGGAGCTAAGTACAAGCGAACGACTTTTGGGGTTTCTTAAGACATTACAATAATCCAACAGCCATAAATATATTTGACTTTTTGTAGATGCTCTTACACAACAATCATGCCGATCTGCATTAGAATCTTAGGCCTTACATCATCTGAACTGAATGCTGCATTACAATACATTACATAACTGTACAGTACTGTAAATACATACTGCTTGCCATTTATGAATTTTTCAAACCGAATGATTACTTAAACCTAAGCAGACTTATACACCAGAATAAGGCAAAAGCATATCTGTTGGCTGTTTTTCAATATTAAGAGAATAACTGCTATTTGAGAAGAAAAATCTAGTGTAAACTCTATTGAGCTGGTTTTCACAGTTGATGATTTATTATTCAAAATGTGATTTTGGGAAAGCAGCTGCAGTAACGTTCCCACAGAGTTACTGTACAATGTGACAAACACACACCTATACTGTATGGTTCAGCATCATGCAGGACTGTGATCCTTCACACAATAGAGCTGATCAGCTGACAGGGTGTAACCAACCATGACAGTGTGCTTTCAGAGCCACTGGGGCGCTTCATTTAAGTAAACGTGCAATCAATGCCGATGGGAGCGAACAGCAGGTAAAGATTAATTCACTAACTGGCTGTTTGCATGAATCACAAGAAGGAAGAAGCTCTTGAATTTACACTATTTTTTTGGGAAACTGCTACTTGGACACCTGATCAAAGCATGTAAAAGAGTTGGTGTGATTTTCAGCATCTCATGTACCTGCAGCGTTAAGTGAACGGTCCCAGCAGTGCCACATGGGAAACTAGTGACAACCTATTAACTCTCACTCCATAGTTACATATTCTGTCTTTCATGCAGCCGCCGGCTCTATTCATGAACACTCTCTGACATGGGAAGAAGAGAGAACAGCGGAGAGCAAACACGAAGAGGCAAAGAGAGAATCAGAGGGACAGTGGGATTGATTCAGCTTCCCATATTTCAGAGGGCACTCGCGTTGCATCTGTTGAGCGAGCACAGCCATTGTCTGAGTTGTCATCGCCGCCGCGGTAGGGGGACTCGGCACCGCATGGCAGCGTGGCACCGGGTGCTTCGCAGTGACAATGTGACAGCGGGAACCCTGGGTAATTAAAGCAACTCTCTGCTCTGTGCCCTCAGGGCAAGTCTGCCTGGATGTGGAGATCATATACCGGGCCCCCGCTCACATTCAAGACTCACAGTAGCCGCAGCAATTTTCCACCTCAACACATTCCTGTTCCTACTCTGTGGATTTATGGATAGCAGCATTGGTATGATGTAATCAGGATGTGTTAACAGCAGCTAAAAATGCACCCAATTCCACTGTTATCAGGCCATTAAATAGGCGTTATCAGTAGCTATAAGCTAAATAGATGTGGGTCAGTAGGTGCCTACTATGTCTACTACGTTGTAAAAGTGATAGCGAAACTGAAAATCAACACGTTAACTTAACACGTAAAACTAACGTTTTGAACACAAACAAAATGGCTTCTACAACTACAACTTCTTTAGGTTTAGGCAACAAAACCAAAATTAAGTTCAGGGGAAAAACATGGTTTGGCTTAAAATGATTAAGTTTCAAAAGTGAAAGTGATGCAACACATTGTTGATTTCACACAGGATGCGAACTCCAGTCTCCTGGGTGAAAAACCTGTATTTTTTGTCCCATCCATCACCCTTGACCTCACCTGATATGGACTTTCACGGTCATGTCTAGAAAGGAACCAGCAAACTGGGGAAACTCTCGCAAGATTGTTAAGGTTAGGCATTGACCTCGCATAGTTAATCTTAGGATTGGTCAACAGGCAGCGAGTCTTGCAAGAGTTTTTGCAGATCTCAGATCAGATTTTGCAATTTGCGGGTTCCCTTCTGGACATGACCAAGTTTCACGCTATCTATACTACAGCACCTGACTTCCGCTTCTGCTCCTGTTTTAATTACTACGGTCGCTGGATGTTGTTGTCCTGTTCTTTTATACCTTCTTTAATAACATTAAAATTAAATTAATTTAACCATCTATCAAAGGCCATTAACCTGAAAATAACATATAGCAGCTAGAAGTTCTGAGACATGCAGACAACAACCCTTCAGGGCCGGGCAGTCCAGTATGAGTAAGCATTCCCGCTGATCTGATCTGCCCAGAGGCAATACACCATGCACGGAAGTTAAATGACTGTCTTCCAATTTGCTCTCATGAATATTAAGCAGTGCTGTGACAGTAGAAAGGGTTGACTGTGTGCAAGCTGCTGATCCACACCGACAGATCTGTCCTCTGATGTCTAGGAGGGGCGGGCAACGCTAAAACGAGGCCCCCACAGCAGATGAGCCTCCTCCTCCTCCTCCTCCTCCTCCCCGGTCTATTTTCACGTCTTAAATGGGCCAGAGTGGCTGCCTGTCTCATCAAGGGGAAGCCAGAGACCCTGGACTGTTTCTCACTTTAGTAAAACTGAGCGATAAAGACAGTGATGTCTAAATTATGCTGCGGCTGATGATGATGAGTGCATGAGAGAGGATCTGATGAGGGATTATACTGTAGCAAACTATAGCAGCTCCCTCTACTGCTGATGATGATGAATAAAAACCTCCACTAGTGCAAATCTAATATTGCCATGTGATGTAACCAGCGCAATAGGACGTATAGGGAAACCCATGACTGTAATAAAGTAAATAAAACAAAGACCACATTCAAAGTGTCGCATAGATCCACTGTATGTTTACTATGAGTGTGAGCCTAGAAACTCCTACAACAGCCGTTGCAATTACAAGGAACTTATTACACATTATTTAAGATTCAACACCTGCAATCTCACCTATTAATTAAAATAATTTTCTAATTTTAACCAAGAACTCAGGAGAGCAGCACTGTGGTGTAGCCTCTCCTCAACCTAATTAACAAGAATGAAAAACTATGTATTTATAGAGAGCTAATGCTAATCCTTTTGACAAACGGTACGAATATATTTATAAATATTTTTATGGTTGATTTATTCGTGTGAGGTGCATCATCGGTGGTAACACACAGAGACCGCCAAAAATACAAGCAGTAGCTTTTGAATGCAGTCTGATGTATGTATGGTGGAGATCACAACAACCATAAAGGGTCACATTATATAATCAAACTGATTATGATATATCAGGTTTGCTGTCAAATCAAAGTCTGAAATGTTAAATAACTCATATTGAGTGTTTGAATAAAATGTGAACTCTGAATGCCCCGACTCAGTTTCCCCCAAGGAGCTTCAAAGTTAGAAAAAGAAACATTTTTTTCTCCACAAAATATGACAGCTTCACATACTATACAGTATATATCCTGCATCTGCTTATTCCAGCACATCATTGCAGCTAGTATATCATGCTTACATCCAGACAAATCAAATGGAGATGTCTTGCATGTGTGTTTTTTCATACATTTTGCCGCAATTTAGCCTGACAGAATTGTCTTTAGAAATGTTGTGACCTTTAATATAGTCTAAGATGAGCTGGTTTGAATGATGCTTTGGAGCACAGTGTGTTGAAACAACAGACCCATGGGTGAGTCAGTAAACATTTTTTGGAATAATCAAGGAAATTGAAGGTGAAGCGGTAAAGTAATCAAGTAAAGGAACAGTGTGTAACATTTCGGGGATCTATTAGCAGAAATGGAATATAATGTTCATAACTATGTTTTCATTCAAACCGATAAATTGATTATCAAAATAGTTAGCGATTGATTTAATAAACTAACCGATTAATCGATACATTTTTGCAGTTTTACTTGGGTTACCGCTGAATGCCTCTGAATGGATGGAGTTCTCTATATGATCCAATAACGATATCCAGTGCTCATTTATGCAGCAATATCATATTTCAACAAATATGTCTACTACCTGTTAATGAGTTACCGGGTTCCAAACCATTGTTACTGTATGGCTATGATTCAAGCTCAGTTTTGCTGTGGCCAGCCTGTCAGTAATCCAATAGTCGATGTATGATGACATATGCTATATTTTGGATGACGAGTATAGTTCAGTCAACATCAGAAACTTCTAAGCTTTAAGATCCTCTTTGTAATTTACTATTATACTTAAACATGTCTGATTGAGACTTGAGTGGATATAATCGAATCGCCTCCAATCTAATCTAATGGGCAGCATGCACGGCCTCTCTTCATAACACGATTAAGCAGCAGCGTTCTCGTTGCACAGATGCCTGTTGGCAGAGGCCTTACCTCAGTTAAACAAGTAGATATGGCACATACTGGACATCCAACCTCATTATGTCACCAAACATTACGGTTAAGGGCCTTCAAAAGGTTTGCTGTTGATAGTGTCTTAACATGACCGCTGTCCACCTGCATGCCAGCTCAGGTAACAGTGAGTAGGTTTCAGTGAACACAAGCTGCGACATCAGAGGCTGCTGAAGAGAGTGACCTGACACTGACGACTGTGACAGCCCTAAAGGATCTTATTGCACTAGTGTTACCTGAATCAGATAGATAGCCATGACACACACTTCCTTCCTTGTAAAATGTGGCAATGAGAACTTTTTCACTTTAAGTCCTGCCTTTATATTTTGTTTGAATATTGCACGCAAGGTGGTCGGGGTGGATGCTGAGCTTACAAGATGCAGGATTTTGACACCAAAGATTGAGGTTTGCGTCGCAGCGGGCAACCTCCAGTTCTGAAAAGTGAAGCCAATGCAGAAGTGCCTTAAACCTGCATTCTTTCTAATATCCAGCAGGGGGCGACTCTTCTGGTTGCAAAAAGAAGTCTGATTGTACAGAAGTCTATGAGAAAATGAGCCTACTTATCACTTGATTTATTACCTCAGTAAACATTTTAAACATGAGTTTATGGTCTCAATCGTTAGTTTCAAGTCTTTTTCAATACAGCAAGATGTTCATTTAGTAAATGATGGTCCCATTTAGAGTCAAATAGACCATAAAGCAGGGTATGCTTTAGGGCGTGGCTACCATGTGATTGACAGGTCGCTTTCTTGGCGTTGTCCGGTCTGGGAGTTGTCCCTGTTTTCGTCTTACAACTTTAACCCTTTCACAGTGTGTTTTCAGTTCATGAAAGTTAATTATAACATTTTGGCCGCTTAAGAAATGTCTTATTCAGCGTTCGGTTGTACTTAGCGCCACCCTCCTGTGTCACTTCTGGTTGCAAAAAAACAAGATGCCGATGGCTAAAAACCAAGATGGCGACGGCCAATATGATGAACACGAGGCTTCAAAACAGCAGTCCACAGACCAGTGGGTGACGTCACAGTGACTCGGTCCACTTCTTATATACAGTATATGATGTTAAGTGGTTTAGTTTTGGCAACAAAAGCACTTTGGTCAAGGTAAGGGAAAGATTGTAGTTTCTGTTAACCATAACCATTAACAATAATAAGCAGTCATGCTCCCATAGTCACTACGAGCAGATTTTGTGTTGCAAGAGCGGATATTGTAAGAAAAACGAATGAAATACGTGGTCAGTGAATATTTGCAGATATTAACATTTTTGGGACTTGTGATAAAATTAAAAACGTTGGCTTGAAATCATAGTTCAGGTGGCATTTGTTGTTGCAAATTAATCGTGTATAGAAACATAATTTGTAGAGACGGGGTTGCTATTAGATATTACTGAGACATTTTAGGATCATTTCCCTGTAATTTAACTGTTTGATATTGTAGCTTGCTCTTTGGTTTGCTGTATATATTGTATATTCCAAATCAATTGTTCTTGTCTTTTTGTATTTTCTCTTTAAAAAGCCATTGGTTTGAATTGTGCCACCAATGCAAGTCCTCCTTTTATTCTAGCCGATACCTTGCTTACAGCACTTTTGAACTTTATCTTGAAAAATGCTATACAAATATGCTGCCCTTACTATTAATGTTGTACAGGTAATAATGCCATTATAAGGCCATGGCGGCCCTTTGAAGATACACCGCCGTCCCTGTTTTGTCCAGGAGACGTCTGTGACCAGCAGCTGGTGGAGTGTGTTAATGTTGATGTCACAGCAGCTGGCTGCTCTCATCCTGTTAGCTCTGCCTGCCATTATCAGCCCCCCCCCCCTCCTCCTCCTCCTCCTCCTCTTCCTCCTCCTTTAAAGCTGCTGCTACTGCTGCTGCATGCCATGCTCATTTTAATACTCCAGACTCATTTGACCATCTTTATGGACTTATCATATTAAACATTTATCGCAGCCATTTCCCTAAACCAAGCATGTTTATTCAACACTTAGGGGACCACAGCACGGCTCCTTTCAGCACCCCCCCTCCCCTACCCCACCCCCGCCACACACACATAAAAACACATCCTTATTTTTCTCCCATTCCTTGTTTCTCTCCTCGTCTCTCCCTCAGCCCCCTGGCTTGCTTTATTACAACCCTCCTCTATATGTGCAGACTGCCTGAATTAAAAGGTATTTTTTGCAGAATTTCTTCTCCTCTCCGGTCATCCTCTCCCCCCCCCGGTAGCTGGGACACCAGCGGGCTGAGGTGCCGTGTGAAGCCAGGCAGCCGAGCAGACACAAATGTATTCTGAGCATTTAGTACTTTGGATGAATCGAGTTTTAATTTAATCATCTGATCAAACACTAATTAGCATAATCACTTGTGGGGATGGATGGTCCAGATAGAGAGACACAGAGCGACACATAATAGACCTCATCCTGGCAACAGTCTACGGGGACACTTAGCAACATGTAAACAGCTACATGCTCCTAGGGACCCACGCAGGGCTCTGTCCAAATTACCTCCCTTTGTACGAACAATACATCCAATTCTCTATTTCCTTCAACAGCGCAGCCACTGCAGAATGATCTATTCGCTGCTAGGCTACCCTACAATCAAAATGCACCGCTGCCAGGCCCTGTGCCCGCTTATTTGATCTCGGACAAGATGGCTTACTGCAGCATCGCGCCGTGGTCAGAGCAGAGGAGGCCTGGGAATTCTAGGAATACCACAAAGTGCTAAGATTATTGACAATGCACTCAGTCTCACACCGGGCCGGGGGATCGATGAGTGGCTAGAAGGACATAAATCAGACTCCTGTGGCTCCACTCCATGTCACACCCTAACCCACCCACCCAGGTCCCCAATTAAATGCACACACACAGGCAAGTACGCATGCACACACACCCTGTAAACCTCCCCACGTATATAGTGCACGTAAACACCCGCAAATACACAATAAAGCACCCACTATACACACCTCACACACACACACACACACACACCTTTACCTCAACTCCAACAAGATGACAGCGCTTTAAAAATGGCCGGCTAAAAATAGCCGCCACTAACTTGGTCTTAAATCTTAGCATCTGTGCCAGGTTTAAAAATAAAGAGCAGTGTCGAGAAACCAAGCTGGACCCATTTGTCTTTCTGTCACTCTGTCTATCCAGCTTTGCCTCCTCCGTTATCCCGTAGCCTACTTTAATATTCAAGACCGTGGAGCATCAGAAACACGGTGAAATATCTCCTGGAAATGCAGTCTTGAATAATCTGATTGAGATGTGGAGCTAAGATGCATTGGTTGGGAAAATGCAGAGAGGTCGAAGAGACATGCTGTGTGATTATATTTTTTTTTCAGTCCTTGAAATATGAGAGGAAGAAAGAGAAAGAGACAGAGCGGTAGACGTGTTAGTGAGCCACAATACATCAGGCCCATGCATCATGCCCAGGCCAGAGTCGCAGGGATCAATTCAGCCTTGGGCCTGGGAGTGTGTCGAGTTCAAAGCCTGGCCCTGGTATGTGGAGGACTGGATTAAGAGGCAGTATTTATGAGGTCCAGCGTGAATGTTTGTCTTGGTGGGTGATGGATAGCAAACTCATCACACCTCCGCCACCTGTCTTCCAAAGTGAACAAAAGCTCTGGTGGGGAGCTCAACAGAAGGACTGTGGGCCTAGTGCGCAGTGTACAACACAGACTATAGCGGAGGGAACACTGCATGGACGGAATTTACTAACTCTATTTGGTTAAGGTTAGGAAAAGCTTGTGGTTTTGGTTAAATTATACTGCAATAAAGTAAACACGCCCTGTCGCATCCTTTAAGTCGCTGTTGGCTCATCAATATTTAACCAACACCACGATCTTTCTCTTACCTTAAAGGTGCTAAATGCGAGATTGGGACCATTTCTATTCTCTCTGCGTAGCTCTCAACATGGCGACTAACGTTGCTAACAGCGCTAACAGTGAAAACAATGGCAACAGTGCTGACAGAGGTATCAGTGTTAACCTGGGGGGGAACCGGAGGGTGGGTGCTACGCTTCCGCAACCGACAGCGTTATCAGCTGTAACCGCCGTATGAGAGCAGTGCAGAGCGGTGCCCATGAGCTAGCCAGTGGGGCGCGCTCACATGCAAAAACATGCATTAAAAGGGTACGCGCGGCCGGCCGGCTATGTCAACAAAGCACAGAGCAGCTGAACACACACACAGAGGGAGAGCGACTGACGTCGATGTGACGAAATATACCATGAAACGATATATATTTGAGACTTCGCCATACCATTTATACCGTGGTAGCTATCTCTTTAAAGAAACAGTGTGTAGCATTTAGGGGGATCTATTGGCAGAAATGGAATATAATATTAATAAGTATGTTTTCTTTACTGTATAATCACCTGATAATAAGAGTCGTTGTGTTTTTGTTACCTTAGAATGAGCAGTTTATATCTACATAAAGAGCGGGTCCTGGAGCCGGCCGCCATGTTTCTACAGTAGCCCAGAACGGACAAACCAAAAACTGGTTATAGGCTTTTCACGTTTTTGCGTCAGCCACCGTAGCTCTCCTCCACGCTTGGCACACGGGAGAAGTTTCAGTTAGTTGCAATCTGCAACCTCACCGCTAGATGCCGCCAAATCCTACACACTGGACCTTTAATATCTCTGGATTGTACACACTGTCTCAATTGAAGATTGAAAATGTATCATCTCATTGATAACATGCTGAAGCTTTGGGATTTTTGTATTCTCAATATAGACCTTGCTTGGTTGGCCACAACCTTGATATACTACTATTATTAAATGGATCAGCACCAGGCTGTACATCTTGACATAACAGTCTTGACTTATGGGTCGAGGAAAGAGTTGGGAGAAAGTCGTAGGTCAATATGTCTCATGTCTTGGGTAGGCATTTTCTAAACTTCTACACTCTCTGAAACTAAATCAAGATAGAAGCACTCACTGCACAGGAGAGCAGAAGTGCCTCTTTCTCGACTTAGTCTGTTTTCAACTGTCAAATAAAGCTTTTACACCCGTTCCTCCGCTACAGTACCTGTGCAGCGCCGCACGGTAATATAACATGTCACTTTGACAGGTGCTGAGTGAATTAAAAACATCCTCTCTACTGAGAACCCAGTCTGAGAGGGAAA
This sequence comes from Sebastolobus alascanus, assembly GCA_916701645.2. NCBI lineage: Eukaryota > Metazoa > Chordata > Actinopteri > Perciformes > Sebastidae > Sebastolobus > Sebastolobus alascanus. The sequence continues at coordinate 3,713,435 of CAKAOJ020000068.1, read as the reverse complement.
CCCCCGCCAGATGTACTACAACCTCACTTTGCACGCATGATCAAACACCTACATCTGGGCGCTGAGGGCTTCTCTGCTCTTCCCCGCAGATGCTAAATGATATCGTTAACATTTTAATGCAAGAGACATTTACACGCGGGCTTGCGCAATTACACCTCTGATTCAGTGGAATCCAGACAGACACAGTGTGATCGGTAATTAGATTTTACATTGGGTGAAACGCAGCACACACACACACACACACACACACACGCACACACAGTCGCCAAAGCTTGCTCCTAATTAGAGAGCTAGACAGGCTCGAGGAGGTACGGTACAGTAGAGTAGCCCTCATTATACAGCTGGGATGTATGAACTAGGGGATATCTATTATGATCACACATCAGGGTATCCATTACCCAACATTAGCAGCCCTTTCAACTGGAATCACACACTGAGTTCAGACTGTAACCCAACAAACCCTCTTATAACTCACACAAGTGAGCAAGAGTTAAGTGGGTTTGTAAACTTAATTTAGCCCATTAGGTATTCATATCAGAGCAAGACTGCACAAGATGATCTATCACTTGGCTGTACGCTACGTGTTTTCATGGGGTAATTTAATTTCATGAGCTGTGATAGCGCTTCTGCAACCAAACCCTAATTGGTGATTAGTAAACAGACTAATGGCTGGGAGCGCGGCGTACAGGCTGGTCACTCCGTTGCTTTACCGTTGCCACCGCGAGGCCGCTGATCTTTGGTCGTCTTTACACAGGATTGAGAATCACCTCACAGCTCCAACAAATGGGGATCTCATCAGTGCGCCGCCTTCATCGCCTCGTGCCTCATGTAGATTTATTGCCATGCAAAAAATCCGGTTCCCCCGCTCCACTCGCAGCCAAGTTCAATCTATCTATCCACCCCGGTCCCTGTAGCATTTTCATCCAGTGTTTCAGGTTGCTAATAATGTGGGGTCATGTAAAATTGGCAGGCTAACTGATGTTGGCAGCTATTTACTGTACTGTAAGCTACACTGGGCTAGATGCTTTGGAAGAGCTTCCTTATTTCAAAGTGGACCTGCCTTTACCCCGAGAAATGTCACAGCTAATTGAGATCAAAATTTGATTGCGTGATCCCCTGACCTCTGCGTAAATGTTCATTTATTTGAAGACGTACGAGATGAGCCCCTTTTTAAGTCTCGAGCGTCAGGTTAAGCCGTGTGTATGTCTACAAATCATCGCAGTCTTCGCGGAGACTGTGCGAGAAGCCTTGTCTCGTTATGTCTTTGCAATGAGAATTTGAATAGGCCAGTTTAGCTTGCTGTGGTTTTGCCTAGAGGCAGCTTTCAGGGAGAGATATTTAATATGTTTCCTCTCCTGTACTGATGACTGGATTCATAGATTCTACTTTGATAGGCACAGGATATAGCAAAAGTATGATAAAATACAGGAAATAAATGTGCCTGTTGGCGGCTGAACATGTCAGATTTAACATTTTTGAATGTTTTTTTGAGTATGACTGAAGAGTAATCTAAGGACTGTGGTTGTCTTTTGCTACCTTTTGAGATTACTTGCGATGATAAATGAATTGCAATGATTTCCATGATGAAGGAAATTAAAATTTGACATTTTGTGAACACTGTGCAGGTGTGTATCTATTTTCTGTCTTTTTTAATTGGTTGCAGAGTCCATTAAAGCTAGGGTTGGTGGTGTTCTTCAAAAACATTTTATATTATATTTGTTGAAATTCTCATTACATCCCACTGTAATGAACCCGTCTATCATCACCATCATTTCATTCGGCCCGAATGTAATCTATCTGAGAATCTATGGTCTGTTAATTCTTTATAACAGACCGTTGCTATGGACGCAGTTCTGAACTCGGACTCTGGCGGACCATTTTTGTGTAAAATTATTGATTTCTTAAGTAAATAGCCGTGTAATAAGAGGCGACGCAAGACCCCTCCGCTTCGAGCCGGGTCAGCATCGCTCTGTCGGAGTATATTTCACAACAATGACCGGCTCATTGTTCATTATCCTTTACTTATGTTCGTAATGATATGTTCACGCTCATAATGATAATAGTGGGACGAACTGTCGGTGTTGCCAACTTTCTCGCTAGATGTAGCGACTTTTGGAGCTAGTGCTGCCGCTACGTTCATCGGAAAAGAGTTGCCAACACTGGGCTGGGTTTTTCTGTCGGATCATTTTTTAAATCTACCGTCCTCTTGCTAGATTCTCAACATTCCTAACCCAAGCTTTAAGCTGACGTAAGTACAGTGAAATGACCACAATGCATTGTGGAAAAGAACCCCTTATCACCTACTGTATGGACATGCTGATGTAACAGGATGTGATTAGCTCCTAATCAAGTACTTCTGGGTCAATAGAGTTTGAGAAAAGAGCCAGACTCCCAGTTTTATTCCCTGTATGGTCCACTATTTCCTTGGTCTGCCATTTTGTAGTGATGTCCCATTTGTCTTAGAAGCATTTAGGGCTGTCCTCGACCAAAGAAATTTTTAGTCGACAAGCACTCATACGACTTTGTCGACTAGTCGATTACTTGATTTAATCGACAGATCTGCAAAACTGAGTTTCGCTGCAAAGAATCACATAAAAGCACCACTTTAAATCTTGTGTTTACCGGAGATGTGCTCATAAGTTTCTTTGAAATAAGTCATTCAGCATGAAAAAAAGCATAAAAAATGACTAATCAACTGAAGAAATCTTAGTCGACTAAGACTAAAACGACCGATTAGTCGACTAAGAGGGGGCAGCCCTAGAAGCATTATTATACCAAAAACATAAATAATCATCCCAAACAGTAAACAAGCACCACAGATTCTGAATGATCTGAATAGTGTTTGATATTGTTTTTTTTGCCACCAGACAACAACACACCATATAGTTTTCTACCCCCATATAGAGTGAACGTTTTCGGACGCAGCCCCTGACACCCGTTAAGGAGGTTACCATAGAGACAGGCCAGTGAGCATGTGATAGGCCCAACTCTGAAACAGCAAGAATTGTCTGGAATCCAATCGCTGTGCTGGTTCTATCTACAAGGTCATTCATTCATTCTGACAACGCCTGCTCAGCCGCCGAACACCTCATTTTCATGATAATCAACAAAACATCCAACCGCAGAGGACAAAGTCACACAGCTACGCTCCTGTACAGGGACGGGGAAAATCAAATGACAACGCAAACAGCAATGTGATAAAAAAACTACCACGATTGCAGCGCGAATGCCGAATACAAAAAGTGTAATGTCTGCACTCAACGCCGTCTTGCTGCTTAATCCCTATCAGTTGTTTGCCACCAGGCCTCCTCAATAATCCCTTATGCAATAAACGGACACAATCTTGCATGGCAGTTGATCTAATGTCAGAGTCAGATGATTATGATTAATGAGGATTCCTTATTGTTCCTTTATGAGTTTCAGCACAAGCTGGGCTGAGGGAGATACCATTTTATATGGAGTCAGTGTCAATAAACGGTACCGACTGCCTCGCCATTGAAAAAGCGACGACACAGAAACAAAAATCCATTTCGAAGCCTTATTTTATCATCCCAGCCAGAAGGGAAAATCCATTTTGGGGACACGCCGTATCATATCTCAGCCACTCGACGTGGTTAAATGAATTCATACCTGTAAAATCACCAAATTTTTTGCTTTGTGAATTCAGCTTTTCTTGACCCTTTAATACAAATGCAGCCAACCGCGGGCTTGATTTGGTTTCAATATGTGAACAATCCCCATCTTGTCACCCTGATGTGTTTTCTCACAGACATGTTTCCATTTTCTTTCCTTCCTCCCTCTCCTTCTTCGACTCTCCCCTGTTTTCGTACACACCCAGTCAGCCATAATCCCTCCCTGTAGAAGGGGCTCCGGCCAATAAGTGAATGCAATAAACTGTATCAATTTTCTGCTATTGATTATAGATACACTATATGAGCACACAAATATGCAATGCGCGGTGTCAGCCGCATGCATGTGTGCACTGGTGCACATGCACGCAAATACACGTGTGCAAGAAAACTGAGACAAGACGCACAACCAAATGTGGGTGTTTGAATACAGTATTTGAATGGAAAATGAGACTTTCGGCTATTTGACTGGAAAATTTATTTCACATTTTTGTGTGCGTCTGTGAACTACTTGTGAAATAAAAAGTGACCTCTGTGGAATCTGTCTCATGACACTTTTAAAAAAAAAAAAAAATTATTTTCTTAATGACTAACATGAACAATTTGAACTAATCGTGCTAATTTTCTCTCTACAAACTAAATTGTAAAGGTAAATAACATAAAGATGTATTCAAATTAGTGACAAAATGTTGGAAACACTCTGACAGAGGCATAAATACATTTGAATATTTTACATCAAATACGCTCAAAATCAAAGTATGGAATACTGATTCTTAAATGTGTGTATAAATTGAGCATTTTAATGCATTATATTAATTTAGGCCACTTTAAACTTGACAAATTTGCTCACTGTGGGGGAGGGGGAAGGGGTTAAACCAAATGTCCATTATATCAAATACGTCACTTATTACTAAGGGCCACAGTGGAGCAAGGTTGTGACAGAATAAGTATCATTAGGCGTCAAAATATAAAAAACAGGAACAAATTACATCCAGTGGATGCAAATGAAAAAACAATTAAAACTTGAATCTTTAATATCATATAATCAAATCAATTAATTAAAACAGAGGCCCAAACTAACATAATTTATCCGTTTTATTTCTCATGGCTCGGGATGTATATCTGAAGGCCAGAGATGTGCTTGAAGGATTTAAAAACGCAATTCATGCCTCGCCCGTCTCTCTCCCTCTATCAAGGGTGTCAGCCTTTTGACAACCATATAAAATCCATTTCATGTGGGTCACAGGTGACCTCCATCCTCCCTCTCCAGTCACTTAGCTGTCTGCCGGTGATTCGCCTCCTGCAATAGGTAATGAGCGCTAATAGAAAAAAAGATGAGCCGGTGAAACTTACCATTCAAGATGCTCTGGAAAAAGATAAAAGCCAATATCCACATGCCCTGCTCCGTTCAATCCCCCCCAAGCTATGCTTTCTCTTCTTCCTCCGACCGGTGCCTCCCTGGGTTTCTCTTCTGTGCGCTTGGGGTAAGGTTAAACATTTGCCACTGTCTTGATGCAAACCGGTCCAAGTATCTACTTTTAATATGTCCTTCCTACTTTTTCGCTTTTCTCTCTTTGCGCTTGGAACATAAACGCGCCTCTGTGATTGTCTTGGGGAGAGCTGTGCTCAGACTCTCCTCCTCTGCTCCGCGTCTTGCTGCTTCTCCCTGTTATTCAAAAGGATGCTGAAGGGGTGAAGCCCAGGTGTGTGTGATGCTGAGTCAGAGCCGGGTACGAGCGGATCCTGAAACAAAAAAAAAAGGAATGCAACAAAAAAAATATCTAAACTAAATCTTTTTTCTTTAAAAAAAGCTCCGATCTCCTAAATAAAAGACTGACTGACGGATCATCCTTAGGGAGGGGAGAGAAAATAAGATGTTTAAAATTAAGATAACTAAAAGAGCAAAGAAGCAAACAGGGGGGAGAGGGTGGCAGAAGAAGAATGAAGAATTTTTTTCTGAGACTCCAAAGTCAGATCATCTTCATCGCCTCTGAGCGTCCAGCAAGAGGCGAGCAAGCGCATCTTCCCCGCTGCCGCTCTCTAATCGCACCACACTGGCTCTCTGAGCATTACACGGAATAACCCTCTGCCTGCCCCTGCAGACGCTTTAATTCCTCATTGCCTTAAAGGAGCAGAGGCGGTTACCGGTCGCTCCTGAGGGCAAGGTGCTCCTGGAAGTGAGAGTGTGTGACTGGGGCATTTGCATTAAGGAAATGAGCTGCACCTGACGCACCGAGCCACCCAGGATAACATTTTTACGCACGGAGATGCACCGGCTCAAACAGAAAGCGCAGTCTGCCGGTGTGCAGGTGCACTCAGTTTACCGCACTATACACCAGATCTGGCTTGAATTAAACCAATAGGGTATTTCTCATACGGATAAAAACAGAGGAGAGTTCCCTGTAGGGATGGAAATCTACAAGGACATCCAATGACGCATGGTTTGCGTTCATTTAAGTGCATAAATGATGCTTTTTTTTGTTGTTTAATTTGCATCACACTTTTAAATTAACTGGGGTGAATAGAAGATAGAAACATTTTGTCAGTGGTTGCAGAAAATACAGGGTTAAACTAAAGCATCCCCCACCCCAAAGGCGCATACACACACACACACACACACTCCATACCGCCTCCCTCAACCCCGTAATCCACCACCACCACCACCCCTCCATTTTAATGCCTGCCTTGAAGTCAAGGGTGTAGCTGTAGTAGGCAGTGGAAGCCTGTGGGCCTGTCCACAGAGCCCGGTTACAATGAATGTGATATAACCAGCAGGGCAGTCTGCATCTCATTCTCTATTCCACATGACAGAATAGAGGCTACTGAAAGTGAAATCCGGTTTATTTACCTCGGGATACTCATTTTCTGCTCTTATATCTGGACTGAGGAGAGGATCTTTACAATTCTGAATGTGTACAAAGGAAAATAAATATTGTGTGGATCACAAACAATACATGGTGTGTGTGGATCACATACTCGTCATATTCCTGATGATATAAATGCTCAGCTCAGGTGTAGTTTCATACTGTATATGTTCGTCTAAAAGAGCTAATTAGTCTAATCTCTGTGGGTTTGGGAAAGATGGAGGCAAGACTTTACCTTTTCCTAATGTTTTGATCAGCCCATGTTCTGTCTTTCTATGATTGTCTACAGTATCTGTCTCTCTCTCTGACAGTGTTCACTCCAGTGCAGCAGCTCTGCATTTGCTGAAGTCTGCACCAGAACACACTGTTCTAGCTCGCCTTAAAATGGTATGGCTCTCTCTTTTTTTTTTCTTACTTCCGTTTGTATTCAGCAATAGCCAAATTTAAATTCCATCAATCACAGATGTCCTCCTTTATAACTACTGTTACACCAAAATGTATGTTTGATTAAGTAAGAGGATCATTTTACTTACTTTTTCCCCCCTAAGCCGTAAGATAAACCCAAACAAGTTGAAGTCTGTAGCGCTGCAGGAGAAAACACGGGTGAATCAGGGCAGTGGGTCAGAGATCCTGCCTGTCATTTAGAGTGGATTAGGAGCGCTGCGCTAGTGTTTCTTGGCATGGACGGGCAAGTAAGTTCATTAGCAGCAGCAGACTGTGAGATATGATGATTTAAGAGGGAGGATGCAAATTTATCAGACCTTTGTTTTTCCTCACAAGATGCTCCTTCTGCTTCTCAGCACTGCCCTGTTACAGTTGTATATACTGTACATTTACATCACGAAGGTTTCAAGGGCACCTCTGTAAAGTCCAAGGACTACATGATGCCAAAGGCAAACACCAATTCATGCCCTACAGGTAATCAACCACACCAGTACCGCAGTAGTAGTTTTCCTTGGTTCAGCCTAGAGAAGGTTTTTTTTTGCCACTGAAGGTGACATTAACAGCCAGCAAAGACAAACAAAACCCAAAAGAGGGCGGAAAAAAGATCCGACTGTGGGCTCAAGGGATTGGGAGAGGGGATCCGTGGAATTAGAGGGTGCCATCTGACATTTTGAGGGAAACGAGGCATTGGTATAATCTAGCTCAGCAAACAGGATTTTATGAGAAAATTTAAAAAAAAAATTGGAAAAAGAAATGGAATAAGTAAAGAAATGCAAATCAAAAGGTTATAATTATTTGCTTGGGATGTGGAAACTAATGCTAACCACAAATGGAACAATCAAGCTCTGACGTCATTTAAGCAGAAAAGAGGAGCTCTTTTCACCCCAGCACATACCGTAGAGGCCAGGGTAACGTTGGCAGGGGGGCTACGTACTGTGTGTACAGTATATACACACTCACACCACTGTACACACTCCATACGTGGGAGTTGCCCAGTATAAGCACAGTTTCACAATGTGTGTTTGACAGCAAACAAACACAGAGTAACATCAACACTGACCAAATGACCTTACAACGACCAAATAACAGCAGGTGTGTTGCTCAAATTACTGATATTATAGGTTGAGAAAAATCTATATAATTTGGCCTTAATAAGCACAGTACGACTCATATTTGATCCATATATAGTGTCTAATATTTGGTTAGAGAGGGTTAATCGCCCTTTCACCTTAAAAACTGTAATTAAAAAATAATTGCCTCCTTCTTTGTATCCACAAATATCCAACTCTATGAGAGAAGCTTTTAATAATACATACATTAAGGTAAAATCTAATCCCCGACACACGATAAATAACAAGAACAGAAAGCATCGTAGCACAATATAGCTCTGATACAAAGCTCCCATTTAGCTGACCGCTGTGATGCTTCTGTTGGTGGCACACAGAGACTTCTTCCATCTTTATGGAAAACAGGTGCTGGTGTTTAGCACTTACACCCAGCAAACAGCTGTACGACTGGACAGGCTACTTGTGATGTGAAAGACAATACCTTGATTTTCACTCTGAAGACGAGAGCCTTGACCTTGTGACCAGTGGGCTGAGGTATTCAGTGGCAAACCCCCTAACAGATTATATTCAGGCATGTCGGCATGTTTTCAAACTGCGGAACCAATATTAATGTCCTTATTGGGATAATGTAAATTATTTTCACTTATATTCTGAATTTAAAGCCCATAATGGTATTTAATAAGTGTTTCATTATGATAGTCATCCGTTTGGAGTGTGAATACTTACAGTAAAACGGCATTATAAGAAATATTGATCAGGTTTGTCAGCTTGCACCTGCGCCATCTAACTTAAAGGGATAGTTCGGGTGTTTTGAAGTGGGGTTGTATGAGGTACTTATCCATAGTTGGTGTATTACCTACAGTAGATGACGGTCGGCACGTCTCCAGTTTGGAGAAGCAGAAAGGAGTTACCGCACCGGACCAAAGCAATGAACTGCTGTGAACGGGGCTGGCAGCAAAACTTATTTCAGCCACCTACAAGAAAGGCTCACCTAAAAATATCAATATCAGTTAATCGGTCGACCGCTGCCTCGATCGGTTAGATTGTTTGTATTATTGTGTGACTTTGGTTAGTTTGGATTCACCAAAGTCACACAATAACACAAACTAACCGATCAAGGCAGCGGTAGAACAGCAACCAAATAGATAACGGCTTCAGTTCCCTGTCGAAAACATAGCCTGTATAGCTGTCTCACAGCAAGGTAAACCAGTGCATATATTCTAATTATAGCGTACACTTAAACAGATATTGATGTTTTTAGGTGAGCCTTTCTTGTTTCTTCTTAAAAAGAAATATAGAAACATATGACTTAAAGTCAAATATAATTTGTTTATATTTGGTGGTAAAAACCCTCTTATTTATAGCGTAGTTTGTCATCACATATCCTCATGACAACAGGTCATACACATTTGGATATATTACATGATATAAGCATAGATGGCCAAAGTAACATAGTTCAGTTTGTCCACAGCCATGTTTTGAATATAAGCAGAGTGGATTTTTGGTGGGGTTTGAGTTTACTGTGTGGGTAGTGGGGAGGAAAAGGGTGTAGTTCATTATGGCCCCCCAGCATGATGCCTAAACAGTGGTAAGTGAATGTGACAATGAGGCCCCGGGGCTGCTGCAGACAGTCTTGGCCTTGCTGTGTGGCCATGCATGCGTGTCTGTCTGTGGGTGTGTTTACATGTGCCACCAGTGTCAGTGTGTGGATACAAGGGAAGAAGTGGAGCACATATGAGACGATTCATGAACACTGCTCACCCCGGGTCGTGACTCCTCTGACGGTTATACTCACACTGGCATGGGATCTGTGCCCGGTGCTCTTTATTTTACTGCCAACTTCATCATGAGCGATAAAATAAGACATTAATCAGAGTAGTGGTAGCAGTTATATCAGTGGAAGTTGCAGTATTTTAATTTATCCCACACAGCAATGTAAGAACTATAATGTGTGAAATCATTGTGTGTAAAGGCTGCCGATGTCTGTAGGTGAATTCACTTAATATTCAAAATATTAAGGAGGGAGACTATCTAACAATCCAAATTTATGGTAAAACAAAGAAGATGTAGATGGATGGATATAGATGAGTTAAAGAAGGATTTTGGAGCGACTGAGCCAAAAATAAACTGCATCTTAATATCAGGGAGGTTTTCTTTATCAGTGTATTGGTGTTCTATCAAATGTGCAATTTAGGGATGGGATATTATTATTATCACTGTACCTTACTGCATTAACTTTAAAGGTGCTCAATATGATATTCAGAGCATATCTATTGCCTCCACACGGCTCTCAACATGGCGACGGCTGAGCCAGCGGCTAGCAGCTAACAGTGCTAGCAGCTAACAGTGCTAACAGCGCTAGCAGTACAAATAACAGTGCTGACAGAGAAACAGTGTTAACCTGGGGGGAACCGGAGGGTGGGTGCTACACCGTGACGTTATCAGCTGTAACCACTATATGACCGCAGTGCAGAGCAGCAGCCATGAGCTAGCCGGTTGGGCACGCTCACATGCACTAAAAGGCATGTGCCGCCAGCCTGGCTATGTAAACAAACCACAGAGAAGCTCAGATTACAACACTCACAGAGGGAGACCGACTTCATTCTCTGCTCAGGTAGACATTACTCCTCTATATAAAATGGCTTTGCTGAATACTCGATTTTGATTGGTCAATCACGGCATTATACGGTTTGTTATTTCTTTGTAGCAGACCGTTCATATGTGTAACAGACTGTTGCTATGGACGCAGTTCTGATGTCGGACTCTGGCGAACCACTTATGTGTCAAATTATTGATTTCTTAAGTAAGTAGCCGTGTAATAAGCGGGATAATGTACAGTGAGTATTTACAAATAATAAATGCACAAAAAGACAAATAAAGCACATAAATGACATATTAGCTTAATCTGTACATTTATAGTGTCTAGGCCTTTTAAATTAAAATTAATATTAATGGGAAATTCTGGCTCTTATTCTTACATTTTCATCCTCTATGATTGTTAGTCATTGTGTTACACCAGCCACAGGGATTTCCAGGGAATTACTTTGTGTGTTTATTTACAGTCGGACTCAAAAATAAGTGTTAGAGGTCATCCCTGATACATCTTTGAAAAGCTGCTGCAGATTAGAGCTCCTTGCCTCCATCGACGTTACTCTCACTGCTCTAATCTCAAATGGTAAGTAAAATGTGACCAATAGTGATAATGGACAAAAATATTAGATTACAACCCAAGCGTTCCTGGGCATTAATGTACATTAAACATCAAAGAAAATGCTGCTACCACACAACTTCACCGTACACTCTATCAAGTGCTGTCCTCTATAGCTAATGAATCCAGATCAGATAGAAAACACCTAGATACAACACACAGTGTGCTTCAGTGGTCATACTAATTACATCATAAGATAAATCAAATCTTGTGATTTATTGAAAACATAGCCTGCATGTAATCCCATTAATAACCATCGTTGTTGCGAAATATTAATGGTAGAAAGATAGAGCACATTATTCCTCAGCTATGTTTCTTCTTCACGCACCACACATGTCCTCCGCCCCTCCCTGTCCCTCTGGCCGACCCTGTCCCTGGCGTGTGTGCAGGCAGGCTGGGTAATCCCTCAGGATGGGGCCTCTTGTTTTGACAACTCCTGTGAAGCCCAGTGTCTCTTACAACAAAACACAGACTGGCCTATCATCAGCAAAATGTCAGCCCTCGGCTCACTCCTTCGCCACCCAGAGGAGGATCAGGTTGCCTTTACACTATGCGACCCATTAACTCAGAATAGAAACATTCTCAGCACCGGTATAATGATCCCCTTTGTTTGCTAAGACAATGACATTGATAAGAGACAAGCCGCGCTCGTGGCTCCTGATAGAAGTGTGTATAAGGTTACATGTTGCCAGGGCAGGAGTGATGTGGCTCCTAAACAGAGTTCAGGGTGGTGTACTCTTACCATCTACTGGTCCCAGTGGGACCAAAAGACACCTGCAGGTCAATCAGCATCAGGACACATGCACACTCTTTAAATTAGGACTGCTATGACTGGGTTCAAGAAGTCAACATGTCAAAGGGACAAATGATGAAATACTAAAGAGGCGATGGGCTTCTGTGGAGGTCAGTGAACTTTTATAGTGGCTGCATGTTGTACAGCCCATGTGTTGTTTTCTACTCCCTACTCCCTATATTTATTATTGGAAATCAATTCACAACACAAAACGATGACAAATATTGTCCAGAAACCCTCACAGGTACTGCATTTAGCATAACAAAATATGCTCAAATCATAACATGGCAAACTGCAGCCCAACAGGCAACAACAGTTGTCAGTGTGTCAGTGTGCTGACTTGACTATGACTTGCCCCAAAACTGCATGTGATTATCATAAAGTGGGCATGTCTGTAAAGGGGAGACTCGTGGGTACCCATAGAACCCATTTTCATTCACATATCTTGAGGTCAGAGGTCAAGGGACCCCTTTGAAAATGGCCATGCCAGTTTTTCCTCACCAAAATGTTGCGTAAGTTTGGAGCGTTATTTAGCCTCCTTCGCGACAAGCTAGTATGACATGGTTGGTACCGATGGATTCCTTAGGTTTTTTAGTTCCATATGATGCCAGTATCTTCACTCTAGCTTTAAAACTGAAGCTGTGGCGTTAAAACCAATTGTGCGTTACTACCGCGTTGCCGCCGCGTTATTACCGCGTTGCTACCGCGTTGCTACCGTGTTACCTAACGCCTTCTGATTGAACAGCTGACGAGGGAGATCCAGGCCCTCAAAGACGAGCTGGAGTCTTTCAGACTGGAGGTAAAGAGGAGAGGAACCACTCATCTCCATCTACAAAGGATTCCCAGAAACAACTATTAATTTGTTTTCATCCCGCTCTCTCTCTCTCTGTGTCTCTCTCCGCCCCTCCCCAGAGTGGTCACTTGTGTCAGGCGCTGAGGGGGCGTGTCAATGAGCTGGAGGCAGAGCTTGCAGAGCAGAGCCACCTGAGGCTGCAGGCTGCAGGACAGAGCCTGCTCCTGAAGGCGGAGCTGGACGATCTGCGGAGGGTCCGAGAGGACACGGAGAAGGAGCAGCGGAGCCTGACGGAGATAGAGAGTAAGGCTGGACACCTGTCACTTTAGCAGGAAGATTCTGTACTTAACGTACAGTTTAGACTTTCTTCTGTCCATGACTCAACTTAGAAGTGTTGACTGCAGATACAGTATTTAAAAGTTGTAGCAAACATGATAGCTACTCTTGTTGTCACTTAATTGCTGTGGGTATTAGAGGAATTATCTGATGCTCTGATCAAAATAAGACCAGAAAGTTGGGGATTTAGGAACACTTAGTGCTTTAATATCTAAAACAGTGAGTCAAAGCGAATGGAAGGAGAAAACTAGAGGTCGTAACATGATTTACCTGCAGTGTTCCTCACCTGGGGCCAGTTGCATAAAGATAGACCTAGTCTTTGTCTCAAATATAACTTAAAGTCAGACTAGCTATAGACATTTAAATGTACCTGTTGCATAAAGCTTCCCTGTGAGTGAAAAATGTAAGACTGACTTAGCCTGTTGTGCAATGCATTATGGGTGAAATAAGACACTTTACAGAGGAGAAAAAATGGCGGATGCTACAGCGACAAGTATGGGAGAAAATAACAAAAGGTAAACAGCACAAATCCAACGGTCGTTACAACTGTTAAAGATGTTCAGAAAACTATTCAAGAATATGGTACGAATCTCTAATACAGCCTCACATTTCCTGAATACTGTATTTTAACCTATAAGACTTCAATTCCACTCTGCAGAACGGACCACAGTACATGCACTACAGTAACCTTTTCCATCTCCCTCTCAATTCATGATACCAACACCCCAGCCTGCTACAGCAACCCCAGCCAGTTTCCCATTGGTTAGCCCCAAGGCACAGAGGAGCATATCTGTAGCCAACCTTGACGTGCTAAACTAGGACGCTGAAGGGGACAGAAATGGGAGGAGAGAAGGGGAGAGGCAGGGGAGCGAGCGAAAGGAGGAGAGAGGGGGGGGGGGGAGAAACGTAATGAAAGGCTGGGTGGAAGAGTGGCAGAAATACGGAAGTGAGGATGGAGAGCTGAGAGGGTGATGGAAAAGAGAAAGGAGCGGCGGAGAGGCAAGGGAGTGAAGGTGGAGAGTGCAAGTAAAAGGAGGGAGAGAATAGGGTGGGTTTTGGTGATTTGTACTCTGGCTGCATATGCGCCTGGTCTCCATCTCCTCCATTCTCTGCTTGAAAACTGGAAAAATCAATACACCCACAGTCTAGTGTATCCCCACATGAACTGGATCATTAAAAATATATAATCAAACACCCCACCGTCATTTTTCATCACTATTACCATCATCGCGTATCTGAACAGGCGCGGATATCGGTATATCACCGACGTGTCTGTAACAATGTAATAACCCAATCAATGGCCTTCTAATTATTTCAGTGGCTCAGTTAATCGTCCAGTTAAAGCAGTCTTTCAGCCTTGACTCTCAGAATGGCGCGCGGAGACAGGCTGCTTGTTATCAAATGCACACAGCCGAACCGAAGCGGGGCTGTTGTAATAAGAATATCTGACTTCTCAGCTTCACAACTCAATCCAACTCAGGGTCGCAGTGTTGCCTAGTAACGATGGCACACTACTGACCTTATCTATGTGGTCATAAAAATGTATGAAGGAGCCCCCCCCCCCCTCCTTGCCTTCCAACCTCCTCCCTGCCTTCGTTCAGTCCTTCCTATAACCACCCTCACAGCCCTTATCTCCCCCTCTCTGGGTAGCATCTAGCCAGGGGGCAAGCCCCCTCCACGCTCCCCAACCCCTGCCAGGGCAGCTCTGCGGTGGGTGTTATCTGCCCGGGAGCTCCCCTCTCTCTTTTATTACGGAGGGGGGCCAGGAAACATGTACACACTTGAGCGAAAACACAATGCGCTTGTACGCTCACAGTACATGCACGCAGAACACAACAGATACAGCACTAGTGGGTGGGTAGTGGGAGGCTGGAAGGATGCAGATTGCATGCTATGAAACTGATAGATAGCTGTAAGAACAGAGGGACACAGTCAAGCGCAAAGGAGACTCAATACCATAACCGCAAGGTGAGTCGGTGCACCAGCCTTCATGAGAATATTACTTCAGAGTGGAATCTTTGCTGCTGCGGGAGCAAAGAAACATGGCAGAGTGTCAGAAAATGTGCTTGTTTGTATGAGAAAACAACGGTAGGCTTACCTCTGCAATGAGCATCACAAATATACCGTATTTGTGAAAGCAATTTGCTCGTGAGAGATGAGATGCATCTGATCTCTATCCACTCATGAGTCCTAAGAGCCAGGTTCAGCTTTTCTAATTGGCTATCACCTTGGAGAAGCCCGTCCTAATGAGGAAACAAACTCCAGGTGTTGCACCTGATATAACCCCTGAGAGTCACAGGGGGAGTGTGACACGTACTGTATACACACACACACACCTGCTCCATCTGTCTGCTCTACAATGAACACCGTCAGGCCATAATATGTCAGGAGTTTCACCGCAAACTCAAAGCAAAGATCTGCAAACTGCTTTTATGTCATTAATTCAACTCTGGTTTGGAAACCAAGAACCAGAGCTTTCTCTAAACCATCAAAATGGGTAATTTCATTTCATTTATTTTGGCAAAAACAATTTCTACACCAATGTATACATATTTATCTATGATTTTAGTTATTACAAACCGCAGAAACAGTCTCACCTGCAAGAGATAATAGTGGGGATGCACCAATACAGACACTGGACCGGATATCGGGCTGATACTGACTCAAATAGCTGGATCGGATATTGGTGACAATGGGGCCAATCTATTCAATTTTATGATTATATACTATATACATTATATACTGTCATTTCAATATTTGTTTAAGTTTGGACCAATTTGTTGCTGCATTAAAAAGGTTTACACTTGAATTGTAATTCTTGTTAATTTTGAAGATTTTTTACCAAGTTGCTGGTGTACGATTATTATTCTAATAATAAATAATAATTCAATGAATTTATATCTATGTATTTATTGGTCACATTTTGTTTTTACAAAGTTAGGAAGGCAATATTTAAGTTGAGCCTGATGTTGCCTTACACATAAAAGAATGATCCCAGTCACTTCCACACAGTGAGGCATACAGCTTATTAATTAAACACTGGTATCAGATCAGTACTCGGTATCGGCCGATACCCAAAGCCCAGGTATCGTTATAGGTATTGGGATTCCTTTTTGGGTGAATAATATTAACAACGGCTGCATTACACCGATCCCAGTACAGAGTGCCCTCACTACAAGCTGACAAACAGCATCTCAATAATGAGGACGGCGACAGCCTGCCACCGCTCTCCTGCCCGCTGCTACAGCTACATCTGCTCTGTGGCACCCCGACGCATCAGGTGGGATCCGTGGTATTGGAACAAACACAGACGGCATATGTTTGTGTATGTAAGCGTTAGAGTAACTAGGGAGACTGGTGAGGGTATGAGTAGTGCCTCGAGGCGAGGAGCAGAAGGGGTGGCAGGGTTCCTGACTCCCACCGTGGTCTGTTTAGACGCTAGCCTCTATGACTCATCTACGTGTCACTAATGCTTTTCCTATGAATGAACAAACAGATACGGATACACACTGCAGAGAGGCAACGCTACCACCACGGGGGGAAGAGTAAGTGTGAATAGCCTGTGAGACTAGCATGAGCCACCCTTAGTCATACTCCCGCCTGTCGAAGCAGTGAGAGTTGCCATACAGTTACAAGTAATTGATCTAAAAAAACAAAAATAAATCAAAACCAGCTGTCTTTTATACGACTGGAAACATGCAGTGTGGTAGCGGGGAATGAGCAGTGGTGTACCCACGCACCTGTTGTCTGGAACGTCCCTCTCATCTTATTCAGGCTTCTCCTCATTTGGGCGGCTCTCCTGCAGTAGCAGCTGTGAATATGTACACCTTGTTAGGGGGTTGACAGTTCTGGCAGAGGGAGAGACAGGGAAGTAGCTTGTTATGAAGAACAGGCTAACTATATGTCAATCCCTGCTATGCAGAGAGAGGAAAACACAAAAACAGACAAAGAATAAACAAGAGATCTTCTTTAAAATACGGAAAAACATCAAAATCACCCTTTCATCTCAGTCTAAATGAATTAATAGAGCAAGCCACACTATATCAATTTAAATATTTGAATGTACTGAGCTAAAAGCTAATTGACCCCAGCCACTCCGCTAATAAAACAGCATGGTAGACTGGATATCAAAATGAGATTTGCCTCGGAAACATGTGGCCGGCCTGCTCATTATGACCTGCCCCGCTGTAATCCCCCATTTGCCGCTCATCCAGCTCCGTCATGCCTGTGCTGTAATTACACCGCATCCAATATCACAGGGAAATGCTAACAGATTCAGCAAATCTCTGATCAGCATTATAGACTTACAGTGATTGGGGCTGTCTGCGGGGCTGCTTATCACGGCGCTGTGTGACGCTAGAAAAGGCCGAGAGCTGGGGTCAACGAGCAGGCAATATGGCTAATTCAAGACTTCATAATGCACTGCTTCTATGCTAAATAATAGAGGTGTAAGAAAATATCGATACACTTAAGTATTGTGATATCATGTTTTGTGATACTGTATCGATTCTCAAAAACACTGTATCGATTTTTAATTCATAGTTATACAGTCTGTACATGTATCACTGTTCGTTTACATTTTTGTATTTACTTAATTTGTTTACCTAAAGAATAACTTTTTTACTCAGACTTTATGCATATGGATGTGTGGACTTTATACTATGACAGTTTACCTTATATTAGATTTTTTTTTTTTTTTTTTTTAAATTGCAAAATATCGCCTTGCTGACAGTCTCGCAATATATTGCGATATATTGAATCATAACCCCTGTATAATG
The DNA here is from genome assembly GCA_916701645.2 of Sebastolobus alascanus. Taxonomy (NCBI): domain Eukaryota; kingdom Metazoa; phylum Chordata; class Actinopteri; order Perciformes; family Sebastidae; genus Sebastolobus; species Sebastolobus alascanus. The sequence continues at coordinate 3,695,523 of CAKAOJ020000068.1, read as the reverse complement.
ACACGTATTGTATATTTAGATTCTTGCCAATACACAGCCCTAGTAAATATATTAGAGTGTGATATTGTGTTAATTAGTTGACATGATGTTCTTGTTTCTTATTAAAACAAAAACAGAAATAACATCAGGTAGTATAAGGTCACTTAGCAGCTTCAAAAGCAACTCATACTGCTGGTGATAAATTAGGCCTAATATTTGTTAATATTTGTAACAATGAGTGACCAAAAAAAACAAAAGCCTAAAGATCTGGGGTTATTTCTGTGATTAGGTGGAGGTGGAAGTGTCAAGGCAAAGGTGGGTGCATATGAGATAATGTAGAGTGCTCTCCGTCTCTCGCTCATCAGCTGTAATGATCAGAGCTGTGAGGATTAAGTACCAATGTCCCAGCAAAGGAGCTTTGCACTGCCAAATGTAGGACCACTGGCTCTCCTAAGCTGCCTAATTTGCTCACACACAGAAGATGCTACAGCACCCTCATATTGGATTAAAGGCACAGGAATGGTGTGGAGCGCCTTGTTGTGGCCAGCAGGGGAACTGCAGGAAGAAGCTGCATTCGAAATACTGAATCAACAGATACAACACAGGCACATTATTCAAATGTAACAAACAACAAAAGCTGCTACGTAAATGAAAGTCATGTAGGGGCAATTGTGAAATTTGTTTTCACATTTCTTGGCCAAATCACTTCAGTCAACAATAACCCTTTATTTCATGAAAAATTATTATCGTCACAAATTGAAAGCTGTAACTTCTTCTTGATCTATCTCGATTATCTTGCCTAATAAAAACATGAAATTGGTTAGATATCTATCACCATTTATAATACATTTGCAGCTCTGTGTGCACTAGAGGGAAATAAATGCGAACAACTTCACAGGCCTCTAATTGCTGGATTCATAAGAATTTATACCTAAAAACAAGGTCATGAGCCAGTCTAGAAGCCCTCTAACCCAAGAAGGTATAACACACGTGATCAACAACTGATTCACTGTGTTTCATGGGTAGTAACAGACAAGTAAACAATGCATTCCTGCACACCCGCTGTTTTTATACTCTCGGGCTAAGGAAGTATCTCAAAGTCACAGGGAGAAGAAACAGGAATTGTGCTTAAATGGGTCATTCACAAGACCCAGTGCATGACAAGCAATACACCGGAAAAGATGATCTTTTGTGGTCACAGTTTTTCCCCATATTATTGAGGTTATTGTAACTACAGAGATTAACTTCAATGAGAGAGTGAGACAGAGAGGGAGGTGGGGTGAACATGTGACAGCGTAACTGTGGACTCATGAGGAATTCAGAGTGAGACAGTGGTTGTCTCTGTGTGAAGCAGACAGCATGGAGAGGGCTTGTGACATTGATCGTGCCTTACCACTGGGATCTTCTTCCTCTTTCTCTGCGCTGTCGATGCGGCAAATGAGACTGTCCTGGCTGAAACATGCAAAGAACAAAAACCCCTGAGTTTCGAAGTTGAAAAATGACATGCAGTGTCTTTTATATACTATACAAGAGCTGGTATTATTCCATTCCTCATATTGTAGTGGACAATCATTGACCAGCAGTTGGTGCTCCGGTACAGAATGAACAAAATAAATGTGATTGCTTCATCATATAATTGATCTTCATGTATTGGCTTTAGTTATACATGCAAAGGGAGTAAAATGGGGCTTTAAAACACTTAAAGGGGACCTACTGTATTCTGCTTTTGTGCTTTTCCCCTTTCCTTTAGTGCGTTATATAGTTTTTTTAGTACATGGACTTTTTTAGTCCTTAGTCCTTGCTCCTGAACTGCATGAAACGCTTTGATTGAAGTCCTGCCTTTTCTTCCTTAACATGGTGATGTCATCAAGTAACACATTTTTAACACAGAGGGTGAAAAGAGGTGCTGTAGCTCAGCTGGTATGAGAAAAATAAAGCGTTTTGTTTTTTTTAACATTAAAGCATGTAAACATGTTATAATAGAAACCCAAGTATGCACCTGAAAATAAGCATAATAGGTCCTCTTTAACGTCAGGCTTATTTAAATAATAGTATATAACTGTGCACGTCACCATAATGAGCTTGTGTGAGCATTTTGAGACTTGAAAGGAGTAGCCTATACTGTATACAGGTAGTGTGTTATAAGTACAATGTGACTGAATGGGCTTTGAGAGATTTTAATGGATTATATAACTCAAAATACAAACTGTAAATATCATCATAATGGGCTTATGCTAATCAGTGTGCAATACTGAGTGTTTTGAAATCTCAATGGGGTTTGTACTCTAATAGCTGAGAACTAAATACATTGGTTGTCTATGGGGGTTGTCTTTAAAGTTCAAAAACTCAAAAAGCATAACAGTTATTAATTAAAGAAAAAACATAGCACACATCAACACAAAATATGCACAATTTGGTCAGAATTATTCAATTTGAACAGAAAACATGCAAAACTGCATTTAAATATTCACAGCACAACTTTTCAACTGTATAATAAAGATTTAATAACCTTTTGTGATTGTAACATTAAGTCTCTGTTGTAGCCTAGCATGAGCATAATAAGGGAATTTCCTTCTCTGTGACTGAACAAATGGAAAGTAGCCTCCCACCATAACAAGACAACCAAAGGCTACAGTATGAGGCAAAGGATGGAGAATTGGATTTGCACTGTAAATGCGGCCACATTAAGCGAAGCACACACCGTGGAACAATGTCTATATTTTATAACGCTATTAAAAGACAGAGACACACTTCCCCAATTGTTAAATTACCTGTCCAGCGTGTTCAGTGAACATCAATTCATGGTGGGAAGTTGTTCACATCTGTTACCTGGTTCCCAGGAAGTGGTGAAAAAAAGAAGCAGCATCAAGGCGGTACAATAAGACCAACGGTTAGGCCACTTTGCCTTCAAAATAAAAGAGTATTCACAATACAAAAACACAAATGACACTAAAAAACAAAAGTCGCATACTTTAACTTGGACAAAATGCTAAATATTAACGTAACATATCCTAAAATATGAAACAAAAACTCAAGGCATTTTAGCAAGAATTAAAAGAGTTGAAGAATTCATTGACTTATCCTCATACGTTTTCCTGGTATTTATGATTTTCTTATTTTTTTATGATGCTTATTTTTTTTTATTTTTGCTCGTAAAGTTATGACTTTATTCTCGTAATATTACGACTTTTTTCTCGTAAAGTTATGACTTTATTCTCGTAATATTATGACTTTTTTATCGTAAAGTTATGACTTTATTCTCGTAATTTTACGATTTTTTTCTCGTAAAATTTATGACTTTATTCTCGTAATATTACGACTTTTTTATCGTAAAGTTATGACTTTATTCTCGTAATATTACGACTTTTTTCTCGTAAAGTTATGACTTTATTCTCGTAATATTACGACTTTTTTTCTCGTAAAGTTACAACTTTATTCTCGTAATATTACAACTTTTTTATCGTAAAGTTACGACTTTATTCTCGTAATATTACGACTTTTTTCTCGTAAAGCTATGACTTCATTCTCGTAATATTATGACTTTTTTATCGTAAAGTTATGACTTAATTCTCGTAATATTACGACTTTTTTCTCCTAAAGTTATGACTTTATTCTCGTAATATTACGACTTTTTTCTCGTAAAGTTATGACTTTATTCTCGTAATATTACGACTTTTTTCTCGTAAAATTATGACTTTATTCTCGTAATATTACGACTTTTTTATCGTAAAGTTATGACTTTATTCTCGTAATATTACGACTTTTTTATCGTAAAGTTATGACTTTATTCTCGTTATATTACGACTTTTTTATCGTAAAGTTATGACTTTATTCTCGTAATATTACGACTTTTTTATTTTAATATTCTCGTAATATTACGACTTTTTTCTCGTAAAGTTATGAATTTATTCTCGTAATATTACGACTTTTTTTTCTCGAACCGTTAATGTTGACTTTATTGTGAAGGTCTAAAAAAAACGGAAGTCGTGTTTCCTATTTTGTCTAGCTTGATACAGTTGGAGGAGTGTGAGGAAGCGAAACAAACCCGGAGAAGTTGATCGACTGCAGTCAAACAGTTGTTATAGTTACCGTCATCCTGTTTTACCATGTCTTAGTTTCTTGTTTTCCCCACGATGGCGGTCACCGCGGTGCAGGCGTTTGCATGATGGCTAAACTGAAAAACTTAAGGAGCAAACTTTGAGCAAAGGAGTCTCTTCCCCAGACTTTCCCTGTTATCACCAGAAAGATCAACTCCACCATGGCACACACGACTTCTGTTTGGCTATGGGCATTTGTCTTTAGCTTATACTTCGACGTGTCCAAGTGTTACTTCGCTATACCGCTCAGAATATACCCGGGGAGGTTCAACGTATCCTCGGATCTGACTCAGCGGGTCGCGTTAACGGCTGATGGAAACGGCCTCTCTCTGGCCTCTGATCCAACCGGCAACGTGAACTTTCTGGACATGGTGAATAACCTGCAAGGGGACTCTGGAAGAGGCTACTACATAGAAATGTCAATTGGTACTCCTGGTCAAAAGGTAAAGCCATCACAAACACTGTTACTGTTTTATCTGTGGTTTGATACCTGTATCATGTGTGCAGTTTTAAGGTTGAGGTTTTTTGAGCAGAATGAAATTGGATAATACCCCTTTTTACTTTAATTTTTAGTCATTGGATTTGCACAAGGTCATGTGTTATATATTCAGTCACTTGTGTCAGGTCTGGTGTGTGAACAGGGGCCAGTCTATCCACCATGTGACCCATTGAAGGAGGCTAAGTGTGGTTGTTTCACCTCAGGGCTGTGGCTACCTAACTGTGCAATTTAAATACACTTAATGACTGTTTCTTATGACCCCAACAGCAGAACTTGGGTCATGGGAAGATATTATGTAATCACTGTCCTTATAAAACAAAATCAGCTGTTTATTTCCAGGTCTTCCTGGCTGGGACCATCTTGGCAGGATAGTAGATTCAAGATTCAAGATTCAAGATGTTTATTGTCACGCCGGTTATACAGGTACAATCGTGTGAAATACTTTTTGCTGGGAAACCCCATTAAGAAAAGAAACAGTAGGATAAGTAGCAAAGAATAACATAATAAAGTAAAAATAAAATAAAAATAATAGTGTATTTACAATAATATACAGTATAATAATAATAATAAAGGAAATATTGGTGTATGCTAAATATATACAAGTATTGCACAGGCATTTTTGTTTTTTTATATTGCACAGAGGTATGTATTGAAGTATTGCACTTTTTTATTGCACTTATTTACTGCACATAGTGAGAGAGAGGGTGTTTGGGGTTGCGGTTATCACCCCCAAACACCCTCAGCCATGATTAGTATCATGGCTGTGGGGTGCATTGGCTGGCTCAAGTCTTTTTACAGCCTTGGGGTCTGAAGGTAGACTAAAGCCCGCTCACATGCACTCACATGATGCTGCCTGTGAAGACCACTGTTTCTTACCAAGCAGCTGACGGGGATTATGAGGCTCCAAGGGAGCAAAGAGCAGCTCCACAGTTGTACAAAACAGCTCAGGCATATTTGCTGCTTATTTCCTTTTGGTTGCACGGAAACATTCCTGTGTAATTTACTGTCGTTTTATACTGCTCGTTATTCAAAGTGCCTAACAAGATCATATTAATGATTAAGGGGGACTAAATCTTCCCGGAAGAGTTGGCGGAGGGGTTCTCTCCCGTCGCTATTAAAAATACATGATGGTTTAAGGCCACGCTTTGCCATTGTGTTGTAAGAAGACGTGTTTGAAATTGAGCTTAAACTAAAGGTGAATTATCTCATTAGTGACTTGACCTGTTGTTCCTGGGCTTCTCAAGTTAAACAGATCAGAGGTTTTAAGACTCTTTGGTGGCACAGCTCAGTTTCTCAGGCTCACAGAGGCTTATCAGTGCTACCTGCCATGTCACTGCCCTGTGTCAACCTCTGATAGGATAATGCAGCACTTGTAAGTTCCCACACAACTTAACAACCAGTCTGTAGTTGTACTCTGGAAAATATGCTGCTGTTCTTATCGAACACCACAGTTTAAATTGTTGCTCAAAGGAGGAAATTCCCCAAACCTAATGTTTGTTCAGACTATGATTTATTCAAAGCAACATTTTCCTCAGACTGCATAGAGAGCAAGTGGTACACTAAACTATACATGCCCTATAACCAGGCACATTTGTGGTTCCTAAGTAATAATCAACAGATAAATGAATAATAACATCATCTGACTCTTTCATGATTAGTCCTCAGTAGATACAATCATTCAACACCAGGATCCTGAAATCATGTCAGTTACATCTGTGTGTTTCCTGCAATGACACGTCAAAATAAAAGCAGTGACAAAGGTCTATTTGGGACGTGTGTCAGGTGACTTGCACTCTGCACAGCCTGAGGAAGCTCAAGAGGAAGTAAAACTGAAGTGAATACATTGTTTTATAAATGCAAAACAAATATTACTTTAAATGTTCCACCCTTAGGTGATGCATTTGAGGAAAACATGTTGCAGTCTATGTTCGATTGTGTCAAATCTTCTGTGATATGTTAACACTAGGGCTGTCAAAGTTAACGCGATAATAACGCGTTAACGCAAAGTCGTTTTAACGCCTCTAGTTTCTTTAATGCATTAATGCAACTTGTGATTTTTAGGTATTATTGGGCTCAGTTTTAAAGCTAGAGTGAAGATACTGGCATCATATGAAACTAGAAAACCTAAGAAAGCAATTGGTGCTAACCATGTCATACTAGCTTGTCACGACGGAGGCTAAATAACGTTCCACACTTGCGCTTAATTTTGGCGAGGAAAAACTGGCATGGCCATTTTCAAAGGGGTCCCTTGACCTCTGACCTCAAGATATGTGAATGAAAATGGAGTCATAGTCAAGTCAGTACACTGACACACTGACAGCTGTTGTTGCCTGTTGGGATTGAGTTTGCAATGTTATGATTTGAGCATATTTGATATGCTAAATGCAGTACCTGAGAGGGTTTCTGGACAATATTTGTCATTGTTTTGAGTTGTTAATTGATTTCCAATAATAAATATATACATACATTTGCATAAAGCAGCATATTTGCCCTCTCCCATGTTGATAAGAGTATTAAATACTTGACAAATCTCCCTTTAAGGTACATTTTGAACAGATAAAAAAATGTGCAATTAATTTGCAATTAATCGCGATTAACTATGGACAATCATGCGATTAATCACAATTAAATATTTTAATCGATTGACAGCCCTAGTTAAAACGTAATTTACATAATTTCTAGTTTAATAATACAGATGTAGGAAACGGTTCCACCTCTTGATAATTCTCCTCTGATATTTCAGCCTTTATACTCATGTGCCCTCTGCATACTAGTTATAGTGAAACCTTTACATCAGTTATTCATGCCAACGGAGCTCAATCCACTTTGGTTGAGATTGGTTGTGCTGTGCCAAAATGTCCTGTAACTCAATACTATTGAGTCATACTCTCAATATTATTCCAACTAAATGATGATGTGATTACAGGGCCGCAGTGTTAAATGAGGCACTATTCAAATGAGCCACTAATTGCCGCATCTGTTAGCATGTGGCACAGCCAGGCTGAGGTGTCGGCTGGAGAGCCTCACATCTGCTAATTGGTACAAACAGGTAGCAGATGCACGTCGCCGCCACGGAGCCACCGCCAATTAGACAGTGAACGCTCAACTGCGGGCTGCCGCAGCAGCGGGGGCAGAGACTTGCCTGAGGCTCAGCAGCCGAGCTAAGGGAGGATAGTGTGACTGGAAAAGATATGCAGTGTGGGGATAAGGAAATGCCCCTGCTCCCCCCTCCCTCACCACGAGGTTTCAGTATTTTCCAATCTGGCCTGTTTGGCCGGTTGAGGCCTTGTGTGAGTGGACCGATGCCATCTGCGAGGCAGCAGTGGGGTTTTAGATGGCACAGTCACAGCGATGGGACCGGGGCCTGTTCAATGAGGAGGAACTGATAAGCCCGACTCCCACGGACGGGCCAACTGGGGCTTCCTGCGCCCGACCGAACCAGTTGATAACACATTGTTGATAATTACAGTTTTTTTTTTCAATTGTCTCATAATGACTTCAAGCACATCTTGGCATGACAGAGGGCTGTTGGCCAAAAGGAGTTATTTATGATACGTTTGGTTTCTGTGGAAATAGTGTAGTATAATGAACAGGCTATGGAGTCATAGGAGTGTCATAATTAAGAATAAATCTGTAAAAGAATAAGAAAATAAATGTGGGAATATAAAGACAAATAATTGAATATAAACGAATAGTTATAAGCATTTTCATTTATTTTCACATTATTTGTTTATTTATTTCTGTATATATTTATTTATATGCTTTTAAGAATATATAATTATTTATTTTTTGCAATAAAATGACTCTGTTTTTTATTTGAAAAGGAGTATACGTGTGCAGGAATTGACTACTTAGCCCGCCCAAAGCCAGTTGATTGACAGCTTCGCCCTTCAAGGAATAGCAAAAGCAATAAGGAAAAGAATAAAGAGAAGTAAAGAGATAAAAATAAATATTAAAACACAGAAAAAGATGATTTTATATGCAAAATATTCGATATAATATTTAAATATATATTATTTAAAAAATAATATATATATAAATATATACAGAAATAAATGAAAATGTTTATAATTCTTTTATATTTTGTTATTTGTCTTTATATTTCCCCGTGTATTTTTTTTTTTTTTTAAATTTCTCTTTGTATTTCCAAATTTTCTTTTACAGATTTATTCTCTTTCATGGCACTCCTATGACTCCATACTAGTTGGAGACATGGTTTAGGTGTGATAGGCTTGACGAACCAAGCTTGAGGAAGTGGATTTTTTCATGTAATTGTTGGAATTCCTTGCTCCGTTCCCGTCAAACACTTTACTGTTTTTAATAAACTACTTCCTGCTGTTCTGGTCTTTCTAAAACAAAGGGAGTATTTTTTGTTATATCTATTGCAGGCCATGTCATGTGACATCATTGAAGAGCCGCTGTAGACCTCTTTGTTGTCGAGTCATCAGGTGGCTACGGGGCATTAGCTTTATGACCCCGTCATGGTGAGGAATGCTTGCTGGTGAGCGTTAATGTGGCCACTGCTCAGTAGTGGAGGTGACAGAAGTCTGCAAGCTAATTAGTTCCTGCTCGTTGACTTGATGCCCGAGACAACATTATCTCAACCGCTGTTAGCTGGTCCCCACTGTGCACATGACACATACTAGGATGGCTGGATAGGTCGTACAGTCATGTCCGTAGCTAGAGGCTGTCATGTTTGTCTCATAGATCACACATTAGAGAGCAATTATATCACAGGTAGGCAGTATTTTCTGCAGTTTGTGTGACACTGGAATCTCTAGAAATGAAGGACACCCCATTCAGTTTTTTTTTTTGTACCTAATCCAGGTTAATATGAAATTGCTGCTTATGCCCAGTCCCAAAATGATGTTTACATAATATATCAAAATAAAGCTGTAAAGTGCACTCTTCACTTCAGTTTTGAGTAAAATATTTGTGACGATCAAAGTTCCGCATTAAGGAATAATCAGCCTGCAACAAAACACCGACCAAAACGTGGACTGTTTCTACCGCATCGAAACAAAACACTTTGTCTGTTGCTTTCATTTTCCATTTTCTCACTATTTCTAGTTTAATTTCCTTATCTTTTTGTGTTTTTATTTACTTTATTTTGTTGTTATCCTCTGCTCCTCTTCTGCTTTTTCCTCCTCTAGCCTAATTACTCATTTTGTACAAACAAAAAACTTTAGTGTCTTAGCGGCATTTTAAAAGCTTAAAGTCCGTTTTACAGCTGTTACTTTTACCCTGCGACTCAAGTGCTCTCTATGTTAGGGTTGGGTTGGCCTGAAGCCGATAACTGTAACGGCTGTTGAAGTAAACTGCCTTGTATCCTTGTGTTTTTCAGGTGAACATCCTGGTGGATACGGGCAGCAGTAACTTTGCCGTGGCCGCGGCTCCACACCCATTCATTACTCACTACTTCAACACTGCGCTGTGAGTGGCTGCGACTCTTTGTGTACTCTAGGGTTGCAAACTTCCGGGGATATTCAAGTTGGAAACTTTCCATCGGAATTAACTGAAATTCTTTTGTGAATTAACAGGAAATATTGGGAATAAAATGGAAATATAGGGGTTATCTGCTCAGGCTGCATTTACCATGTCAAACAAACCTTTTACCACATCATACGCAGTCATAATTCATTAATCTGCCAAACAAATCCATTAATTTGTCAAATACATACAGTATGAAATGTGCCGTGTGGTGAGTTAGCAAGCCAGCAAGTTAACTAATGGGGAAAAGTACAGTACTTAAGTACAGTACTTAAAGTGAACAACTAATTCATAATAAAAATGAATGGAAATAGATGAAGTAAAGCTCCTCTAGCATGCTCAATCAAACTACATGCTCCCACGTGCTAACAGCTAGCTAGCAAAAACTAGCAAGTTATAAACTGTGTACTATCTGCTGGTTTTCAGAAATATCATACAAAAATATAAAATATAATCAAAACTTCCATGAAAGCATGTAATACTTTGGCTCAGATAGTAGTGCAGTAGTTTTGTCTGCACATGTGATGGAAGAATGCACTGCTGAATGTAGTTCATGGTTACAATTCAATTACCTGGGCATACTTTAACCAAAACATTACATGTACATGTATCTTTTGAGCTAGCTCCTTTATTGCAGTGCTAGTCCTAAATTACTACACATTTAGCTGTTTATCTACCTACCACAGGCCTTCGTAACCATTTCACACTACCTGGCTTCTTCCCCTGTGTTTAGCTCCAGTACCTACCAGTCAGCTGGCCGGACTGTGGCTGTCAGGTACACCCAGGGCAACTGGGAAGGCGAACTGGGCACCGACAGTGTCTCCATCCCCAAAGGCATGAATGGGTCCGTCACCATCAACATAGCTGCCATCCTGTCATCTGACGGCTTCTTCCTTCCCGGGGTCAACTGGCAGGGCATCCTGGGACTGGCCTATCCCATGCTGGCCCGGGTGAGAGAGATGCTCTTAAAGATTGAATCTTACCTTAAATCTTAGTTTAGCTTATTAGTTTAATTAAAGGATAGCTTTTTTCCCATGTTTTTGTGTCTAAGTGACTAATGGGGACAGCACTTTTTGAAAATGGTCCAGTATTGAGGGAGAACGCTGCAGTTTTTTCTTACCTTTACAGCCTGTTTAGCGGCTGGCGGCTGTAGCGTTCTCTCTCAATACTGGAACAAAAGTGTTGTCCCCGTTAGTCACTTAGACACAAAAACATGGGAAAATAAGGTTGAAAAGGTTGAAAAATAGCTAGTTTATCCTTAAACAGGGGCCATGCACAACACAACCGTTGAGTTAGCTATACAGCTAACTTGCATCTGCAGCCCCTGAGCTGGAAGATGTTAAAAAAACAATACAGTGAAATACAAATAATTAAAAGCAAAAAATGTACAAACCGTACCTCACGTATAAAACAACGTCATACAATATATACATTACACAGTCTCCATGTTGGAAAACAGTTGGTTCCATACAAAGGTCTAGATCAGTGATCACATTGATTGTTTTGTCTTGAGCCATGTTTTAGGTTTTGGTATATAAATACTGAAGCTTGTGCATTCTCTGATATGGGTGGGAATTGAGTTCCATGTATCTGCTGCTCTGACTGAAAATGCTGATTTTCCTAAATTCAGCCCGGCAGTCACCTCTCCCTAGCATTATCCCTGTAAAGTGACACGCATTGTTTAAGTAGTGGCGGCGCGAGACCATGAATTAATCTATATATCAGACAGGCACAACAAAGAAAACTGTCAAAGGTCAATAAATTCTACTTTTGAGTGATTGCACAATGATGGTAGCTAGTTACTAGCCATTTTTGTTATTGATTTGGACCCAAAGGTTCTTGCATCAGTCCACCCTCTTCACTTCCGCCCCCTGGATGAGAACCAGGACAGCGGGCCTCCTGTTCCTCTGGTGGTTCACCACAAGCTCATTGGTTTTGCTGATATTAAGCTTCAGGTGATTGTTGTGGCCCCATGTGACGAAGTTTTCTATCGGTCCTCTGTGCTCCTCTGTAAAAAATAGTCTCCAAGCAAAGACAGCATGTTTCTCACTGGAAATCATTCATTGGAATCATACATGTAAATATAATGATGATTCATTTGCAAGCTCATCCTACATACAGTATGTATGAAGTGTGATAAAGACATAGAACCAATGTGCTTCGCCCAGTGTCGGCTTTCTTTAACGTGATAATATGGTGTTGATGGGACGAGAATGACATCACGTAAACCGGCACAATGCATTCTTTCATTCTGTGCCGACTGCAGCAACCTTTGGGATCAAATGCCAGTGATTGAGGGGCAGATATGCTCACACTGACCACTTTGTGCTGCTGGTGTCTCCTGAGTGTTCAGGTTCAACCTGCCTGAGGGCTGTTTGTCATGCGTGACATGAAAACGCGGCACTGACATGAAATCTGAGGAAAACAGGAGAGAGAACATCCTTTAGTCAAGGGGCAAACCATCTACTAATTACACCAGTCCACACGCATTCATACGCATCACAGCGGTCAGAATATTGTTTCAATCACAACCTTTTTATCTGTTATATTATTGTTATATTATTATTGTCATACCATTGTTGTAATATTTCTGTTTCAGTTAACTTCCTGACGCTACTGATTGAAATAGCTGGATCGGTATCGGTGACAATGGGGCCGATCTAATTCAATTCAATTCTAGGTTTACGTCTTATTACACACGCACGTACTACATCATGCGTCAGCAGCAGCATTGGTGGTAGACCACATAACTGAGGGTGATAACAACAAACATGTCAGCTGTTTGGAGACTTGCTACGCCAACAAGTTCTGTGGCTACTTATGTAATATCTGCAAAGCCAATGTTTCAAGGGGAAAATATTACACAACGAACTTAACAGTTGTCTCTACTTTGGCAAAGAGAAAACTGATGTACTCTAAAATCAATCTGGATAATCTCACAAATTTAAATGTAAATGTAAAAAAAGCTCAAAGCTCAATTCGATTAACACGAGTTAATGATCGCACCTCTCCTGTCTCTCAATTAGCCCGACTCGTCCGTGGAGCCCTTCTTCAACTCTTTGGTGAAACAGCTGCAAATCCCTGACATCTTCTCCCTCCAGATGTGTGGCGCTGGACTGTCAGCCAGCAGCTCAGCGGACCCCGCAGGAGGCAGTCTTGTGAGTAGTCATGTAACCAAATGAACTTATCAAAGACGGATGAATTGTAAAGTTTGCTCAAAGGCAAAGATCTTTGACCTAAACGGTATTTGGACCCTCTTTTTTTCAGATTTTTTTGTCACTTCTGCCTCTAATTCTGTATTTGTTTTATACAGTTTGCGTCTAGAATTATTTAGCGTATCAATTATGTGCTTCACTCGTAGAGGGCTGGGATGTGGTTAAGCACTTCTCTTCTCAGACAAAAATCAAATCCTCTACTAGTGGGTCAGACATAGCAGCTGGGTGCATTTTAGAAACCTAATAGCTTGTATCCTCCTTGTCAACGTGGTTTCCCCACTGGAGGCCCAGTCTAGTTAGAGTGGAGCTAATTAAGCAAAGATAGCATCCTGCTGAGAGGAAGTCTGTCGCTGTTGCACAGACGGCCCCGGTGCCTCGCTCCACTGCATCTCCATCATGTGACCCACTGACACAGACAGGTGGATGAGATGGCAGATGGTGCTTGTGGAGGGATGATATAAACATTTAGTACTCTAGTTGGATATTCACTGTGTTGTTGTGGTCACAGTGGACCCATAGATTATTGAAGAAGTCTTTTTGTTCCTTCTTCAGATCATGGGAGGGGCTGAACCGACTCTGTACCGGGGGTCAGTGTGGTACACCCCCATAGTAGAGGAGTGGTACTACCAAGTGGAGGTTTTGAAGCTGGAGGTTGGCGACCAGAATCTGGAGCTGGACTGCAGAGAGGTAACACTTCAAGCTCAACTATATCTTAAAGTTTAAAGCAGTTAACATTCATTCTTGATGAGTCGATTGTATCAAGGTTGCAACACGGAAATGAAACTTGAATTTGAGTCGCAGTATTGCAGGGGAATGTAACCGAGAGCTTCTTCATTTTACATTCTTTAGTTTGCTCAAGGTCCTCCATAAACACTACTGCACTTCACTCCTTCTCCCTCTCTTTCAGTATAACATGGATAAAGCTATAGTTGACAGCGGGACGACACTGCTGCGTCTTCCTGTCAACGTCTTCAATGCGGTGGTAGAAGCCATCACACGCAGCTCTCTGGTAAGCCGCCGTCTCTCCGCAGACAGTGATGAAACATGCTGTCAGACCAAAGCGATGCAGGAAAGGATAGCACGCACTCGCTGCTCAAGGACGTAGTAGCTTTGAGAGGAAGGATCGGGAGTTTTTCTGCTATATAAATATGTGTGTGCGCCCGTGCTTTTGTTTTGTTTCCCCATCCCACTTCACACATTTTTCACCTTTTTCTAAGTGCGCACAAACAGTACTCAAGGTTAATTTGAACCCGGAAGCAACGTTTTCAATTAATGTACCCACATCCTTGTAGATAAATCCCAAGTGTGGGAAATGAAAGAGAACAGCAAGAGCTGTTTTGGTGCTGTACTGACCTTCTGTTTCTGTCTCCCTTTGTCTGTTTCTCTTTTGTTTCTCTTTGGTTCAGATCCAGGACTTTTCTTCAGGCTTCTGGGATGGCAGCAAGCTTGCATGCTGGATGAAGGGAGAGACGCCCTGGAGGTTTTTCCCCAAGCTGTCCATCTACCTAAGGGCCACCAACACCAGCCAGTCCTTCCGCATCACCATCCTGCCTCAGGTACCTGGATCATAAACATAAACACTAAAACAAGCCAACCTAAGAGACACAAACACTAATTCTCCTCTGTCGCGTCGCAGCTCTACATCCAGCCAATCACAGACGTGGACGGCACGTTGGACTGCTTCCGCTTCGGGTTGTCTTCGTCAGCTAACGGCCTGGTGATCGGCGCTACTGTTATGGAAGGCTTCTACGTGGTGTTCGACCGCGCCCAGCGGAGACTGGGCTTCGCGCCCAGCAGCTGTGCAGGTGAGGGTACACACAAGACTGTTACTTAGGCAGAACAGCGTGTTAAACGCATCATATCATCTGTCCAAACATTGTAAGTCTAATGTGTCTACTGTGTATCTTAAAACATTAGTTAGGCTGGAAACAAGAGAGCATTTGTGCATGAAGATCTACAGCGTTATACCCATATCAATATTTTTATCCGCCTTATGATAACATTTTTTATGTGGTTTAAAATGTATGTTGCCAATCTCAGTATGTATGCAGTGCTGAACTCACAGAAGAAAAGACTGAAGAACAGGGCTCGATTCATACTCAGTCATCAACATATGCACTATAATCACCACAACACTTGACATCATATTATTTACTCAAAATCAAATGTCAGTGTAAGCAAGTACTAACATACAGTAAGAACGAGGCAGCAATGAATACACGCATACTGTACTTATTTACAAGGTAAAAAATAAAACCCGCAAAGGAAAGCAGGATCGCTCATAGTTGTTTAGAGCAGCACATTTTAAAGGAACAGTGTGTAACATTTCAGGGAATCTTTTAGCAGAAATGGAATATATAATATTCATAACTATGTTTTCATTAGTGTATAATCACCTGAAACTAAGAATTGTTGTTCCTCCACCATGTTTCTACAGTAGCACAGAAAGGACAAACCAAACACTGGCTCTAGAGAGAGCCTTTCACGTTTTTACGTTATCTGAAGGTCACCGTAGTTCTCCAACACGCTTGTGAAACTGCGGTAACGCGAGCCTCAGAGTCAAACCGTGGTACCGCCAGCCGCTGTCTGACTTCCGTTGCTCCTAAAGTAGTGTTATTATGGTAAGGATGGCCTCTGAGCAAGCTGAACGGCGTTACCACAGTTTTGCACTCATCGGCTCACGTTACTGCAGTCTGGGACAGTGAGGAGTGAGAGGAGGGATACTCAGTTGGTGGCAATCTGCAACCACACCAATAGATGCCACCAAATCCTACACTGTCCCTTTAAAGCTTCTATGAAAGGTTGAATCTCTTCTGTATGGTTTCAGCTGGTGATAGAATCAGCAAAATGTGGCAAACGTTGCTGATGATATCGCTTCAGACATTTAACTTTTAACAAAGAAAGAAAGATCACAGTCCGTAAAGTGCCTTGATTACCTGATAACTTACAGAAAGCAAACTGTAAAGAACAAAGTATTATTTGACACTACTTGTAGGTTCGCCGACCAAAACCCAGAGAATATCCGGTTCATCCTGACCTCAACAGCAAATGTTAAACCTTTAACTGTGGCACTCTCCTGTAGTTCTGTGTAAACATGAGTTGGCAAGGCTTCCCACTCTCCTCTTAAAGTACAAAGATCACTTTTGTTCCTTATTACGCAAGAAGACTGTAGGCCGAAGGTTAAGGATGCAGGCTTGTGACAGTGGGGTTGCCAGCTCTAATTTCTGAGCCGGCTGGTGAAATCTAGACAGAGGACGATTCTCATCATAAACTATTGATGAGTTGCCCTTGTGTAAAGCAAACAACCTCAAATTACTTGAATGATGCTGCTCAGTCACTGCAAGTCTAAGACAACTGTTGTTTTAAGAAGCCGCCACGAGTAAATCTCATCTAGAAGCTCATACATTTAGTTTTTATTGTATGGACCATGAGGTTCATTTAGTTGATATTTACATGACCAGACGTGGGTTTTCCAGCACATTTTACTTTTTACTGAGGTCTGCAACTCTCCATTTCGCATCTCTCTGCAGTGAGCGGTGGAGTGGCTCTCTCCGAGATCGCGGGGCCCTTCTCGGCAGCAGACGTGGCGGCCAACTGCTCCGGCGGGACGCTGAAGGAGCCTCTCCTGTGGATGATCTCCTACGCCCTGATGGCGGTCTGCGCGGTGGTCCTCATCATCCTGCTGCTCCTGCTGGCCCTGCCCTGCCGACACAGAAACCGCTCCGGGGAGATAACCGACGAGTCCTCTCTGGTCCGCCACCGCATCAAGTGACTGAGAGGAAACGGACGGGCGGACGGGGTGAACGGGCGGGGGGGCAGCGAGCAGAGCTCGTCCACGGCGGTGGAGGCGGGGGTGAGTCTCGGCCTGAACCGAACAGTGACACTCGCCTCTGAATGTCTGACTGACTCTAGACTGCACTCCTCAGATTGGCCCACGGAGGTCGACACGGACAGATCAACTGCCTCTTGACGGGAAAATCCACCCCAAAGACAGCTGTTGACTCTCTTATGATAATTGGTCATACCATCATATGACAGAGAGGAAGACATCCAGCATAGAAGAAGAAGAAGAGCTGCAATTTCTCTACTGACTGTAGCTTTAAAAGTCCATAATGTCCTGTAGCTACAGGGCAGCTTTTAGTACTTTTTCTCAACTGGAAGAACTGGTATGCCATCAGTGTTGCTCTCCCCGCAACTACACCGACTCAGTTCGAGTGCAGTTTGAGAGAACTCACTTCAAGTTCAGGCTTATTCTCTTTTGGGCTGTCAAAAGGTATTCTGGGAAATGTAGGACATCACCAACACAAACGGAAGGGTGAACAAAAGTATGAAACACTTTATCATAAATATAAACTCCTGAAGCACAATAAACATCACACCAGCAGTTTGATATTAGCTAAGGGTGGAATTTCTTCCTTACAATCCAACCATTGCTGCATTCTTGAACAATTTAAGTTACTGATTTTATTTCCAGGCAAACTATATTATTAATTTCTAAAGGCATACGACTTAAATGTGCCTTTATTTTTTTTTCTGCAGTCTGTGATCAATGAAGGAATGTTTCTTCGTGCCTTCTTATATTTTGACGTTAACCTCTTGTCCGTGTATGTTGAAGTTAAGGGGAAAAGCTGCTCAAACAATCACTGTTAATAGGAAGAATATTACACACGTTTACAGTGCCTGTAGTGCCTTACTGCTTATACAAACAGTATCAGCAGTTTGAGACTTAATCTGCTGAATTGCACTTAGTTTCTAAAGTCAATCAAACGTGTAATATGAAGCTAAAGATCAATATTTCTCGATCTGTTCGCAATTTGTTGTATTAATGTAAGATTACTAATTCTGTTTATATTTAAATCTCCTTGAGTGTGATTGTATTATTATTCCAAATCTTTGCTTTTTAGACACTAGATGTTCAAGGGTACATATATTTATACTGCACATTTTATACAAACACTAAATTAGAAGCCAAAGGATTTTTTTGAAACTGACACATTGGAAACGCGCGCTCTGTTCGCTTCGTCGGACTACAGTTAACTTTCTAGCAAAGCTCGGCGACTTGTTAGCAATAAAAAATGGCATGTTACAGTCTCTTCATACGTAAAAGTCAACGATACAGCACATGAAACACGATACTGTGCTACACAATCAATCTGAAAAATGTGCCTCTTGGTTCTTAAAGTTGTCAAATTGAAGGTACACTTGAATCTTTGAATGTTCACTTATTTATAAGTGTATTTTTTTCTGTGCCAAAATTGTACTTGTGATGTAAATAAAAGAACTTGTGACCAAATCAAAGATATAAATCATTTTAAATGAATAAAGGTGTTTTTTTTTGTGAAAAGGTTCCTCAGGAACAGTCAGTGGGAAAAAGCTTGATGTGGTTTGTGAGTGACATCTTGTGTTGACTCCCGGTATCTCCATCTACTGGCTCAAATATCACTATTAATTAAATTAAATATTTCAATCATATTTACACAGACTAAAATAAAGACTTTGAATATTTCACGCAAATACACAAAAATAAAACAAACCGTTATAAAGAGATAATGAGAAAACATTGTTCATTGGAGTTTCTTATGTGAATTTGAGCAAAACCAATGTGCATCAACAGTGATTTAAATTATAAAGACAATAGCGTAATATCATGTAGGAAATAAGTTATGTAACTGATACAGATATGGTTGAGGCATTGATAAAAAAAAATGCATCTCTGCACACACTCAAAATTGTAAACACAAACATCTCAGATGGTTCATCTTTGGTCCCGTCATCATCAGTCATCTTGATGCTTCTGTAAATGAAAATATAAACACAATAAGTCGACTGTAGTCTTTGTGGTGTGTTCAGGTGCAACAGGCGTTCTTCGTCGCCACTAGTTCTCTGATGTCGAGTTGGTGTGTCCCCAGCTTAAAGGATGCCTTAAGCGCCAGTATCTAACGCCGACGGCCGTTAAAAGGCATCAGTATTTGACGCCCTGGAAATGAGAACGGGCTGGCTCCCTATGTAGATATGAAGGGCTCCTTCTAAGCTAATGAAAACAAAACAATTCTTAATTTCAGGTGATTATAAACTAATGAAAACATAATAATGAATATTATATTCCATTTATGCTAATAGATCCCACTGTATCCCACACACTGGACCTTTAAGACTCCGCTGTGAAGGTATTATCACTGTAGATCCAGCCTGAGTCACGCAGTATTACTTGGAGCACCAGACAGATAAACCTTCTTATTGCATCTGGTCCTCCAAGCAGATTAAATCAAATGATCTGTACATACAGTACATGGAAATCCTCGGCATTAATTGCAATCTGATTTTGCCTTTACAAGTGCAATCTCTCTTTGTTTTTTTACCCTCATCTGATGGTAGATCCAGTCCAGAAAATAGGTGACGTTGCCATAAACACCTGGCTTGTTCTGCTCGGTGCAGTGCTCCCCCCAAATGGTGTCCCCTACGAGCCACCATACTCCGTCCTTCAGGGACACCAGCGGGCCGCCGCTGTCAGTCTGAGAAAGAGTGATATTTTTATGAAACATACATAAAACACTTATCAAGATTCCCACATTCAAGATGAAGAGCTTTACAATGACCTCAATGTCTCTCAAATACTATAAATGCTCTTCATTGAGTTTAATAAGCATGTAAGGTCTTTCAAGGCTTTCTAAGCTCCATAAATAAAACATGATATCACGGTCAGCTGCCGCCCCGCTGCCGCCCCGCTGCCGCCCCGCTGCCGCCCCGCTGCCGCCCCGCTGCCGCCCCGCTGCCGCCCCGCTGCCGCCCCGCTGCCGCCCCGCTGCCGCCCCGCTGCTCTAACTATAGATACATTGTTGACTGGACTGTATGAGCGGTTTGTTATAATCCACAAAGTGGAACTGTTTATCTAAAGCTGTTTGCATGTACAGAACATAATGCAGGTCTTGTTTGACTTCTCCTCAAAGCGAGTTATACAAGAGCATGAAAATGCTTTGACTTCCCTGAAGAGCAGGAACCGCTCAATTTGAGCGAGAGAAAATGAATTGAACCAGAAAAGATCTCATAATAAAGAGAGTTTGTTGCTGCTTGTGTGAACATTTCTTTGAGTGCATTGTTCTAGGATCAGATACGTCTGGATTTAAAGAATGTATTCGCCTAAACTGGGGACGGTCACACTGCATCACTATAAAATGAAACAAACTGCCCTTTGTTGCATCTTTTAATATGAGTATCATGTCATCATTCATAAAAATAAATAATTTTATTCAGTTTGGTTTCAGCATTTAAATGACTGTGTGGTTGTTTGTCTTACATGGCACATGCCGGCTGCTGCTTCCGTCTCTCTGGCACACAACATGTCCTGTGATATCTTGCCGTTGTGAGCGATGGAGCTGTTACAGTCTGCAGCATCTATGAGGGAGACCTGAGCCTCCGTCAGGTGTGGAGAGCCAGAGTCTGTCACAATAACACATTCATTTAAGGTCATTTTAGTATTTGTTCATATACGATGGTAGGCAGTGGTGGAAAGTAACAAAGTACATTTACTGAAGTACTCTACTTAAATACAAATTTGGAGGTGCTTGTACTTTATTCACTAGTTACTTTGCAGAATCAGATTGAGAATAAATAAAATATTTAGTTCAAGATTAGATAAGACTTCACAAGCTACCTAGCAGTATATTAAGGTAATTATAATTATCCTCATCTTTACATGCTGCGATATTAAAGTGATGCATCAATAATTATAATCCAATAATATATATAATATGTATTATTCTGAAATGGACCATTCTGCACAATGAGTACATTTTGGTACTTTAAGTATATTTGGATGCTGTTACTCAAGTAAAAGTTTGAATGCATTACTTGTAACAGAGTATTTCTACACTGTAGTATTGTAATTTTTACTTAAGGTGAGACACCCCAGGCAAAAACATTGTTTTTCATGCACTGGTCAATTTTGAAATTTTTGGCTATCTTGCTTCTATAACATGTCTTCTTTCAGACTAGTGGAAAGAAAACATCCAAAATACACATTTAGGTGTTTATTTTACTACACGTTGTCTGTTTGCGTCTGTAGATTTCTCCTAAGTTCATCAAAAGTTACCATTAGATAATGCCTCATTTGCATATTTAAACATAACATTTCAGAAAACTCGTAATACAAAAAATAATTGTCTTAATGCAAGTAATCAACTGGAGACATTTCATGGTGATAACTATTAGTTTGATTTTTTACCCTATTCACCTGCAGTGTCTTCAAAATGTATTTAATTTTACAATCCATATCTTTAAAGTCTGTTTTCTCAAAATTATATTTTTCTCAGACTCTGAGCCAGAAATCTCCACTTCAGCAGCATTACATCCACCAAACTTTCCAGTTTCATTCCTATCTATATTCTGAAGGTTTTTACTTAGGGTTTTGTTCATATATTATTCATAGTCTGAATTATAGAACTTTTTATTCCTTAAAACATGGCGAAAATTGTTTTGTTTTTATAGCTGTTGACAGTATTTCCTGATTTATGTGAGTGATAAAAAGAGATATCAATAATTCCCTCTGTAAAAACCTTTGACTCTAATGTGTCAACAAAATGAAACAAGAATTTTGAACCTGGCTTTATCCAATGTTCTGATTTCTGTTCTGGAAATGTATGCAAACAAGCACATATTTAATAAGATAATGCCTTATATGCATATCTAATTATACATTTTCAGAAAACTTGTAATACAAAAAATAAGTGCCTTAATATAAGTAATCAATTGGGGAAGTTGCATGGTGGTATCTATTAGTTGTTTGTCTTGTTTTTCACCTTTTAAGTAAAAGATCGGAGTATTTCTTCAATTACTGTTAATCACTATGAAGTAAAACAGAGTTAAAGTCAATGGACTCTGGTGCCATCCAGTGGTAGCACACAATGTTGCTTTAATCTTTAAATACTTTAAAAGTAAATATATAATCTTGGTAAATTGGTTTCTGATATCTTTCAAACGTCTCATCGTTGAATCACAACACATAACTGTCTCACCTCCATTCACTGTGCGACCAAATCGTGTTATCCAGCCCTTCTGAGGATCAGTGATGTTTAGTCCAACATTTGGGAGGCAAACAGGGCCGATGTTACTGGAGGCTACCAGAGGAGAGAATATGTCTGATGTTATTATAAGTCATTGTGTTGAGTCTTACAACCTCCAGTATGCATTTATCAGCTGGTTTCCACACAGTAAGGGATACACACTCAGTTGCCAGTTTATAAGGTACACCTAGCTAAAACTAATGTGGTCTAATACAACAGTCCTGCAATAAATGATGAAGGTTATAATGTCCAGTTCTTGTTATAACTGATTTAGAGAGGTGTTGAATAAACTGTATGATCATTTTAGGGGCTACAGTTTGTGGTGCTGTTGACCTGTATTACATTATACACAGAGGTGTTTCTGTTATTTAGCCTACTCTCACTGAGTGATTGATTTTATTTATGGATTATCAGACAAAGAAAACAAAAAATATCCAAAGGATAACATGTTAAAGTGAACGCACTTATTTCCAACATGGTCCCAAGATGTTGTTAGAAGACAAAGAAAACACAATGAAACACAAAGACATTCAACATAAAAACTGACACAAAAACAATCCTGGAATCCCAAAACACGTCACCACAATATACTGTAAGTGTTTTGTTGTTATTATTACACTATCTAGACAGGCTCCTAGGAAAAATATGCTAAGATGGCGCTCTATTCATTTGGTAAACGTTCAGCATTGTGTATGTAAATCTGTGTATCAGCACCTGTGATGTCCAGAGGTTTAGAGAGCCTCATCAGAGCGATGTCATTCCTGCGAGTGACGCTGTTGAAGCCTTCGTGGGCTATAACACGGCTCACAGAGTACGCAGGGTTAAACAGAGTCCCTAATGGATCCACTATCCCAGCATACACCGCCCAGTCTGCAGGACTGGAGGCCCTGCAGGGGAGAGAAACAGCAGAGAGTACATTCAAGCTGGATCACACCACTAACACTAATCTGAGAAGTGTGACGAGGCCTCACCTGTCCACACAGTGTGCCGCCGTGACTATCCAGTAGGGGGAGATGACTGCTCCTCCACAGCGGTGGGAGCCCGCGACCTGCAGGCTGACCTGCCACGGCCAGGACCCCAGAGAGGCCAGCTGGGCCCCGGAGGACCTGCTGGAGTTCACCCCTCTCCCACAATCTGAGGACAGAACTGCTGCTGTTAGAGAGGATGAGTTTCACTGCTACAGGGCTTTTACAAACAGGTACAAAAGAGTGTATAACCACAGTCAAAGTGGAAATAAATGTAGTGTAAAGAGGAGTGAACACAGGACAGTGGAATCATAAAATCTTAGTTATACCAGGGCTGCCCCTTGTTAGTCAATTAGTCGACTAATCGGTCATTTTGATCTCAGTCGACTAAGATGTCTTTAGTCGATTAGTCGTTTTTTTATGCGTTTTTCATGCTGAATGCCTTATTTCTAAGACACTTATGAGCACATCTCTGGTAAACACAAGATTTAAAGTGGTGCTTTTGTGTGATTCTTTGTGGAGAAACTCAGTTTCACAGATCTGTCGATTAAATTAACTAATGGATTAGTTGACAAAATGGTGTGTTGAGAGTTAGTCGACTAAGAATACTTTGGTTGAGGACAACCCGAAATTATAGTCTTGTTATGTTGGCAAGTGTACAGTAATGTGGCCTTTTTGAACTCTTTGGACAACAAATAATTGAAACAGAGAACAGCATCCTACATGAAAGTAATTATATTAAACCAGGAACAGACAGATCTGTAAATCTTAGTTCTTCCACAAAGAATCACACAAAAGCACCACTTTAAATCTTGTGTTTACCAGAGATTTTCCCAGAACTTTCTTGGAAATATGTTAGTCAGCATGAAAACAACATAAATACTACTAATCCACCAAAGAAATCTTAGTCGACTAAGACCAAAACGACCGATTAATCAACTAAGAGGGGGCAGCCCTACCAAAAACAGAGGCAAAATGTTTGATCTCATCTCATCTCTTCCACCTTCAACTGCAGCAAATAATCAACACAAATGCAGACCCAATGCTATTACTAACCCACCCCTTACACTGATATTATAAACCTATAAATTAGAAATAGTAATAACATACCAGTACAACGCAATGTCACCGCACTGTTGTTGGGACAGGTATTGCTACAGAAGGCAAAAAAAGAGACATTTGAGGTGTAATATTGATTCAGTATTAACATCTTCACACTGGTTCATCTCCACCAGCTCACTAACCTGAGCTCTAGCTGCTGCAGTATGGACGCCTCTGGGTTGAAGTCAGACTTCACTATTAAGAATCCATCATCAGAATCAGTCTGCTGCTGGCCTGATTTAAAATATGTGCCTCTGTCAAACAAACACATAACGGAAAATATACATTTAAACACACAAATCCTTCACATGTCAGACTACAGAGACTGAAACACAGACGGGAGCATGTTTACCTGCTGAATCCAACCTGCTGGCAGCCTGCTCTCCCCTGCTGGTCGGTCCAGCCCTGCGAACAAACAGTCCTCCAGTTTTTACTCTGAGTCGAGTAGATCTGGAGCAGGAAACTGGAGCCATGCAGCCTCACTGAGCACAAACACAGACACAAACATTCAGGTAACACACACACAGATAACTGACCTTTAACAACAAGGCTCTCTTTGGTGTCTGGAGTCTAGTTTGATGCTTTAAATGCAGGTGAAAATAGTCTTTCTCTTAAAGTACCTAGATGACACTTTGCATATTAACACTATTAACATTAACACAAATAATGGCCTCCAATTTAAATTATGTGGAACTACAAACACAATCCTGAGCAGCAGTGTGTTAAAATGATGTTTCTTCAATCAAAGACTGCAGAAGCCAAAGTGAAAACTATACTAGGGTGTTCCTTTTAGCTGTAAAAGATGTGTAGACTGTGTTTTATATATATATATAAAGGTGAGTGAGCAGGATGTTCAGGTGTTTCATCCTGCAGTCGGACTCCTGGATAAGCTTGTTTACCGCAGTTATCTTCATCCTGGCCTGCAGGACAGTCCATCACCCCGTCACACCACTGGGACTCCCACACACATCTCCCATCACCACACTGCATCCCGTGCACACAGGACGAGGAGACTGGGGCGACGAGAGACGAGATTTAATTCACAGGAAGGTTGTAATAATAGCATTTGAGTTATTATATTACAGTGGACACAGTGGGGATGAACAGATCCTGCACTCACAGTAATAAGCGAGGAGGACCCCAGCCACCAGAAGGAGGAGCAGCAGGCTGATCACAGCAGCCACAGTGAACTTCACACACCGCTGTTTTACACCTGAGAGGATGACACACACCATTTACACCCAGCTGGTTAAATGGGTTTAATAAATGCACCTTTTCAGCCAGGTTGACCTCATTCTAATTATATATAAAAAAACATCTGTATTTTTTTTTGTTCTTTATCGTATAAAGAATTCTCGATATGAAACAATTATATGAATGCATCATCATGCATTATCATATACAATATAGGAGAGCTTCGCAATCTCTTTTCAGCTAAGGACCCCTTACAATATATTTGGACCGATACCAAATATACCCCCTCATGTCCCTTGCATAGCCTTTTTTAACACTTTTTTAAACTATAGTCTTAGTTATGTGAAAGAACAATTATGTATTAAAAAGATATTAGATATGTATCAAACATATTTGCAGATTCCCATGAGTTATAGATTTGTTAGATTAGAACGTAATCCATAAACTATTAAACTGTAGATTTAAAATTTTAAATATTATTGGTTGGACTATGAAGCTTTTTGTAAAAAAAATATGAATTATATCATGATAATTTAAATTAGTGCCACGGACGTCACTGAGAATCCCTGAATATAGGGCAATGGCTGTCCTCAATATGGGTTAGGGTTAGGGTTTATCCCATTTATTCTGTATCTCTAACATAAAAAGTTTAGAGAGTTTATTAACATTTTTTGTTTATTAGCATTTTTGTTTCGACTAATGTCCAAATTAATGGTAATTTATTTACATCTGGTACATCTACAGTAAACATTGAAATATATATGCATAGAGTTACATTATATTAAAATCACTTCAGCAGTGTTGAACAGGAGACTGTCCTACCTTTGTGTTTGGGAACAGAGTGGCTGATCTCAGGTGGGGGTTTCGGGGCCAGATGATGAACAAACTGAGGTTTAACATCTGATCGGCTGGGTGGAGGAAGCTTCCTCTCAACATCTTCATGGATGAAACAAGCACCTGAGTCCAGGTACTGTCAGTAAAACACAAGTGATGAGAGGGCTTTCATAAAATTTGAGCTAAGGAAGAGTGAGATTGTCCTGCATTTCAAATACAAAATCATACACATTTTAATCAATCACATTTATAAACTTACATTTTCAATACTGGCATTATTATAGTATGAATAGGACTTACTCTACTACTTATATGTACATTTCTATACGAATAAAATGAAAACTTACCGGATTGGTGGTCATTTTCTGTTCAACAAACAATATCTTGCTGTATAAAATGTCTTCCTGGGAAAATTCAATCATCAAACTTTCATGTAAATAATCAGGTCAATATCAATGTCCACTCCAAAAGTTATTGCAGCTATAAGATAAAACTCAGATCTTTAGCATCTCCGCTCACACTCGCCCCGTTCTGCTCTCTGAGGGATGAAACAAAGAGTTTGTATGATGGTCTCTGAGTGGCCACTCCTCACACTTCAATGGTTTAAAGTTTCCCTGCTGAGCACACAATAAGCACAATAAGGAGCGTCACCTCGTCTAAACATCCAACAAGTGTTATCTGCTGAGCTGTCAGTGTGGTGAACGAGTACACCGAGTACGCAATGGAAAGGTACCACACTACATGAACTGTATACAGGCAAACACATTAAGCTCCAATACTTAAGTCAATGGTTGACGAAGAATGCAGTTATATCTGTAAATAAACTTGTAATGAATTAGCAGTCAGCTAAATCAGCCAATAGACAATCTTAGCAAAAATGTATTTTTACTGCTGTTTGTTTCATTTATTTAATGATACAGAAATCATGTCAAAGGGGCAGTGTTTTTTATAGAACAAGCAAGTAATACAAAGTAGAATAAAGATGCAGTTGAACAGTTGAAATCTGTACACATATCATATATTGCTGCAAGTCCTAGAGATACTCTATGAGCTTTACAGCATAACATAATATTCACTAATTTAATAGTAAAAAAACTGAACAGCTGAACTGAAACAAACCCCTCTTGATAAGGCATATCATACATTCATAAGGCATTTATCATGGTAAAGAGCTTTGGGTATTCACTGGCAAAACTTAATAAAGTCAACAGTATGAAAACATTCACGTCCCATGGGGTAAAACACAGAAACAATCTCACCTTTACATACACACGTCGGTTTCTTCTCTTTCAGCACCACAGTTTATTGTGGTGGATTTTGCAGCAAAGATAGGTGATTTTATGGTTTGTGTTGCTAGAATTATTGCATGCAATCTGTCTAATTTACTTTATGTTCTGTGAAAGTGCAACGGTAAGCAGAAATGAATAGTTCTAAAGAAACAATGAGAGTGTCCTTTTATTGAAGGATAAATAAGTAACCATGTTTATATTCTGAAGCTCATTTGCATAGTGTCTCTCCACTTTCTTCTCCTTAAACTATATGGTGATATTATGCCTTCAATAGCATTATTTTTTGCACGGTAACATCTGCTGCAATCCAGATTTTTTCAAACAGTTTCACATCTTAAAACTGCCTCTACCTCTCATATAGAGGAGAAAAAGAAAATGTCCGTTACACCACTTGTTGCCTGAAGCAGGAACTAAACCAGCACTAGTGTACCTTCTCTCAGGTCTACACCCAGGCCTGCCAGCCTGGGAAGAGTCTGCTGAGGTTTTTGAGGTCCATGGCTTGTTGGATGAGCAGGTTGACCTGCCCGCCCACGCTGAGCACCGTGCCCTCCTCCACCCCCTTCAGCTTCTCCTGCAGCCTCAGCAGCACCCGCTCTGCCACTTTGTTGAAGCTCTGACTGTCACTGCAGGAGGAAGAGTAGAAGATGATGAGACAGAGCTTTAAAGGGATAGTTTGGGTGTTTAGAAGTGGGGTTGTATGAAGAACTTATCCCTAGTCAGTGTATTACCTACAGTAGATGATGGTCGGCACTACCCCAGCTTGGAAAAACAGACAGGAGTTACCGCTAGGAAGAAAAGCAATGTACTGCTGTGGACGGGGCCGGCAGCAAAACGTATTTTAAACACCTTGAAGAAAGGCCCCTCAAAAAAAATTAATATCAGTTTAAGTCTACGCTATATTTAGAATATTTTCGCCGGTTTATCTTGCCGTCAGACTGCTATATAGTCTATGTTTCTGACAGGAAACTGAAGTCGTTATCTATGCTCTCACTAAAGCAACCAGACTCCATTGAAAAAAACAGTAATTTTACCTCACAGAACACAGGGGAGTTGCTGGTCTACCGCTGCCTCGATGAGATAGTTTGTTTGTGTTATTGTGTTACTTTGGTTAGTTCAGATTCACCAAAGTCACACAATAGCACAAACAAACTAACCGATTGAGGCAGCGGTAGACCATCAACCCCCGTGTTCTGGAAGGTAAAAAATACAGTTTTTTTTAATGGAGTCTGGTGGCTTTGGCGAGAGCATAGATAACGGCTTCAGTTAACCGTCAGAAAGGGATGTCTGACGGCAAGGTAAAGTGGAGAAAATATTCTAAATATAGTGTACACTTAAAGTGATATTGATTTTTTTTAGGTGGCTAAAATACGTTTTGCTGCCGGCCCCGTCCACAGCAGTACATTGCTTTGTTCTTGTGCAGAAACTCCTGTCTGCTTCTCTAAACTGGGGGCGTGCCGACCGCCATCTACTGTAGGTAATACACTGACTATGAATAAGTACCTCATACAACCCCACTTCAAAACACCCAAACTATCCATTCAAGAGAGATAGGAACAGAACTACAACATCACTGATAGGGATGTCATTTTGTAATCAAAAGTCTATAAAAAAAAAACAGTTCCCATTATCTACTTTAGCACCTGGCTTTACGGTGGTTGTCGATGTCATCTCCCCCCATGGTGGAGTTGAGAGTAGCGTTGAGCTCCTGCTGCTCGTCATGCTGCAGGTAGAAGGCCTTCAATGGGTTCATGGTCCAGTCGAACAGAGGGTCATACAGCAGCACCTGAATTAACGCATAGACACACACACAAAGGCGATGCTTGAGGCAATGAGGTTAAAGAAATCACTGTTTATGTGTGGGTGAGTTGTCCTGTGTTCTTACCTCTACAATAGTCACCAGAGCTTCTTGAGAGCTCCTCATCACCTCAATAGTCTTCTCACAACATCTGACCAGAGAAAACAGATGAAGTTCATTTAATTTCCTTATTTATCAGAGTGTCTTTGAAGGCACCACAAACCAGTTTTAAAAATGGCCATGCATGTTCATTTTTTTACACTGTGGTGACATGAATATAAAATATTGGCTGACTGGAAGGTGAGAAACCAGTCTTAAAATGTATGGGATGTTCTGGAAAATAGTCAGGTGTAATATTGAGTATTTGCTTTGTGTTTAATTATTTGTAGTTAACTAGTTTTGTGGTTAACAGGCTAAAATGTTCACCTCAGAAGGACAACTATGATGGAAAGAAATAAACATATGAAAACATTCTCAGGCTTGACTTCCCATTAGTCTTGGTTTATAAATATCTGATAAAATTGAGTTCCCCTCACCTCCTGAAGACTCCCTCCACTCCAGTGATGCCCATCCCGTCCACGATGTCTCTGGTCAGTCTGAAGGGGACGGTCTCGGGGGTGGGGAGGATCTTCCCCTGCTCAAAGGCCACACCTGAACACCAACAGCAATGAAATGGAGACAGAGAGAGGGATGTGTTGGATGCCATATATTCACAGCGTCTTGAACTTTGAATTTAGAGCTTTGAAGAGTTGCATTTTATAGCAAGACTCCATAGAGAATTTCACTAATTGTCAAATAAAAAAAAATGCACTTGAATCTATCTCCTGCAATGTTACACAAACTGCTTCGTGTTGCTTGAATTACAGCGAGCTCAGTACAGTCAGCAGGTGTTCACACAGCCTCACCTTTTCTGAAACAAAGAGTAAACTTTCTATGTTTACATAAATACAACTAATGAGAATAATTTTACCTAAATCGATGTGCACCAGTTCAGCCGTCTGCTCATCCACCAGAATATTCTGGATGTGTCGGTCACCCAGACCTACGATGTAGCCGACTGGGGGCGACAAAACAGAAAAGTTGGAAATTCATAGATTGAACTAAAAATAAAGTTTCTACAGAGGACGTCAACAGATTTAAAATCCACAAGATGTGTTATTATATCAACATTATTTGTTATAATGAAACGAAAATGGCTTTAACCCTCTGAACTCTGCAATAGAAATTGTATTTGGCTTTTTGTGATGTAATTTCTTGGGAGTATCTTCAAATGCTTCATATCCCTAAAATCTGTACAACGTAAACTAAAAGGTTATATAACTCAATAAACCATAATTGATAAAAGTATTGAAATTATGTCATAAATTTTAGAAAACAAATTGGATGTTTTTTTCATAACATTTTACTAAATAAACACACACAAAACATATAATCCAAAAGATTTCTAAATGTAGAAACATGAACAAAATATTTCTTAACACTCCGTAAGTTATTTGAACTATGCAATTTTTTTAATTTTTGAGATGTGCTCATTTGAATGAGGAGAACGAGTGCAAATGCGTTTTGATAGTTTTGTTACATTACACACGTTACGCGTCCATGATGACGTGAAAGACAGAAGCCTTAGCTTTCTGCTGCAAAAATGATGAATGCTCTAGCTATTATGGTTTTTATTTAACATAGATTTAAACAGGATCATGCAAACAGCGATATCACAACGCCATTTTCCTGGCAATACTCTGGCGCCACCGCACGTTTCACCACGTATTGTACCAAACATAACGTATTGTAATGATGTCATCACGAGCATACAAGCTATAAATCCAGGTGTTACAGCGTAGATATTCTCTTTTTTACTTTACATTGATTTAAACAGGATCATGCTAACAATGATCCGTTTTTAAAGGGTTAATAACTGCAGTAATTTGTCTCCGTGTCATAATTTATACCGTTTAAAGATGGCCTGAGGGGCAACCTGGTATTGAGCTGAATAGAGGACCTGGGGTGAACATGCAGTACTTCCTGTACCTATAGAAGAGGTGGCCACGCTGCGGGTGTACGCCAGCCGTTTCTCCATCCACACCGCGGGGTCCAGGAATCGCTCCATGCAGAAATACCTGAAGACCGGCCTGAAGTTCTTGCACACCTCGCTGTAGGCCTGCAGCTTCTCTTCAAACCCCAGCTTGACAGCTTCCTTTACAGAAATCAATTTAAATACAAAGACGGAAAAAGACTGAAACACAGTTGAACCCACGATGAGCAAACTGAGACAGCTGTGGTTTAATAGAAAATAATCCCTCAGTAATTGTGCATGACTGTGCTGTATCTCTCCCATTATAGCAGTACCATCATCCTCCTGCGACAGGCGAGATTGGTCCAGTCCCGGGGTCTGAAGCGTTTGTGGGCTCCTTTATTGGGATCCACCAGAAACTCCCCAATAGGGACGGTGCCAGAACACCACTCTAAGACGCCGCTACGCTGAGAGAACGGCACCACCTGGGACGAAGTAGACAGAAAGTAGGTGATGCAAGTGATTTATATTCTTTCTATTTAAGAAAATAAGGGAATTACAAGTCAATGACACAAAGACCAAAAGGAAGCAGAACAACCCAGATTTATTATTCTCTTTGAATTAAAGAGCAAAGGTTTAAATACAAAATTAAAAAATGTGTATAACCTTATATCGTCTGATGTTGAGCTTCCTCTTGCGAGTGTCCGTGTTGCGCTGCAGCAGCATGGAGCACATGCTGAAGACCTGCTGCATCACTGCGTCCTGCCGCAGGTCGTCCTGACCCTGTTCACACCGAGAGGGCAAAGGTCACGGGAGAACATAGTGTACCACAGCAATGAGAAGCTAATTTTGAGGCTCAGTTTTCTACAAATACAACAAACCAACACTAAAGTCATACAAATACAAGAAAAGCTCAAGACAGACTCAGTAATGTGTTATTTTCTTTTGTAAAGCACTCTGAGCTACATTTCTTGTATGAAAAGTGCTCTATAAATAAAGTTGTTATTAATATTATTGTTAATAAAATGTACAACGGGTGTACCAGTCTTACATGTGATTCATGATTGAATAAAATGCCTGAATATTACACATTTTTCTCCATGTGACATAAACGAGGGTGAACAAAATCACATTGACCGAAAAATACAATTCACTGAAGTTAAAATTCGGAAAAAGTGTTATTTCACCATGACTCTCCCGAGTGTCTAAGAGGTGAATTATTAGTCTTTAAGTGGTTGACAAGTGTTCCCGCAAACACAAACATGCGCTCACACACACGCTGAAGAATGTGCTCATTACAAAGGTGTCAAAGTAATCTAACAAACTTTGTATTTGTCCTGGTACAAAAACACGATTAATCATTACTTAAGTGAAATGGAAAAGAACTGAAGTTGAAAGCGAGCAGGCTCTTCATCAGGGCTGGTCAGGCTTTAATCACACATGACAGCAGCTTTAGCTACAAAGAGAGCAGATTTGTTTAGTCGAGAACACACAAATACCCGACAGAAAAAATGTTTGTAACGTAAACTCAACCTCACTTACGGCAGGGAATCAAAGGCATTCTTCTGACTTCTAACACTTTAAAGGGATAGTTCAGGTGTTTTGAAGTGGGGTTGTATGAGGTACTTATCCATAGTCAGTATATTACCTACAGTAGATGACGGTCTGCACGCCCCCAGTTTGGAGAAGCTGACAGGAGTTACCGCACAGAACCAAACCAATGTACTGCTGTGGACGGGGCCGTCAGCAAAAATTTATTTTAGCCTCCTTAAAGAAAGGCTCACCTAAAAAAATCAATATCAGTTGAAGTGTACGCTATATTTAGAATATTTTCACCGGTTTACCTTGCTGTCAGACAGCTATAGAGTCTATATTTCTGAAGGGGAACTGACACCGTTACCTGTGCTCTCGCTAAAGCAACCAGACTCCATAAAAAAACCCAGTAATTTTACCTCGCAGAACACATTCTAAATATAGCATACATTTTTTAGGTGAGCCTTTCTTTTAGGTGGCTAAAATACATTTTACTGCCGGACTCGTCCACAGCTGTACATTGTTTTGCTACCGTGCGGTAACTCCTATCTGTTTCTCCAAACTGGGGGCGTGGCGACCATCATCTACTGTAGGTAATACACTGACTATGGATAAGTACCTCATACAACCCCACTTCAAAACACCTGAACTATCCCTTTAAGACACACATAAGAAGCACACTCACTTTGACCAGTTGTCTCCTGCTCTTGCCGTCAGAACCAACACAGTCGATGATCTTGGGCAGGTTGACTCCTCCGGCCAGGTGATACTGGGGCATGAAGGATCTGACAGTCACCAGGTTGTCATAGCTACCAGATGGATCCACCTATTTACACAATGAAACAACACATTTGTTAAAAGACGTCATAAGTGAGCTGATTTGGTCTGGAGGAGTTTTGTGTTGGACAGTTGTTAAAGTAATAATCTCGAAGATTTTCATTTAAATAAATGTATGCTCTCGCAACTCGGACACAAAATCCAAGATCTTTGTTTTTTCACATGAAAATAAAATTAAAAAAAACAAGCATTTTAGGGGGAAATCTTCATATTTTTTTTAAGTGAAATTCAACTAGAATATCAGTCAAATAAAATGCAATGGGTCAATCGAATGAAATTAAATAAATCCCATCATCCCTGTAAAACTTAAATGTCTTCAGGAATTACATCACAAAAATTATTAGGGAAAATGAAAGTCGAGAAGTTTGATCATTTTTTCACCTTGATCTCCATTGTGGGGATGGCGACCTCATCCAGATTTTTGATTTGCATGATGGGCTGATCAGCAGGAATGGGAATAGCCTCTATAATGAAACAAGGACACAAAGGATGACTAAGCAGTATGATACACACAATTAGGGGTCTTTCCCCCAATTTCAATCTAATCAAACAGAAGTCTGTAGCATCACGATAAATGTTGGAATTTCTTGTCATTTCAAGGACAGAAATCCTTAAAGCCTTGAAATACCATCCATTGTGTTTGTGTATATACGTCGCTGTGCTCTGACTACTCACTCTTCTCAGTCTTGTGCTTGCTGACGTCCATATAAGCCAGAGTGATGTAGGCATCACACAGACGCTCGATCCCTCGGATCATCTTGCCTCTCTTTTTCCCGATCACACTGATGATCTTCCGGGCCACATCTGAACGCTCCTGCGTGAGAAAAACTTCACTTGTGGAAACAGAACTGGTGGTGTTTCATTAAAGAGCTCTGTACCTAATTAATTTAGAAAGGAGACTGAAGGATGAGGGTGCATTTTCTACTTCAAAACAAGACTGGTATAGAATAAAACTAATGGCTATAAAAACATTATGAATATCATTATTTTATACAGGAGAACACTTAAAACTAAATTGTGTCTTTAGGAGCCCTACTCATGTATTTGCACATGAAATGGAGAATCATCTAATGAAAGTCTCACCAGGTCAAACGGCGAGGGCTGCTGTGGAGCGCTCTTAGACAGCCGGCTCTTGCAAAAGTTCTCGTCTTTGTTGGCGTTCACCAGGGCGAGGATGATGAAGAGCGTGTGGTGAGGGTGCTCCAGAGACGCTCGGTGAATCAGCTGTGAGGAGAGAAAACAACTGAAGCAGCAGTTTTTTTTATAATTTATTATTTGCATCAAGCAATAATCTTGTATTTGAATGTAAAGCTGAGACTCTTGTGGATCAAATGAGCTCAATCACTGTATAAAATGGCCTGTGGTGACCTCTAGGATAATCACAGCCTCATCAGGCAAATCAATGCAAATTAGCCACGTGGGATGTAGCAGGCTCTCTGATTGGCCGTCAGCTGCCATCTCTTTCAATGGCCTTGCATTGCATTGATTTGCCTCGTTTCATTGGTGGAGGGCCGTGAGAGTCACGGAAAAGCTAAATGGAGAAGCTAAATGAGTCAGCAAATCCAATAGCTAAAACATTTAGTAAAAGCATTAACCTGTTACCGCCGCGTTACCGCCGCGTTGCCACCGCGTTGCCACCGCGTTACGAGTGGTAAAAAATGCTAAAATTTAGCGCCAAATCTGTGTAACAAATGATATCAACCCAAAAATTGCTGCAACTTTTGAGACATAATAATGCATGAGAATGACCATCATATACTTCCATCATAATGTTCCAAGCCCTTATACACTTTCACAATTTATTTTAAATTATTGATTCATGTTTATTTCTGATTTATGACTAGAACAACTTGACACACAGTGTCACAAATTAATGTTCAGGTTCCCAGCTTTCAGATGATGTACACCACTTCTATGTGACATCTACTGCTGACCTGCTATCTCCCCCTAAAGACCCCCTGTACCTCCCTAAAAAAAAGACAAAAACAAGTCTATGTGGGTCTCTTAGGGTTAATGTGTATTAAAAATGTGTTGCATTACGTCAATGAGGACATCATGGAAGCCCGTATCCTCAGTGATGCCAGTTGCCATCTTGGTTCCCATGCGAGCAGCCAGCTGATACATGAGAGGCAGAAACTTGTAGGTAGGGATCTGCTTTACTCCTTTCTGGAACGTAAAATAAGTGAAATTTAAAGCATTGAGCATACTCCCATTTTACAGTTTCATCCCCAAACTCAAATGCAAAAGCAGTACGGGTGTGTTTAACTAACCTTCATCATGTTGTTTACGGCCTTAACGTTGGCGTTCTCCAGCCAGAGTGAAGCCAAGCGGAACACCCAGGTGTCGTGCTCCTCGCCTTGCTCCAGACACTGGATGTAATTCTCCACCGCCTTACACAGGAAACGCTGTCTGTCTGCCTGCAGGTTGGACAGGGCCTTCTCATCCAGCTCCAGCTCTCTCTGCACCTTTATCGTGTACCTGTGAAGTCAGAGGAAGAGCACATCCACCTATTCAGCCATCTAAAGGCTCCCAATTGCTTTTGTGATTTAAACAAGTGAAAAAAAAAACGAGTAATAAACAGATCACAGACCTGTTGGACGTCACTTTACGCTCCCTCATCAAGTCCACTTCCTCTTTGGCCTTCTCCAGCAGCGCCTGCTTGTTCTCAAACTCGGAGGAGTTCATGTATTTGTCGATGCTCTGGTACTGAGCGTCAGAGAAGCGGGCCAGAGACAGGAAGGCCTCAGTCCGCTGACTCTGCAGCCTCGAGTCCTGAACTCCCGATTCCTCCTCGATCACCTCCACTGCCTGACAGACGCAACAGCACAGGAGAGACGTTTACAGCTCCTCTGACTAAAGGAAGTTAGAGTCTAAATAATACAGACAGCAAAAACAAAAATATAAGGGAAAGGTGACAATTAAAAAATGTAAAAACAGAATCTAGTTCCACTAGAAGCACTTAAAAAGCTCAAGAAGCATCGCTACAAAACAGGTAAGTCAGGTGGCAACGTATATAGGCACACACACCTATGAATAATTTAAGTTTGTTCATATGAATCGGCTGTAGCCCGAGGACATAAACTGTAAACTTGCAAAAGTTTAATATTTATGTCTTTGGGCTTACTCCTAATTTATCTGGACATAAATAATGAATATGTGTGTATGTGAGTGCGGGTGGCCGGATGCTGCCTGGCTGATGGGTAATAACTCACTCATTTCTCTGAGGGAGGGCTGCTCTGTGTGTGTACTTCAGCGAGATTCATCAAGTTACATATATATTAGATATTTTGAGACCTTTTAGATTCCTGTTTTTTCCACACAAATGTCTGCTATTTATAATGCATTACACATCGACTAATACACTGAGTAGTTTTTGAGAAGAATACTTTGTACTTTTACTTAGTAGTTTTGCTTGTAGTTGAGTAATATTTCAGTAATGTAACAGTACTTCTACTTGAGAACAGATTTTCAGTATTTTTTCTACCATTTATTTTTGACCGTTTGTATGAACACAGTTATATTTTGCTGTTTTCCTGAGCATTTATCCATTAATATACTGTAAATCCTACAACAAGGCTTGCCTTTAAAACTGGCCTGTTATCTTTTAGCTTCCTCTCACCCTCTCCAGGTACTTCTCCAGTATCACACCGGGGCTTTCCAGGCAGGTCTCAGCCAGCCAGTTACCACACAGCCTGAGACACTCAGTGTAGACCGGGGCCAGAGCCGGATTCATGTCCACCTAGACAACAGAAAACAAAACAGAGTAGTTTCAATGAAGCCTTGTGAGACGGTGATGTTTAGAAACTGCTCAATATTACTGTGTTGCATTTGTTACAGTGTGAAAAGTAGTCTCAGTGCATAACATTATAACATTTAAGGGTGTCCCATGATTAAAGTAAGGTTTTTAATACAACAAAGATGCTAAATATCCACTTTTTTGTTTGATTTGAGTCTGTATGTTTGGGTCTGACCTTCTCCTCAAGGTTGTGTATCATCTGTCTCAGCAGGCCCAGGGCCAGTCCCTGCTCTCCCTTAACCCAGAACACTTGGGCTTCCTCCAGTTGCCATGACAACACAGAGGATGATGCCCAGGACCCTCCATTGCAGTGCTGCTTCATCTGGAAGACCGCCCGCTCTGCCAGCTGGACAGGAATCACAACACGATGAATGTTTTGTAGTTGAAATAAAGACACAAACCCACACACACACACTCAGATGCTACCTGTGTGTTCCCGGCATTGCGAGCCAGCCGGCAGAGCTCCATGAGGTGGTCAGTGAGCACAGAGCTGAGGTACTGGGTGCTGTCGGGGTCTC
The DNA here is from genome assembly GCA_916701645.2 of Sebastolobus alascanus. Taxonomy (NCBI): domain Eukaryota; kingdom Metazoa; phylum Chordata; class Actinopteri; order Perciformes; family Sebastidae; genus Sebastolobus; species Sebastolobus alascanus. The sequence continues at coordinate 3,657,311 of CAKAOJ020000068.1, read as the reverse complement.
CCGCCCTTGACATCAGGGTGTGCTGGGCCACAGAGCGGACGGCCAGAATGGGCTCCACCAAAGCAAAGTCGCTGTCAGCGAGCAGCTGGGAGTGCTGCCGCCACTGGCTGCAAACCTCCCTCAGAGTCACATCTGAGAACGGCCTGATGTAAAAATACATACATACAAATACTTTATTAGGAATGTTTCTAATAAATTCACTGCAGTAGACATCTCCATCAGCCCGACACCAAGATGGCAGGAAACAAGACTTCCACAGATAAATCCTCAAGACTCTTTCCTGTTAAAGGATAACTCCGGTATTTTTCAACCTGGACTCTATTTTCCCATGTTTTTATGGGACTAATGAGGACAAAACTTTTTGAAACTGGTCCAGTATTGAGCGAGAACGCTGAAGCCGGCAGTTGTATTTCTCTGTAGGGTCCTTTCTATAATGTTGTCAGATACTTATAATAACAATCTGAGCCTGTCATTGGCAAAAACAAGCACTTTTAGTGGACGTAAACTGACGTTACCAGGTTGCCCCAAATGATTACATTACAGCTCGTTTAGCATCTGGCGGCTGCAGCGTTCTCCTTCAATACTGGACCAGTTTCAAAAAGTCCTGTCCCCATTAGTCACTTAGATACAAAAACACGGGAAAATAGGGTCCTGTTGAAAAATACTGAAGTTACCCTTTAATGACTACTTGTATGTTATTACTAATGTTTGACTGCTGTAATCACCTAGAAAAGAGCTGTTTAACACTCTCCAGCTCCCTGATGCTCTGCAGGTTCCTGAGAGCCGGGTACAGAGAAGACACGGCCTCTAGACTGCCTCTGCACAGCTCCTCCACATCTGCACCCCTGTGGAAACACACACAAGCAGAAAGATGGGTGAATTATTTTGCCAGTGGAGAACTGAATTAGAGCCAATATTTCATGAGATGTCTAACTATACCTGGCCTGTTTCATGGTTTCATCAAATATGGAGAACTCTTTGTCCCTCAGCGCTTGCAGGGAACAAAACACTGATTCATGGAAGCCGGGTTTGGATTTCTCACTCCTGATACAACAAATTAAAGGTATTAAGTGAGAGATTGTCTCTGATTCTCTGATGTGTTACAGTCTCTGATGGGCTGTGTGTTTATTTCCCCCTTCACCTCACCTCTCCGACAGCTCACAGTCCCACTGCGTGTTCCTCCAGGCGGCCTGGAAGCGCAGCTCTCTCAGCTCGGCTCCCCACTCCACCCCTTCACTCTCCAGACCCCTCATGTAGGTGGCGAGGATGCTGCTCAGACCAAAGTTCTGCAGGCCCTGTTGGTGCAGACGTTACAACTGAAGAGGATGCATTAATACCCGACATAAGAATCTGATTATCTTTCATTATTTTACCTCCACAATTCCCACTTGTCGAGTGACCTCAGGCAGAGTGGAGTGAAGGTCGTATGAAGTCAGGGCCTTCCCCCACATGGCCTCATGCTCGTAGGTTCGAATCCTATAAATTAACATGACAAAAAAAACCTTTGTAGTTCTGATAATGACTGAACGCTGCAGGGAACAAGTGATAATGTGAAAGACGGGGATGCAGGTCTCATTAATCTACTTATTGGTCACCTCGTCAGTGGAGTGGTCATCGTCTCCCCGCCACAGCCATACAGACTGTCAGGCTCCCCGATGCTGCGATACACCTCAATCAGCAGCTCCTACAGAAACGTGAGAGAGTCGAACACAGAATGAATGAGTTATTTTAATACATGTTAGAATGACCTAATGAACTATTTTACAGCCATTTACACTGTGGTGCTTAATCCCTGTAACGCAGAATTCACACCTGGCAGGGGCGAAGTGCAGCTCGCCGCAATAATTACATTTTTCTGTGTGTTCATGTGCTTCAGGCGGGAAGAAATTCGTTAACATAAATCAGGAGTCACAAGATCTGTTTACTGATTGGCTGCGGGTCCTCTCTGGCTGCTAAAAGTTAAACTTTTCCCAACTTTTAGTTTGGCCGCACTTTGCCGCAGAATCAAACGGCAGCAGCTCACTGAGCTCGGGAGCGGCCGCCACAATTTTCCAGACACATTACATGGCAGCTCGCCGCAGCCTGCACTTCGCCGCTGCTCTGGTGTGAATTCAGCGTAACATTAATGCATGTTTAGCTTTGGTGAATCATTCAAGTTTTGAGGTTGGTGGTCATTACACTACACATCAAACTGTAACGGTTATTTTCAGTTGGACATTTTTCAGAAATACATCGAGGAGAGATCTGAAGGAATAATTGCTTTGTATTGTTAATTTAGAAAACATGAAGAACTGACCTGCAGGCTGATACTGGTGTCTTCCATACTCTTCTCAGTCAGGCTGGAGATGGTGAAGATTTGGCTGTTCTCTTCAAAATTGATCTTACGTGTCGCTCTGGACTTGGTTCTGCAGATTTGGTAAATTATGTGGATTAAATAAAAAAAAGAATTGGATAAAACTCTCAAAACACACACAAAAAAATGTAACCTAGTGATCTATAGATTTAGTTTTTCAGATGCTTTGCATATTATTATTGCATATTATTTGTTTGATTATTACCCAGATAAAAAAAAAGAAACATTAAAACTGCAAAAAGAAAATAATAAAGAAAATAAATATTTTTGTTATTGAGTACAGATTTAACATTTAATGTGTGTGAAAAATAAAAGCTAAATTGAAATAATGTTTAAATGTCCTAATCCGAAACATAACTAGACATGAATTAAAATCATGTTTTTAAAAGTTGAACTCCTTGCATACCTTCGACTTTCGTCCATGTTAGCTTTGATCTTGTCCACATAGATCTCCGTGTAGAGCAGAGCGGTGAAATGTGCCGAGCAGGACTGAGCAGCTTTGGCCACCTCCAGGTAGTTCAGCTCCAGCCAGAAGTTGGAGTCACACACGGTGCCGCAGGAGCTGCTGGAAGAAGGATTCAGTGTTTAGTTCAAAGACACATATGTCAGTTTACATGCACCTACATAAAAAAGACGCATCAGTTTGTCATCGCATGAGCAAATCTGACAAAGAGCAGGCTTTAGTTCCTTAACATTTACTTTTATCTAACACATATTTGATAACAATAAGAGTGCAAACCTCTCAGCTTCCAGTGGTCTCTGTTGGTGTCTCAGATAGTCAATAACAGCGAGCATGGTACGCAGAGAGGTCTTGTCGTGCAAGCCCTGGCTGGCAGCGTCTGACTCTGTAAAGAATAATAAATGTTAATCACAAACAAAAAAAGCACCACAGACTCTTGAATGTACGACTCTTAAAAGTCCGGATGCTTATGACAATGTGATGATTCTGGGCTAAAATCACGACTATTTCCTTATTACTAAATCCAATTGCACAGTATAATTTGATTAGGTCATCCACTGTAGGCATAATACACGGCAAGCGGCGACATCTGTGGTGTGATGAGGTTGATCAAACATTGCAAATTGAAGTGATGTTTTTCCCTGACAAAAAAACACAATTTTCCCGAGTTTTTTTCTCATAAATGTATGACTTTATAATCTCAGAGAATATTCAAGTTTTTTTCTCGTAAATTTGTTATTTTTCTCTCGTAAATTTACCACTTTAATCTCAGAGAATATCAGACTTTTTTCTCATAAATTTGTGAGTTTCTTTTCTCGTAAATTTAAGACTTCAATCTCGGAAATTTTGAGTTTTTTCTCAGAATATTACTCCCCCAGCTCCATAATTTTTTTATTTTTATTTTTTTACCTACAATGGCACTTATACGCCATCGTATGAATGTGACTAGATGAAGAGACAGAGAAGATAAAATATAATCATTATTTTTCATACTCTCAAACTTACCGGAGTCACAGTTGAGAGGTGTGGCAGAGCGACTGGAGGCCTGAGCGCTTCTGGAACAAAAGCTGAAGAAGTCCTGAATGTGGGAGGAGAGCAATTCCCTCCATGAACCGTTAGAGTCGTCCAGAAGGATTGCGTGAATGATGAGGGGCAGCAGCCTCTGACAGCAGTCCACACTCACCTGGAGACACACGGAGGAAATAAGGCACGGCTAGATCTGGAGCTCTGGATTCAAACCGGAACTGGTTGATGTAGAGTTTGTGAGAAAATGTCGACAGCAAATGCTACAAAATTGAACATAATCGGAGATGTAGATACTTTAAGCACATGGATCCACATTCAAACTGTGTATGTGCAGGCAGTGCAGTTATGAAGGGTTCTTAAGCTAACTTCTGTGTGCTCACCAGACACAGCGGTCGTGACAGCAGCAGCGCTTCACTCCTGACTCCTCCGCTGTCGAGCAGGATGGTGCACAGAGCCTTCAGCCAGGCCTTGTGGCCGCCCGCCTGGGGAATCCAAAACTCCTGACTCTCCAGCTTCTGCCTGGCCTCCGAACTCTCCTCAGCACTCACAGCTGCCACCTAATCAGGGACGACAGTCAGTAAAAACCGGGCGGACACAGACGTTACATGTGCATACGCAAAAACACATTCATACTTGTATTTATAACATACAAGTGAAAGACATAAATTTCAGTTAATTTGGAAAACTGTGTTTTAGAGCAGAGGGGTAAAAAAGTGTTTGGGTTGATTCTTTTTTTTATTAAATATGACACAAAAACATCCTTAACCCACCTTCTTCTTGGCCTTTCTAAAGGGATTGAGGTAGGCCAGCATGGGGTCTCTGTTGTCTTTGTGCTGCTCCCAGAAGTCGACTCCAGACTGAGTGGCGAGGATGCTCTTCACACACTGAGCGGCCGCCTTTCTCACCTCAATACTGGCAGACAACCACAGCACAGAACACAATAAATATAAACACAAACCGCTCGCTCCTCCATAATCAAACGTTTGAATTACTGAGATCTAGGGTTCAGCGTACCGCTGCTGAGTGAGTGCATCATTCATGCAGTTGAGGACGATGTAGAGACACTGAGACTCGGTGGAGGTGAAGAGAGACACGGCCTTTTCATAGAGGGGGTCTCTGCCATGAAGCAGAGCGATGGTGGAGAAATCCATAGGACCCAGTTCTCCCAGACAGCTGCCTGCTGCCTCTGCAGGAACACAATGTCTGTACTTTTAACATTTTCAAAAACTGAAGTTATAGAGCTAGAGTGAAGATACTGGCATCACATGAAACTAGAAAACCCTCAGGAATCCATTGGTGCCAACCATGTCATGATGGTGGTGATGAGGGAAAGAGGCTAAAAATTGCTCTGACGTTAGGCTAAATTTTGGTGAGGGGAAAAACTGTCATGGCCATTTTCAAAGTGGTCCCTTGACCTCTGACCTCAAGATATGTCAATGAAAATGGGTTCTATGGGTACCCACGAGTCTCCCCTTTACAGACATGCCCACTTTATGATAATCACATGCAGTTTGGGGCAAAAACTATGCAGTTTCTTGCATGCAGTACAAATGTATTATGTTCTCCTATTCTAAAATGGTGTGTTTGAATATTTCTGCATACTGGGGTCCCTAAACAGTCGTGGAATTACATAAATTGGGTATCACTGTAAAGCTGAGACTCTTGTGGATCCAATGAGCCCAATTGCTTTTATGTATGAGGATGTTAGTCCCCATAGGAGCCATTTCATTGAAGTGAGACCATTTCTTTTTAATTTGACCTCACTGTATAAAAGGACCTGTGGTGACCTCTAGGATAATTACAGCCTCATGAGACCTAGAGCATTCAGAGGATGGATGGCTTTCCTAGGTATATTGACAATACCGGGTTTTCTGAGCAGTTTCCAGAACAGAATTGCTCGCCATCCAAACAAAATGCAATTCTTGCAAAAATCTCCAAATGTCAAAGGTTTTTGATACCAAATCACAGCGTGGCGTTTTCTACGGTGTCCCTCAAGGTCTTGGTGTCTTAATGTGGTGTTTTGGAGGGATTAGTGATCATTTTTATCAATTCTCGAGTGGTAAAAAATGGTTAAAGTTGACCTGCTATCTCACCCTAAAGACCCCCTGTACCCCCCCTAAAAAAGACAAAAATGGCTCTATTGGAAAGAAGGGTGGAGTGGAAGAGGTTAATATGTCCAGACATGTCCAAGAACACAGCATACTGTGGCTGTAGAAGTAATTTGATTTCATACCTAGAATGTCGGCTCCTCCCGGGTGGTTGGCTGCGAGCTTACAGAGCTGCAGCAGACTGAGAACCAGCTTCACCAGCACGCTGTCAGAGGGTTCAGCTACAGACAGAGAGCAAGCTCATTAGATATTTAACCTGCCACAACTTTTTTTATGCATAGACCATTTTTTGCTCATCTGGCATCGTACTGTGGCACTCTTTGAGCAGCTCTCTGATCTGTCCCTTGTTGTCATGCAGCTGTCTGGTCAGCTCCTTCAGCCCCTCCAGTCGGGTCAGAGGTAACGAGTCACAGGACGTCACTGACAGGAAGTGGGCTATCTCCTGTAACAGGGAAACACGGAGGATGTAGGTCAGCAGTGAAATTTAGGATTGATAACTACGACATTTCCACCCCTCGATGCACTTAGGAATTGAGCTGCGTATGCATCAAAAGTAAATTACTAATCCATGGATATTAGTGTACCTGTCTCAGTGTGAAGGTCCCAGTGTTGTATTTGAGCTTGTGCTGTACCGACCGCAGCTCCCTGAATTCAGGTATGTCAGGAAAAGGCTCCAACCTGCTGGTGGCTCCTTTTAACTTCTGTTGATTTTCTATCACGAGGAACTGCAGCAGACTGAGCACCTGGAGGGCCAGAGAGGAGCAACAATGAAAGTGTGTGTATCGCAAATGCTGAAAGGAAGCAGATGTTTCTCTCAAACAGTCAAAATGCAAAACAATAATACATGTCTTAAGGGGAGCTTGGTAAGTGTAAAAACAGTCTGTAAATCCTGTAAATATTTTTTAAACAATTCATCAGATAATAAGCAACCAGTCCACCCTTTGTGCCTGGATGCAAAAGTCCCAAATTCTACGGTTTATTTTGGTTTTAAAGTGAATGTTTTGCACTTCTCTGTGAATTTTAGAAAAAAAAATTTAGAAAAATGTTTATTCAAGAACCCAAATGTCCACTTGTGTAGGAAGTGGGTGCTTTTGTCCACTGTGTAACATATCATAGGTTTCAGTTTTGCATAATGCATCCCTTCTTGAATGCACCATTTTGTTGCATTTGTCTGCATTTTCCATTAATTACATCTAATTTATATTGAATCTGCAAACTCAGCAAAACAGAAAACTCTTGGATTAACTCCCTGTCACTTACCTGCTGTGAGATGGCGGGCCGGCTGGTCACCTGAGCTGTGAGAGTCCCAACGATGACCTGCAGGTGGCAGTCCAGAGCGTCGTCACAGAACTCCAGAGCTGCCCGACACACGGAGGTCAACAGGTCGCAGCACAGAGAGAGGCTCCGGCTAGAAACCTCGTCACACTGAGCTGGTCTGAGGATGAGAGAGACGCAAACTGGTCTGACTTTGTGTCTACACAGCATGTATGTTCCCTGTTATATGTATTTGTGTGCACCAACCTGCTGTTGATGTGGTGAATGAGCGTGTAGATGATGTCTCTGAGGACGAAGGCCCAGGCTCCTCCCAGGCCGTCCTTCACCTCTCTGAGCAGCAGGTTGACAAACAGGTGATACATGAGGAGGATGCGATGACGCTCGTAGCTGTTGGTCGTCTCCGCTGCTCTTTCACACACCGCCAGCAGAATCCTCTGGATAGAAATCTACAGCACAATGAAGACACAACAATATTATATAGAACAGTGAAAACAGGCTATACAAAAAGTAGTTTCAAATAGCAGATAACTCAAACCGTCTTACCGGAGTTTTAGACAGAATGGCTACCAGAGACTTGTGGTTTGCACTGTGGCACTTGCTGAGGTAGTCCAGCGTAGCTTTAATGACGTAAGAGCTGAAGTACGGTGGGTTTGGTACAGGGTCCAGTTCCCTGAGGGGCATCAAACAGTTATTTAGTCATACATTTTCTTTAATTATTTTTTAAAATTTAGATTGATGGAAAGACAAACTATCTTTACTAACCCTATGTGACCCGACTTTACTGTCTTTCAGAGGCTGTAGCAGGATGAGTTTTAGAGCTGGTGAAGGTACTGGTATCAAATGAAACTAAAAAAACCTAATGAATCCATTGGTGCCAACCATGTCATGCTAGCTTGTTGGGAAGGAGGCTAAATAACACTCCGAAGTTGGCCTACATTTGAATTTATTCATGTTTATTTCTGATTTATAACTAGAACACATTGACACACAGTGAATTAATCTCCAGGTTCCCAGCTTTTCAGATGATGTACACCACTTCTATGTGACATCTACTGTTGACATGCTATCTCCCCCTAAATACCCCCTGTACCCCCCTAAAAAAGACAAAAACATGTCTAAGTGGGTCTTTTAGGGTTAGCGCCCAGGGTGAATCTGGGGTGAATTAGTCAATGGATAAACTACTGAGTAAATAAATTAAAATGGACTAATATAAGAAAAAAAATCATTGTAAATTGTAACTACCCTATGAAGCGTTTCAGGTCTCCTGTGTCCCCTTCAGCTCCACCTCCTTCATACAGAGTCATCAGCAGTTCAACCACTATGTCCGCCAGGTTACTGTGGATCAGGTTGTCAATTTGCTGCAGACAAACACACGGGGACAGACGTGTAGTAGTCAAGTCAATTACCGGATCTTCACTCATATGTGGCACACACTGCACAACATCCTGTGTGACTTTTTGTTCAGATCTTAGCACAGACAAAGTCCAGGTTAGCAACTTATTCAGACTGAAACTGTAAGATACATGAGACAAATGTGCAAAAGGTGTCCATCAAATGTCATGATGTTACAGGACATTATGGAAGCCTAACAACAGTCACAAAAGTCTCAGATGTACCATATACTGACAACTCTAATGTGATTCAGATCAGTTTACTGTAGGGATGGGCGATACCAAACTTTTTTTTTTTAAATTATACCGATACTGATAATTTCTTAAATGGGTATGTGATTTTTCAAAAATAATGGTAATTTTTAGAAAAAGAAAAAGATCATCAACTCAAAGGCAAATCACATGACACATACAGGCCATTAATAACACATTTATTACAAAAGCAAATACGAGTACAATCAAATAAAAATGTTTGTGTTACTGAGTGTAAATAAAAATAAAAATAGTCCAGTATTTTACAGAAATAATATGATTAAATAATAAGCATCCTTATAACTGTCGTTTTTAAATGTTCGAAGCTGTACTCGTGTTTCTGTGTGTGGCACTTTAATGTCACAAATAGTGCATCTTGCTGTATTTTTATCGACAGGGGACAAGTAGCACCACACCACGCTACGTTTCCTTTCTGCCGTTCTCTCACAGGTTTGGTGTGAAAGTGTGCGACTGTGTGCCGCTCTGCGCTAGGTTCTGATGTCACATTGGTTTCCACAGTCATGTGACCTGGGCCAGCTAAGTATGTTAGGGCTGTTTTGGCACAAACATTATACAAAAGTATTTTTTTTAAAGGAATCGATAATAAATGAGTTATTATTATTGTCATGATGTGATCAAATTATAAAAGCTGCATAAAATAAGAAGTCTAACCCCAGATGTAGGCTGATGTTAAACAGCTGTATTTACCTGTTTGCCCAGACAGTCGGCGTCTTTGAGCAGGTCGTACACCCGGTGGGCCTTCTCTCTCTGCTGGGCCACATGTGAATCCTGGCCAGACAAGGCGAAGTACGGCAGGATGTTGACCATGATCTTGGGGAAACAGTCGGCCAGTAACTCTTTCCAGTCCTTCTCCAGATACCTGCCGATGGACTTCACCTGCTCAAAGTCATCCAGGAAGACCAGGTGGGGGATTAACACCTGGTAGGAAGAGCTTCAGGGAGACACAAGACAACAGGGACGTCGGATTTTAATATCAATTCATTGTGTTTTACGCCATGTAGAACATTGTGACAAAAAAATGAAAATAATAGAAGTTTATTTCCTCACCTATAGAAGTCTTTGACTGCGTCGTGGTCTAGGAGGGGGAAGGGGAAAGATCCAAGAGTGTAGCGATCGTCAGACTGTCTCTGCGCGAGCCACTCAGCTACCAAGTAGTACAGGTGAGAACTGACAAACGTCTTCACGCTCCTGTAGCCCAGCGCTCGGGATACACTGCACAACATCTGTGACAAAAAGAAGGACAGGAACGGTTCAATCTTCATTTGTTGATTTATAGGGAAAATGGAAACATTTTGATAAGTTTTTAGGTTTATACAGTGATGCAATAATATAAGCTCAAACTGAAATACAAAAGCTACCTCAAGTATCAGATTAGTGATGCAACTTGTAAAGAAATTTGCACGATGCTGTAGGACGTTACAAAAATCTTGTCTTAATTCTATTTAAAAAGCTGCATTCAGTACAGGGCCTTGAAACCGTTACCTTTTTGATGAGCTGTTCCTCTATATTGTTCTCCTTGTAGGACTGGAAGAGGGCAAACAGAGACTGTTTTTCACAGACGGGGCTACAACACATCACCACAGACAAACTCTTCAACAGCGTGGCCTTGCGGTTAAACGACTCATCCTGCTGGTCCTCTGAAGAGCTGCTTCTCTATGTATGATAACACATAGACACAAGAAGCATTAGGAAACTCAAACAGAGGCGCAAAGCACATGCATATTATAAACTAGTCCTAATCTATGAGCTTACTGGGAGCTTCATTCCTTCCTGAGCTTTCAGGTAAACCGTCTCAAAAGCCGCCTGCTGGTGTTTAAGCGGCAGCATCTTCCTCTTATCTGGATGCTCTGGACTCATCTCCAGAAACAACCTGGAGACGCAGGAGAATAACGGAGACAATCAGATCATCGTGATGAGATTTAAACATGACATCTATTGTCTATCTATCAAATGTATCCTGATACATTATCAGCGTACCTCTCCACTGACATGGCTACCAGCATGCGGACTTGGTGGTGGGCGTCTGCGAGGTGAGACGGGAGGATGACAGACACGGGGCGATCTTCCTCTCTGTCCGGCCCTCTGATACTTAACACTGCCCACTTACAACAAGGGTCGGCCTGTCAGAGGGGAGAGACGTCAAAAACACAAAAAGACGTGTTAACAGAATCAATATATTGATATTATAATGGAAACATAATTTCCTGGTAGTGCAGATACATACAATAACTTAGCAATAGTGATCCCTAAACCTCAGCGAGAGCTCACCTCCAGGAAGGCAACCAGACATCTCACTAACGCGGCTCGTACAGCTGCCATGCATTTCCCCGTTTGGCTCAGGAAACTGAAACACAGCGGAGCGATTGAGTTAGTATCAGAATCTGAATCACCTACACACAGTTCCTAGATTTAAGACTTTTTAAGACTTTTTTAATACCACTTGAAATTATATTTAAGACCAACTTTACAATAACCGCAATTTAACTTGCTGATGCAGGTGGTCTTGCCGGATCTGCATGCAAACGAGGAACATTGTGCAGAATAAGTCTCTTACTCCCTCATTTGACTTGTATGATTTGTGTTTTGTCACTGTGTCACATTTTAAATTGCAATGTCAGAAAAAAAACAGTCATAAAATCCTACTGCCCATGTCTTAGCATTTTTAAGACGTTGACAAAGATTGATTTAAGACAATTTAATACCAAGACTTTTTAAGGCTCTGCGGGAACCCGTGCAGACAGATTATGACTGAGAGTGGATAGACATTCACAGAAAAACATGAGTCATGTTTCCAAGTCTAATACTGTAGCCATCCCTTCAACATTTAATTAAAAATAACCCTTATTCTTTCCTGCTACAACCGGAGGAGACACATTTTACACTTAATCTTCCTCCTTCAAAGACTTGACGGCTCCTTGCCACAGACAGAGGCTTCATTTTAGGACATAATCTCTCACAGACCAACCATGTTGTAAAAAATATGTCGCTAACCAGAATCCAGATACCACTTTTAGCAGAGATCCCTGGACGTGTCTCATCTCCTCCGGCATGTGGTGGGTTTTCCCGAGGCTCATGATGGAGGGCAACAAACCCAGCAGCGCAGCAGCACAGATCTCTTGGTCCTGACGGTACAGAGAACACAGGTCCCTGCAAACACAGCAGAACACATTATTAGATGTGATTTCCTTAAGACAGAAATGGATGCATTATAAAAGAAAACATCCATTTGTGTCACAGAGAGATTTCCCTACGCAAGAGGACGAAGCAGTGAATCAAATTCCTCCGGAGACAGCGAGTCCTCAGCAGGAAGCTTCTTCAGCAGGACGAGATACTGGAAGAGAACCAGACATTAATGTTCATCATTCCTGCTGCAACTAGACGCTCCACAGCAGCAGCTGCTACACACCATGTTGAGGTGCAGGGCTTTGCTGAAGTCCATCTGCTCCACCAGCAGCAGCAGCCGACGCCGCACCTCCTGAGGTTTGAAGAGCAGACCGTGGATGGGCTGGATGGAGCCGCACTCACACAGGAACTCCAAGACTGCCAGGAGAGCCAGGTCCTGCTGGGCCAGATGGTCGTCTGCTAGCAGACTCTTTGCACCTGACGGAGGACACAACAAAGATTATTTTACCAGGTATCCACTGACTGGTGTCTGGTTTATACAACACATCACATACATTTTTTTCTTCAACTTAATCTGCTAAGTGTAAGCATGTGTACATGTATTAGCAAAACATCAATCAAACACACTGGATCCCCCATACAAGTGAAATTCCACCTTTGTTTACTACATTGGTAATATCTATAACAGGTGTTCAATGTGTGGTGTAATTTAGTGGACATAAAACAGTCTTTTATCTGTTATGATCCATTGTGTGTGTGTGTTTTTGTTTGTTTTTAATCCTCTGCCAATTATTTAATAATTTTTTGTCCTTTTGTGCTCTTTTGCAATGAAGTTATCTGTAAAACTGAAAACTAATAAACACATTTAAAATAATAATAATAATAATAATAATAATAATAATAATAATAATAATAATAATAATGAACATTATCATAAAGAAAGGAAAAGCATAATGTTATAATAAAATAAGTACTAACAAATTAATAGGTAGAATACCATTTTTTCTAATCCCAGGAAAGGCACTGATGTAGAGAGCAGGTGATCTTCTTACCTGGCCCACAGGAGGCGTCACTGTTGTCTCCCTTCTGTCTGTGGGTCCCTTTGGTGCCGCTGCTGTGGGACTCTTCGCCCTCGTCAAACAGGTCAATGTCGTCCCCTTGTTGATTTCTGGTCACGTCCAGGTCATCGTCCATATGATCGTCTTCATCCACAACACTGACTCGCTTAGAAACACTGCTTAACTGGGGAGGAGGAGACAAGGACGGGTCAGCGCTCTGTTCTTGAAATGAAGATTTTCATATATATATATATATACACAGTATATTACATATATGTGGGTCACTTACCAACAGTTTGCAGATCTCAGCCAGTTCACTGAGGAGACTGGCCGGCAGAATCATAATGAACAGACTGGAGGAGATACGACAAACTTTATCCTGCAGAAGAAAGGACAAAAAATGTACTCCAAAAAAAGGGCTCTTTGACGCCAGACTTCATTTTGAATGTGTGAGTGCGTGCAGAGAATAGTTGGCCTGGTGGCTGGTTCAGACCATAGACTGTATATAAGGAGTGGACGTAGTCACCCCTTGGATTTGTGGACTGCCGTTTTTAAACCTCGAGTTCGTCATTTTGGCCGTCGCCATCTTTATGGTCTATTTGACTCTAAATGGGACCATAATTTACTAAATGAACATCATGCTGTATTGAAGAAGACTTGAAACTAACGATTGAGACCGTAAACTCATGTTTACAATGTTCACTGAGGTAATATATCAAGTAAGAAGTAGGGTCATTTTCTCATAGACTTCTATACAATCTGACTTCTTTTGGCCAACCAGAGGAGTCGCCCCCTGCTGGCTGTTAGAAAGAATGCAGGTTTAAGGCACTTCAGCATTGGCTTCACTTTTCAGACCAAGAGGTTGCCGCCTGGTTTAGACTTAATTGCTGGATTGTCCTTAAATTGATTAGATTAATCTAAATGCTGTATTATTTCAGCATTATGCATACCGTCATGATGGAGGCTTTTGTCACCTTGTTATTTCTGCTGGCTGCCTGAGTGCAGAGCTTCATGACGGATCTCAGTGTGCTCATGGTTCCTTCCTCCGTCATCTTCACTTTCACACTAGAAACAAACCCGCTGAAGTCCTGGGCCACGGCCTGGGGACACAAACACACCAACAACCTGAAATTCTTCTACGCTTTACTGTAATGTTTTTAATATTTAATAGGCTGGGATGATTAATCACCAAAGGATGGGATGATTAATCTACAGCGATGCATCTGAATGATACCTTGGCTTTAGTGAAGAGCTGCGAGCGGCAGGCCTCCTCCTCAGTCACAAACCCGGAGGACACGTAACCTGCTAGGACACCAGTCAGCAGACTGAAGCAGCGCACCAGACACTCTGGAGGGGTGGACTGAGACTGCGGCGGGGGGGAATCAGAATAAGTTTGTCACTGTGACGACTACACAGACACATAAAGACATGAGCATTAACTTCCACTCACATCAGGAGAGTAGCAGTTGAGCAGGTTGTCAGCCACACAAAGCAGCGACTGCTCCAGCTTGTTTCTGAGGCAGGGGACGGCAGCGAACTGGCCGTCAGTTGAAGCCGCCGTCGCCGACTCGCCAGTGTCTCGCATCGGTGAGAGCAGCGTGTTGAAGCTGAACTGCAAGTAAAGCCTCTCGATCTCTTCCAGGTCGTCTTTGGCATTGGATGAAGTTTGTTCTTGAAAAAAGGCACTTTAAAAAAAAAAGTAATTGAAAGATGAATTATTTCTATTCCAAAATGGCAAATGACACATGGTTTGTGCAAAAAAGTGATTTTGGTACTCTGTACACTCACCTTTCTACAACTTCAGTACCCAGCAGACACTTCAGGCCAGTTCTGGTGTCTTTCAAGGTCAGGGAGACCAGGATGTTCGCTATTAGATTGTAACGAAAGTCTCTGCACACAAGATCATAATGAAGCATAAATTTACAGACCTTTATCTTAAAATCAAAGAAAAAGGGATAAATCTTAACAAAGAGAAACATTTAAAAAAGGAAAGTGTAATTCATGCTTGGAGCTTATATATTCTGTCTCGAGATATTACAGTTTACATCCTTAAAGGAACAGTGTGTAGGATCTGGTGGTATCTAACAGAGAGGTTGCAGACACAGTGCCAACCTGCAAATGATGGGGTGAGGTCTGGAGCTGTCCTCCATCTCTTCGCTCTGATCGGTCATCAGCAGCCAGGCTATGAGGGTCTCCTTCAGGTTAGGCGATGCAGATCCCTCCGTGACTCCCACATGGTCCCATCCTGAGCTTGAGACGATACTTTTAGGAGCCTGACACTTCAGCAGGGCCTGGGCTAGACAGAGAGCAGCACCCCTGTGGATAGAGAGGAAACAAGGTGGAACTAAATGCAAACACAAAAAAAAAAATATTTAACGTTGCACACTGAGAAATGGCGAAGACTCACTGAGACGGTTTACATGCCGATCCGGAGAAGAGCTTCCAGAACTCTCTGTCCATACTGATGAGTCCGCCGTGGACAATAGAGCTCAGCAGGTCCAAGCTGAGGGCCTCTGTCTGGGGTGAGCTGACCCCTCGCAGCGCCAGGACCCACACCCGACCCCAGAGCCGGGCCAGCTCCGTCCTGTGGACCTGGGCCCTCTCCGAGTATCGGGCCTGGCACCGGGCCACCTCCCTCAGACAGCGCAGCACGTACGGCCCCCTCTCTCCTCTCCGCTGCTCTGCCAGGAGCTGGTACAACACTGACAGCAGCGGGACCAGCTCTTGGCCGGGCACCATGGACGGGTACTTAGAGGTGAGCACGGCAGTGATCTGCAGCCTGAGAGGAGAAAAGAGGGAGTTAATATCTTTACACGATCCTTGATCTAGAGCGGGTACAATCAGAGAAACAACAGGCTACTTTGTGTGTTTTTCTACCACAAAATAATCCGTACTCAGCAGTGTATTCATTGTGATTTTCATACCATGGTATGACATCAAAGTCATTATGCTGAGGCTGCAGATGGTCCCGGAGGACCTCCCAGCCCAGTTCGATGCGCCGTCGCTTGCTGGCCGCTCCGTGGGTGGGACTGCCCATTTGAGTGGCTCTGAGGGAGGCCTGGGTCACCTCCAAGATATGGGTGTCATTGTCATCACTGAACAGCTGCAAGCAGGAAACACAAGACTGATCTTGTCAAGACTGATGTACAGCATTTTATATGAGCTAAATTGGCGACGTAATTGCATGATTTCTGTATGCATACTTGATCTGTATTACCTGATGACAAATGTCAGCTGTGAGCTCAATAAGATTGTCTTTGACAGCTATGTGTCGCGTCCCGGTGACGTACTTCCCTCTGCTGCCTAAATGGCTAATTTCTCTGATTAAGGCGTCATACAGGTTGTACAGCAGACTCCTCCACCTGGTCCAGTCCTCAGCATGAGCACCTACAATATGAGAGAGGGAGGCGTAGTTGAGCTTCTTGAAATCTTTCCTTGGTGGTGCAACTTGAGCTTTAAAGATTAAGTCAGTCAAATTTCTTCCTCCATTGCTTGGAACAGTCAAATCTGTGGAACTATACACAACCCACTATAAACCCTGTCTAGACCATACAAGGACAACCAAAGGTGTCACCAACACTAGAAACAAAAGAAAAAGCAAAAATCACTCTACCTGTATCCTGTGTCTTGGCTCCTTTGGGGTGGTGAACACAAATCTGCAGGTTAAAGAACTCCACTATCTCCTCTTTGAGAGCAGCACTGGGCCTCATATCCGCCCAGACGTACAGTACAGAAGGCAGGAGCTCCTCTCCCAGCTGACACACCCTCATCCGACAGTTCATGGCCGCGGATCTCAAGAAGATGTTGAGAGCCGAGACGAGGTGCTCCAAAACGGACAAGTGTTTCTCCTGCCTGACAGGATCACAGGATTTTGAAAAAGAAAACAATAAGTGCATGTAGGATGGATTTTCAAGATAGCTCCAAAACAGTGTTGGGCAGAATTATCAGATGCAGTCAATTTAAAATGTTGGTAAAAGTCTTCACCTGGCATTTAGCAGTGCTTTGGAGAAGAAGCTGAACAGAGCGTTGTTGAATCCCTCAGTCTGCATGCAGCAGCCCTGCACCACCGTGTGGATCACTCTGCTCACCAAAACACGGTTGATGGACTTGGATGAAGTGTTGAACAAGTCACAGTACAAGTCGAAAAGACCTGAGGATCACAAATACAAACAAAGGGGATTCAGTAAACTGATTAGGCAAGTTGGTATTACAATATCAGATAACAGTAATAGCACATGCAAAACAACAAGATTAGTGTCAACGAAATAAAAATATATCCCACTGACTGTGCCACTGCTGTGAAGGGATGTCACACCAGTACTTGCGGACAGAGAGGATGTCCTTCACTAGGAGGCTGCTGTAATCTTCTCCATAGGCTGAACAGCTGTATGAATTCTGCAGGACGTCCGTCACATGTTTCAGCATCTCGCTGCACTTCAGACGAGGCCCGCCTGCGAAAGATAGTATTGAAACATATGTAGAACAAAACGTCCCTTAATGTAATATGACAATCCTTTCACCTAAATTGGTATTGCATTGTAACCTACTACTGGATCTCGCAAAGACAGTGTCCTTACGTTTGTTTGCGAAGCGAATGAAGTATTTGATCAAGCTGCACATTTCAGCCATCTTCTTCTTCCGCGTGGCCAGCGTAGTTGCCGTGACGGATTTACTTGATTGCATGCTTTCTGTCTCCTTCTGGACATAACGCTGCAGAAATCTGACATGAACAGAATAGAAAGAGCATATTTATCAAGTCCTCTGACAGATAACTGAACCTAATAAAGCCCAAACGCTTGCATAAGCTCAATTTAAAGGTATCTTGCACAACATGGAATGAGAACAGTTTCCCGGAAGTCAGCTTGTATTCATTTGTGAGTGATGCAAAGAAACAAAAGTGAAACTAAACAGATAAGATCTTGGCAGACATGTGCAAAAAAATTAACACCAAGGTTGCAAGCTTAAGTAAAGTTTTGTAAGTGTGCACTGGTATTATATTCTAGATAACTTTATATGCATTTTGTTGCACATGTACAAAAAAGGCAAATTCAGATTACCTGAAAACAGCATCCCATGTGAGCTGCTTTGAGCCTTTAGCTTTAGCTGCGGAGGTACGATCCAACTCCTGAACAACCTCTGGACTTCGAAGGAGTCGCCTGAAGCGTTCAGCTTCTTTCTGGAGGCAGGAAGAGAGGAAACAACTGTCACAAAGTGTAGGTTTATACTTCAGGCTACAGTGAGGCTGAAGAAGGCTTGGTGCAATATATCCCATTCCATTGTTTAAAGAGGACTTATTATGCTTCTGTATTTTTTGCTTTTGTTTTAGTGTGTTATATAGTTTTTTGCACATGTAAAAGGTCTGCCATGTTAAAAAGCCCAAAGTCCTCGCCAAGGGGAGTTAAGGCCCTGACACACCAAGCCCCAAGTCGGCCGTCAGACAGTTTGGGGCCGTCGGTGAGCGTCTGTCGCCCTAGTTTTTGCGGTGTGTCCCGCACCGTCGACTCTAGTCTGCCTGTGTCGGAGGCTTTTTGGCCGATTTAGCATGTTGAGAGCTCGTCGGTGAGAGAAATCACTCTGAATCAGTGCACGAGAAGAGAAACGAAAGTGAGGAAAACAAGCAAACGAGTAAAGTCAAGAGGAAAGACACAGAAGGATCTTCTCATATTTCATCTCAAACAGAGCGTTTCAGACAGAGGGTGAAAAGAGGTGCTGCAGCACAGCCGGTATGAGAAAAATAAAGCGTTTTTTTTAACATTAAAGCATGTAAACATGTTCTAGAAGAAACCCAAAACACAAGTATGCACCTGAAAATAAGCATAATATGTCCTCTTTAAATGCAGTTTATATGCAGGTGTGATTACCTTCCTCTCTGTAGCCTTGTCATTCTCCAGCCCCCTGCAGCAGACCAGCAGATCATGAAGATCCAGACTCATTGTGCTTCACTGTGGATGAGGGTGCAGCTTTCAGCTATGTAGAGTAGACTACCTGTCAGGGCAGGATGTTGTTATTCAGCCACATTATGCATTTACTAGTCACTTTGCATAGCTCTCTTCTCCAAAGCACTCCTGACAAACTACTGACATGAAATGACAGTTAAACTACCTACCACTTAACCTAAATACAGCAAATTACTATACATTCAGCTAGGCCTTGTGGACAAACTACTTTAGCAACACAACATTGCCAGACTAGCTTTGAATTTGATTCACAAACATCCATTCAAACACTCCCAGTCTGCTCACTGACCTCTAATCAGCTGTACTGACTGTAGAAACAGAGCTGTCACACATGCAGCCACGTTGTTGTGGTAGCCCGGTAGCCCGGTAGCCTGCTGCTCTTACAACTTTGCCATCTTACCCCTGCGTTAAGGACACACACGCACGCACACACGCAGGAAATTCCCGCCCCCTGCATCAGCAGCGAAGAGGCCATATCACTTCCAGGTCGGGGAAACAACCGGATACAACCGAGTGTGTCCGGTAACTTTAGAGCACAACGTTAAAACAAACTTACCGTTTTGTCAGGTGCAATATAAATAACGCGATAAAGCGCACGTAGAAGTCATGCTCGATATATTAAACTCGTATATGTGTATTTAGAGGTATGTAGGGTGTGGCGGAGTTCGACGTTTCAGTGTGGACTACAACTCCCAACATTCCAATCGGCAGATTTATGTTTGATACATCCGGGTTACGCGCTTGATTTCCCCGCCTTTTGAGAAGAAGCGACAGTATCCCAGGCACAGGACGTCGCCTTCACAATAATACCACTTAGGTGTTTTTTTTTTAATTTGACGCTTTTTATAACGTATTCCTGTGAGACTTTTTCCCTGAATATGCAGCTACATAGCTAACTCTTCGCTCTTTTATATCAAGCCATGTTGCTGCCGTCCGACGTCGCCCGGCTTGTTTTGGGTGAGTCTGGTCTGGTCCGGTGTTACCGGGACGAAGCAAAGCTGTAGCTCTACGTTAGCGTTAGCCCACAGCTAATTAACGTTAACTGTAAACAGGCGGCTCAAAGCGCACACACGTTAACTGGTAACTAAGCAACAGTAGGCGATAAACATGTAGTGTATTTAGTTAAGTATCTGTCTGCAGTCTGAGCTTTGTTGTGCTCCTCTTACTGGTAAATGTCCTTCCCCCAGGTTACCTCCAACAAGAGGGACTGTCCGCCACAACCAGAGCTTTCATCCATGAGTGCCCAAACCTGAAGGAGTACGCAGAACACACCACGGAAGATGGGACTATACCTGCGTGTGTTTTTGTAAGTGCACCTTTTGTCACAAAAGTGTATGTCAAGCCCATAAAGGTGCATCTGTGATTTATTGTTTTTTTTTCCTCACACGCAGTCTATCTTTGGGAAAGGCCTAACAACCATTATAAATGAGTATGTGGCTGCCAAAACAAAAGGTGAGCTTATCTGACATTGTTCCCCGTTATAACATGTAGTTATATTTGTTATATATTCTTATTCATGTGTCATGTTTGTGTTGTTTTTTCGACAACAGAGTCTTGTCATGAGGTACCTGCCATGATGACTTCCCTGTGGAAAAAGCTGGATTTTACACTCAACCAGATCAAGTAATGAGCTTCAAGTTTCAGCATCTAAATCACTGCAACTATTTTGAAACTGACCAAGGTCTCAGGCCCTGCACAGACCTGGCATTAACAGGAGTCCTGGGTGATCGGATCACAAGTGGACAGCTTTAAGTACATCTGTTCAAACCTGGCATTAGAAAGCGTCTCTACGTACGTCTTGAGTGACCACTTGTGATTGGATCTCGCTTCCCTGCTCTATATGCAAATAAACACTTAGTAAACACATGGCTAATACAGCAGACGTTGTGACGTAATATTACATGAATGTCAGTAGTAATATCCTACATATTCACACCTGTACTTAGAGCTGTGCGCTTGTGATCCGATCACTCATGTTAATGCCAGGTCTGAACAGGGCCTCAAATTTCAGCGTTTTCCATTCAAAGCTGAAATTGAGTTGGATCTTCATCACTGATATTGTTCCATTATTCTTCTATATCTTTTACTCAGGTCATTGCAGAATTCCCCCGCTATATCCGCATATCAAAGAAGTAAGTCTGTTATTAGTTTTTACAATTTGATGTAATATTTTATTGTTTACGTTCACTAAAATCCTTGCCGACAAAAGGTACATTACTGCCACATTAATGTATACAGATTATATAGCAGTGTTTCCCATAATTGTTTTATCAACACCCACCCAAGTTACATTGAGTGTGCAAATTATCAGCATCACCCACTCTTAACAGGGTCACAGTCAGACTGTGATTTAAGATAAATACTGTATGAATTCGGTTGTCTGGCTTCTGTGTGTGCTCAGGGTTTGTATGTAGGCCTTTTATTTACTGGCCTCTGTTCATTGCAGCACGTTCACGCATTGGAGTGGCAAACATGGCCAGACAGCGGGTCTTGGCCGTGGCTTCAACTGGTGGCGTCGTCTGCTCATCCGTTTCTGAAACGAGCTCCATCATCAGCCCTGCACACATCTCCCACAGCATGCTCGGCCACTCCACTCCTGTGAGCTACACTGCCAGACCAACTAGCGGCAGTGGCACCCATCAGCAGATCCATGATGTCAGCCGATTACTAAATACACCAAGTCAGTATCACAAAACATGCAGTACTCTCTCTATTTTTAGTTTTATGTACAAGGTACTTGAGGAAGTGACAATTTAGAAGGTTGTGGTGTTTTGTTTTCACACGTCTTATTGAATTTAATCAAAAAAATGTTCACTTTTGTTTTACATTCTCAGCAGAGGTGGTCATTTCTCTGTGCTGATTTAACACAATAGATATGTTGAAACCAACATGTTAGAGCTATTTTTTTCGTTTCGAACAAAAGTATTCCTGTATTTTTGATGACGGCTTGTTGAAGCCCAATAGGTTTCTTCATTTTGTGTTGGGCTCTTGAAAGATTCAGCAAAGCTCGATTAGCTCTTTGCATTTCGGCATGCTTGCAAGCTGTTGCTTTTGTATGATGTGTGACATAATGTGTCCTTTACAGGGGATTCACCTATACAGATAATTGTTTCAGAATCTCGGCTAAATCCAGGCCCAATGTCTCCTGCACGACGGAAATGGTAAGGATGATTATTATTGCTGTACTGCAGTTAATTTTAACAGCCCAGTAAGAAGAGAGCATTGAAGACGGACTCTGTTGTCCTACTATCCCACATTGGCTCAACAATGCTGCTTTCTCGGTGCAGAACTAAAGTACAGAAGTAGATGTTAATAAATACGCCTTTTTCACGGAAGATATTTTGACATGTCATTACAGTAAAACAAAGCAACGGCGTAAATAATAAAATTCCTGATCGCTGAATTCCATTTAGCTGCTTCAGTTTCAGGTTATTTTTATTGTGCATGCTGGTTCACTGTCACACTGTCATGACTTACTTACACATGACTAGAACGAAGCCATCGTTGATGTTATTAGTCACACCTGTGCTTTTTCCTACTATGACAAGTCAAAATGTCTGCTGTCGAAAACAACTATAGAAGGTTTTATATTTTAAAGAGGACCTAATGTGCTTATTTTCAGGTGCAAACTTGTATTTTAGGTTTCTGCTAGAATATGTTTACATGCTTTAATGTTCAAAAAACACTATATTTTTCTCATACCAGCTGTGCTGCAGCACCCCTTTTCACCCTCTGTCTGATACGCTGTTTGAGCTCCTGTGCCTTTCCTACCCTTCACATGCACAAAAAACTATATAAAACACTAAAGGAAACACAATTTAAAGCCAGAGAATAAAAATGGGTCTTAAGGTGCATCTTAAAAGCATCAACAATACGGTTGTTGGTGTATGAGATTGCATGTTTTGTCTGTGCCTTGTGCATGTTAGCATTTGGTAGCCGGCTCTATAATTTTTTCTGCTGCCTTCAGGGACACTCCCAGGAAGAGAGGTGGTGCTCAGAGTGGGTCCATGACTGTCAATACCCCCAATGCAGAACCCCAACCTGAAGAAGCCGCAGATGAGAACTTTCCTGTAAGTAGTATGTTGGGTGTTAGGTTTCCTTAACACAGAGACATTTTGAACAAACGAGAAGTGTTTTCACTCATGCAATGATCTTGCTCCATCTTGTGCAGCAAATCAGGGCTAAATTACCTGCATATTTTCCACTTTTTAGGACACCTGAAGTAAATGTTTTCATTTTTGATTGATGAATGATAGGATTCTCCAGACACAGAGCAATAAGGCTTTAACACTGAACTTTTAACGAGTTTTATCTGATTTTGGTTCATTGTGGAGGGTCAACTTCCCTGGGACAAGTCTCAACAATTCTTGAATCTAATATTTATATTATATGAGTTAAGTAAGTTAAGGGGTGAGAAGGGGTAAAAGGCACTGTTTGGCCAGTTAGACTGTTAGACCAATAGTAGGTGACCTAAGCATTACCTCTGTGTTTCTAGAAGCAATAAGTGATAGTACAACGTCATGGAATCAGAAATGAATGTATTCTTCTTTTTTAGATTAATGTTTCATACATTTTGTGACTTCACAACACATGCTAATCTCCACAGCAACTTGTGATACAAAATGCACGTGACAAGATACTGGGGGACAGATCGTTACAAGAGAAGCTTGCTGAAAATATCAACAAAATCCTCGCCAAGTAAGTGTTGAAACTCTGCATTGCCCCACTGTGTATGTATTAAGTTGTTGTGATAGATGATTTAGGATTCTGACAGTGGCAATCAAAGTTGTGACATGACTGCAAGCATGTTATAACATGGCTGTACTAATTTCCCTTCCGTTTCATCTCTAATATCAGTGAGCCAACGCCACAAACATCTAAGGCCCCTTCATGTACAATGGAGGCAGACCAGTCTATAGATGAAATCCTGGGATTGCAGGTGCTGAAAAACTATAAATACTAATCATAACAGTATAATTCCTTGTTCCTCATAAACATTTATAGCGATCACTCCATCAAGCTGTGCGTATTTTCCTTTGTGTCTTTCCATTATTTCCTGACATGTGTCCTCTGGTACAGGGGGAAATCCACATGAGTGACGATGCCATCCATGACATTTTGGAGCAAACCGAGTCAGACCCAGCTTTTCACGCCCTCTTCGAGCTCTTCGATTACAGTAACTATGACCTACTTTGCTTTTATTTTGTTTGTTGTGCAGAGTACTTACTGAGAGTGCTTAGTACAGAATCACTTCTTTTTAACTGTGTAATAAAGCACAATGGAAAGCCATCGCAAAACCGACTTGTTATAATGTGTATTTACAGATAAAACTAGATTAATTGATGGTGAACCAGCAGATGGAGATATTAGCAGTAGTCCAGAAGAGAGTGACCCTGCTGGACCTTCATCTATAGTCGGACCCCTTCAGAGTGATGATCCAGGTAGGCTTACAATCTAATACAGTAATAGGCTCACAGAAGAGGAAAACACAGATGTCACCTTTGATTATTGTTTGCCTCACACGGGTCAAGGCAGGTTTCTTGAATTCAAGGTTTGGAAGGGAGAAAAATGTGTCAAAAATCAATTAATTTTCCAGTTTAAACAACTTTCCACGTGAGGTGTGTGTATGTGTGCAGTCATAATAGCATCCTTAAATCAGCCACACAGGTATAATTTTTGCTACCATCTCAACACAGCTTAGCACTTGGCTTCCTCCTTGGTCTATGTTGTTGTTAGTGCATGTCGAGAGCACGACAATCTCTCAAGAGCTTCACAAGTGTTTGCAGATTCACACAGGTTGTTGATGACTGCAGCAGTTGGCCAGCTATACCATACTCTTTACACAGAGAAATTGTTGGTTTTGAAGTCAAATGCTAATTGCTGATTTGGTTTTTGACATCGAATAAAAAATGTTATACCTCTATTGAAGACTGAGCTGCATAAGAAACACAGATGGGGACAGATTAATCACCAAATATTTTATTTTATTTTTCAGGCACCACACACAGAGATGCTTACGCTTCGGATACAACAGTGAAGATGAGAGCTGGACAAGAGCGCAAGGCCAGAAAGTCTACTGCTCCCATCTTGTTAAAGAAAACAGCTCTTAGCTTCGGCGGCAGAGCATCCAGAATTGAAAACAGTTCAGCCAAATTGTTAGTGAGTCATGGGGAGCACCGAGGTGTCTCATCTGCTGCAGTGGACTCAAACAGAAAAGTAAATAACTGTGTTTTTGTAACACCAATGGATATTGATGAACCGTTGAATACACCTCCCCCTCCTTCAGACATTATTGCCACAAAGGACAGCTTCTCCATCACAGCTGACCCCAGTGAATCAACCATTCTTCCCTCTGATGCATTTGCTGTGCTGACATCTAATGGTGACAAAAAACAGGAGCCTAAACAAGCTCAAGGATCTGAAGTGCAACCTGCTACAGCCCCCTCTGCTTTTTTGTTTCCTGTACAAGTTGAACTAAACAATACTCCAACGCCAACTGCTGACCTACCTCATATGTCATTTTCAAGCAGTGGAAGAGACGCTCAAGCGGGGTCGATTCTCTCCGTAGCACCTGAATCTGCCTTTTGCACATCTCCTTCTAGCAGTGCCACAGTTACGACTGTGCCTGCCTCACCTTCATCAGCGTCCACAGCAGCACCTGGCTCACCCACATCTGCTTCTACCTCTGCAACGCTTACAGCTACACCTGCCTCATCCTCACCTGCCTCACCCGCATCCTCCTCTTCTTGTGCGCCAGTTGTTGCAGCACCTGATCCTCCGACCTTCAACCACTCCATCCCCAACAAGGCTGCAGCTGATTCCAGTAATATAGTTTCTTTGGAGATCATCATCAGCGATAACCAGGATGAGAATTCTTCCAGTAACACGGCCTTGAATCAGGCAGTTTCTTGCATTTCTGGAGAGAAGATACCCACCATCTATCTTTCCTCTCCAGCTAAGTCCTCTGGAGTCCCTGGCACACCAAAGGCCAACCTGGATGAGGCGGCACAGGCAGTTAGTGGCTTACAAAGCTCTGAGGCACATGCTAGTCCTCTCCGCTGTAAGGCTGGGGCCGTAGTCGCATCCCCATTAGCAGGGACATCACAGGCTCAGCAAAACTACATAATTCAGCTACCGCTGGACACCACTAACCCAGCTCTCCAAGGAGCCACTGCCAGCTATTTCCTTGTGACTGAATCCCCGAATAAAAACGCTCAAACCAGACCAGTGCTACTGTCTGCTGGTGTCTCAAAGGGACAGCCTTTGCCCACCAACCAGTTTGGGGTGACAACACCAACTCGCTCTCGAGGCTACTCAACCGGTAAGAGACAAGAACAGTGGGTCATCTCAATAGAAAAAACTTTAATCTCCAGTATCACAAGCTGGCTTTGAGTGTTGTAGTTGCAGCTTTTGATGTTAACGTTGTCATTTTTTTTGAATTTCTTAACTTACTGACAGGGACACTCTTTCCCCTTGAGGGACTTTGGGCTTGACAAACATTAGATAATGACTCTTCTACCCCATTTGTGAACATGTGATATGTGTAATGAGTCCTGTTCCTATGAAGCAATGCACAATTTGGTGCTCGTCCACATTAACACATAGGTTGCAGTGCAAAATATCAGAAAATATTACAACTTTTGAGGTTACTCTGACAAATAATTCAGGAAACACTATGGTTCATTTTGACTTGTTCGTGGTTTTGGACTTCCTTCCTTCCCTGAACTGACATTCAGCACAGTGTTGATGGGATTTCCGTCATCTGTTGTGTGTTGGCCCTGGTGCAGGGGAGCTGGCATGTTTTGTTTTTCTTTGTTGTTCATTGCCTACCGTCTGTAAAGCTCATTACTATTATCTTTATTAGTGTTGGTATTATTTTAAAAAATCTTCTTTTTTTTTCCATGCAGGGCCAACACTCCTCTTGTCATCACCTGTTGGTAAGCCTGTGATGCTTCCCATTTCTGTTATGGTGCCGAATACTCTGGGGAAGGTCCATATGGTGTCCAATCAGGTAACTTTATCTAAGGTGGTAGTCAAAAGGAATTTCCTTTCTTATCATTTTCACCAGAATAAAAAGATGACTTGTGATCAATCTGTTGATCATCTACCATTCTTCACCTTGGAGGAAATTTCTCTTTGACACTAACATTTAACACTTTGGTCCATGGCGAGATATCTTTAGATCTAATGGGCAGATTTCCACGAGATTTACTAAACACATGCTGCTATTTTGGACAACATCTCATATTTAAAGGACCAATATGTAATAGATTTACTGTAATAAATCATAAAATGACCACGATATGTCATCAGAGATTAAGGAAACATGCTAAATTGAAATACTGGCTTCTCTGACAACAATGCTACAGCCAGTATGTTCTCCTTTGACATTTCCATTCTGGTCCGGAACGTCTGTTTTTGTTTTGGCCGGTGTGATCCCGTCCACTGCCCATTTCAACACCCTATTAACACATATGAAAAAAATTGGCACTCAAAACATAGCCTTCTGCAGCCATGGAAGTCCAACTGGATCAACAGAGATAGCGTTAACGTTAGATTCTACCCGACCTGAAAAGCCTCGCCACATCTCTCTGAGGTCTGTGTGTAGCTGGGTTATCAAGGCAGCGAGTATTTCAGACACACAGCCGGTGAAGTGATTCTGACTAACGTTACTGCTGCTGGTCAGAGGCTAACACCGTGATGCTAACACACGCTAACTGCTATCAGTCACACTAAAGGAGCGAACGGGCCACGGCTCCAATGTTTTGAATTTAGACTGCAGTACTTGTTTTAAAACACTAGCTGTCAGTGCTACATATTGCTCCTTTAATTATCACCTTAGTAAACAAGATGTCCAAACCAGTGACAGCATTTATGAAATTTGGTTTCCAAAAGAATAAATCCAAATGTTGCCCACTGACCCATAAATGCCACTCACAGGCCAAACTGTCAACCGGCACACAAGACATGTCATAACTTAATTGGCAGATTACACATAATTTACTAAACATATTTATCCTTCCAAAGTAATAAACACTTAACATTTTAAAGAGCCCATGGCCTTTTTCCTCATGGCAAACATTGCATTTATAGTAAAGCTCCAACAATTGTCAGTATGTTTTTCAATCTATCCAAGACTTTATAATTGTGTAGTGTGTGCTATAATGAAATGAACATTGCTGCATCAAGGGGTTGTAGATGTTTAGCAATGTCCAGAACAATAAAACGTATCATTGTTACATTTACAGCTTGTTGCCATACCAAACCCAGTACCGGTACAGCAGGCAGATACTGTGAAGCCCAAGTCTCCCACAATGGCAACCAAACGGTCTCCACCTGCTGGTAAGTTACAAGTTAATTTAGAGCAGTGCTAGCTGGTGGTTTATAATGGTTGAATAGGACATGATATACTTTTACTTTATGTTACCAAATAATGTCCTCAGTGTTTCTCTGCTTAATGTTTTAATGTCCCTGCCTTACTTCTCTGACCTTAGTTCTCTGAATTCCAGGCACTGAGCAACACCTGGTTGGTAAGTTAATTCAACCTGTGTTGGCTGGAAACACAGAACAGCAGGATACAGCGAAGGGTCCTAGACATAAGAGAATTTTATGTTTTGACCCTTCTGCAGTAGTTAAACCACAAACTGCTAAAACAACAAGAACCACCAAACCTCCAGCTACAAATACATCACAAACTGTCCAGCAGACTGAGAAAGATGATACACAGTCGGTGACTCGAAAAACACCTGCTGTCTTGGGTGGCAACAAGCCCAAGAGGAGGGTAGAGACTGTCAGATGCTCAGCAGATCCCCAGACTGGAGGTGGCTTCATGAAGGAGGCAGAGAAGTCCACGCCTCCACAACAGCACAAGAAACCTCTCAAGAAGAGCTCTCATAAACAAGATCATAGCACCCATAATCAAGCGTCTCGCAGTGCAAGTACCAGCAGGGTCGATGCCTCTGAGACTTTGAAAAAGTCAGAATCAGGAAGGAGATCAAAATCTATTGACAGGAAACACAATCATGATAAGGATGGTGATGGAGCAAAAGCTAAGGGTTCTCGTACTTCTCGGTCTTTGTCCTCTGAATCTGCGCTGAAATCAGGAAGTAGAAAGGAGAAAGAGGAGAGCAGGAAAGAACCTGCAGAAAAAGCTCCTGGCAAGTCACGTGAGGGGCGTACAGAAAAGAGGACTCCCACTCAGGAGATGCCAAATGTGACAGCGAACAAGGAGAATGAAATGAAGGGAAGCTTGCAAGAGTCAACACCTTCATCCTCGGCATTAAGAGACTTCAGCCCTCCAGCTGCCACCCAGCCTGCATCTAATCCTCAGTCCAAGGCTGCAAAAGCACCCTCAAAGACCAGCTCTCTGGCCAAACAGGCAGCTGAGATGCTGCAGGACATCCAGGGGCTCAACTCTCCTTCCACCCCAGTCAAGAGGCCTGGAGCGGGCAGTTCAGACCATAGTCTTCCCCGGACCCCCGGGACCGGCCATAACCAGGAGGAGTCCGCTGACCGCCCCAGGACTCCTTCGCGACACAAGAAAGGTAAAGATGGAGAGGGGACTCCCAAGCGTCTAATGCCTCCCAACACCCCGGATGTCCCCGGCTGCAGCCCGGCCAGCGAGGCTGGCAGTGAAAACAGTATTAACATGGCTGCTCACACACTCATGATCCTTTCACGCGCCGCCATCGCCAGGACAAGCACTCCGCTGAAGGACAGCTTGCGTCAGGAGGAAGTAGGAGAAAATTCGGCCACGAGCTCAAAGAACTCTAAGAAACGCAAACAGTCTTCTCCGACAGCCAGCCCGCGTGCAAAGAAGGAGGCAAAACAATCTCCCAGCAAAAAGACAGACCGGGTGAGTACAACACGAGGATTTGTCATGTTTAAAATATATTATTGTTATTATTATTATATTATAGTCCAGGCATTTTACCTACAAATGTGGGTCAACTTCGCTGTCAAATACCAATTACAAAATACTCCAAATTAATTGTATTTGAAATCAGAAATATTGCCCATCTCTAATTGTAACCCTTTCAAATATCAAATAATTATTGTCATTAGGGCAGCTGGCGGCCATTTTGAATTTCCCCAGATTTCAGGATTTTTCCCTTCGGATTATTCATTAACACTTTTTGTCTGTCAAAGAGGATACCTTTAGAGGTACATAAACCCTAGGGCTACATAAACGTTATCTTGTACCTTTGATCTCACAAACTCTGTTTTCTAATTTGTAATAAGATTAAAAAAAAAACTGTTAAAGAATTCAGATTTGATGCATTGGAAACTGTATGACCTGTAGGTGTGAATGTGTCCGTCTGTCTACATGTGTTAGTCCTGTTATAGACCAGTCTGTCCAGGGTGTCCTCTGAGGCCCTGAACAGGATAAGCAGTTTACAGAGTGGATGGGTGGATTAAGGTGACAATGTGGCCTTTACTCTGGTGCCACCATCAGGCCAATCTTTGTTTTATTTTGCCCCATTCATAAAAAAACTAAGAATACCTGAGTTATCGCTCTATTTTGCATCCATCCAACACTTGTGTTTTGGTGTGTAATGAGCATCACATCTACACAGGGAACAAGATTTTCTCTTGTTGAACAGAAATTGAGGTGATTTCACCAGATAAACTGCCTGTTGGTATCAGTGCTTTTCATTTAGATAGTAATGAAGTGTTTATGCATACTTCTATTGATACATATTATTGTCGTGTAATTCTGCCTTTGGTTTAAATCTGCAGGAAAGGAAGAAACTTGCAGAGTGCTTTCCCCATGACTTGGATGTGGATAAGTTCCTGTCTTCACTTCACTACGATGAGTGAAACCGGACACACCAACAGGAAGGACTACCATATCACAACCTGCTTAGGTTACTATCCAGGAATAGAACAAGCCATCTGCTAAACCAGTGCCTATGGTTCCTCTTAGTAACCTTGCCCGGGACCTTATAAGCTGTAATGTCTCCTTAAGCCAATGAGGGACTTTGATTTGGTTGATTAGCTTCCAGTGTTGGTGATCTGCATAAAAGCCTGTTAGATGCAGCAGTAGTAGGGCAACCATGGCACTTTGTTGTATTTTTTTATCCTCATGCTCACTTCTGTTTAAATTATCATTGTTTTGTACTACAACACACACATTTGTTTTGGGGCATGTTGACATAATAGGTGCGTGTTGATAAAATGGTGACACAAAGCATTTCCTTGGTCAATATTTGACTCTAGTTTGATAAACCCAGCTAACACTGACATGTTTGTATGTGAAAAATATGTTTTGGAATAGTAATTTTAGTAACACTGAATGAAGAGCTCTCATGCATTTTAGTTTTTCATGTTCAGATAAGTCTGATTGGAAAAATGCAAGTAATGTGAAGATTATATTTTATGGCATACATGTGCATTTATATATATATTTTGTTCTTTATTGTTGGTAGAAGACACAAAATGGCTGCAATTGTTCAAAATTGCGTACTCAGGCTTCATTCAATGTTGTAATAAAACAAAGAAAGGGTCTTGTGTGTTTTCCATGTGTACACAGATATATATCTTTGGCTAGGAAAGAGCAAAGCTTAAATGTCATGTAGCTCAATAAACTGAGTGTTTGTTGCTCACTGTCTGAATATAATAATGGCCTTTATATAAAGTCTACAGCATTGCAGACTTTGTTTGAGGTAAGGTGTCCTTTAAGGGCTCAAAGACAGATTATTCACAGTTAGACCGTCCTGACCCCTGATGCACAGGCAGACACTGGAACTGAGCAACAATTTTAGGAATTGACTTAGGAGCAATGCCATCTTCATCTGGTTTTAGACAAATATTGCTACATGGCTCAAGGTTAAAATTAACCCTTTGCGAGTGTTGCAATTGTCTCACTTTGTTGGCAAATCTGGCAACCTCCCATTGGTCCATAAAACACAATTTACGGAAATACGTCTTCACTCCGAGTTTCACAATAAAAGCATCTCCTTCATGAGTTGCGTCTTATATTCTCTAGAAAGCGCTATATTTATGCTGCGTCTCGCTTCCACGTTTATACAATTGATTATTTCACTACACCAGGTTAACGACAAACTTACTTGAAGAAAATTACTCACGGCTGAAGCGCAGCACCGCTTTTACTTTGACACGTCCGACGTTTGTTTCCGGGTCAAGAGGACAGGAAAGAGGTACGGCTGTCATTTGATTTTTAACAAACATCGCTCTGTTTCCCCTCTATTTAGCGTATATTTTGTCATTACTATAACAGCACAACGACAAGGAACATTTTCGCATATCTCCCCACAAGTAAGGCGACTGCTTATTGATTTTAAAAGCCCTTAAGTTGATGTAGAAACTGCCTACGTCCCTAGCTTAGCCATTAGCATGTTGGCTAACCGGTTAGCATGTGGAGGATGATGATGATGTGCACGCATTTGGCATCATATCTTGTTACAGATCGACCTACAGAACGACCCTTATTTTAGTTAATCATACACGTTATTATCGTGAGGCAGCTGGTAATAGTTTCACCTTCGTCTTATCACCTGTTTGATATTTTCTCTTTGTAATTAGCATGTAATTTGAATGTCAGATGGCGTGTTGAGATATTTACAGACAGTCTGATGTTTTACTAAGAGTCGCTGATTAGGGTTTCATGACTGTCCCACAGCGTCTGCCATACTCTCTTGGTCAGTAGGAAGCGGAACTACAGCAGAGAGGACACTGTTGAAATAGAGACACCAACTTGTCACCTTTCTTTTCCCCCCTAGACTGCCCGACCTGCTGAAACCTTGATTGACATGGCAGCCAATGGAGCAAGCTGTGAACAGCCACAGAGACGTGCAGGAGCCAAAGGCAAACAGAATGGCCAGTCGACAGGTTGGTAAACCTTTTAAAATGTACAGTAGAGAAGTTAACACTCATCTTTGAAGTGTCCCTGAAAAAGTTTAGCTTGTGTTATCTCTGATGACAAAGAACGATAAGTAGTCATAAAAAAAAAACCTGATTCATTTTATGGTATTTTTAAGGTAAAAGTGCAACTTGGCTTACACTAGAACAAGAACCAGAAACAGTCTTGTTGACGTCACATGTATCATGTATTTAGCATTAACAGCTCAACAGGATGCAACAATTGATGTAGATGCAAATATTATTACAGTATTTGTGGGTGATTGCAATTCTGTTTGTTCTCCAGACTCTTCGCTAAGAGAGAGGCGACAGAAAGATAAGGAGGATCGCCTGTCTCTGGTGGTATGGAGGAGGCCTGTCACCACACTACATTATTTCCTCCTGGAGACCATTATCAAGCTAAAGGAGTGGACGTTTAAGTAAGAAGTTAAACAGGTTTTTCTAGTGTGCCTTTGTTGGCGCACGTTTTTTGCCAGGAGGTTTGTGCTTGTGACCTTTAGTCATATTTTTTTTGGTGTGATAGTATTGTTCACCAATCACTAGGGCTGTCCCGAATACCATCTTTTTGGGGCTTCGAAGCTTCGGTGACAAATAGTCGAAGGTATTCAAAGCTCCGTTTCAGTGCCCGTTTCACTGCCGCTGCCACACTACTGTACTTATACACACCTTGGGATTTATACATTGTTATTACACGTCTATATAAAACTTTTTTTTTAATGTAAAAAATGAAGCATTCGAATAGTGATTTGGAGGTCGATTACCACGGCAACGATCAAATCATTCGGGTCAGCCCTACCAATCACTGTTTTTCAGTTTGTCTGTTTGGAACTTGTTCCCTTGTTGACATTTTGTTTTCTTTACTTCCTGTTCAGGCTTTGGCAGCGACGAGGCACAGTGTTCTTAGTTTTGATGTTATGTTCCCTGTTTTCCTTCGCCTACTCCACTGAGGGAACACACCAACAAGTAAGGCTTGACTGATTTGTTTTTTTAGTGACGTTAATAATCAACACCATTGCGCCATCACCAGCCTGTTTAAAGGTTAATGATAAGTCACTCTTTATCCACCTAAAAACACTCCTAGAAGAATGCAGGGAGATAATGACGTCTGCGCTGTTGTCAAGTAACCCTTGATCATACAGTCAGTTGGCTGAAAGTTTAGTTTACAAATTCCTCTGTGCAGTGGTCCGTTACAGTTCGGTTAAAGCATCGCCAAGCTTCAATATAACATCTTCCTACAATGCTCACATTTATGATTATGAACTTATATATAACCAACTACAGGTAATTTAGAGCAGTGGTTCTCAACCTTTTTCTTGTCAAGGACCCCTAACTTGGTACCCATTAGGTCATGGATCCCCATTTGATAAGATTTCCCTTCAGGAACCTCCATCTGAAAAGATTTTCGTTCTTAGATATGATTAAGACCAGAATTCTATAGTTGTCAACTACAGTTGAGGAGGTAACCATGGAGGAAGTGAAACCTATGCTCATAACAGTCACCCTTTTGACTCTTACTCGCATTGGGCTCACTTCTATAGTGAGTTAAATAGTGCAAATAAACTATTCCCCATTTTTCTGGGGACCCTCTGGAACCCCCTCAAGGGCCCCAGGGGGTCCCTAGACCCCTGGTACAATGAGGTTACAAAATATATGCAAATTGAAATTTTAGAAATGTCACTAAAATCTTTCCCTCTAAAAACAGCTGATAGTATTTAAAAAAAAAAGGTATTCCTTTGGCCATAATCATGCAGAGAAAGAGCTCATATAAAACAATATGATATAAATATGAGTACGTTGTAACATCCAACAGACAATGAAAGACTGTAATTAACAGTAATTAAGAATTGCCTTTTAAAAACGGACATAATTCAATGAGCATTTCCTGTGTCCTCCGCCTTCTAATCTGTTTTATTTTACTTTCTTCACTGAAGTATGTTAGGTACCTGGAGAAGAGGTTCCTATGGTGTGCCTACTGGGTAGGCCTTGGGATCCTGTCCTCAGTAGGCCTCGGGACTGGCCTGCACACCTTTCTCCTCTATCTGGTAAGATAACACTTTTTTATGGTTTGGCAAATGTGTACACACCAGTTCTTGAACTGGGTTAGTACTGAATACAGAGACACTCACAAACACTATATGAAAATGATAAGAAAAAAGTATCAGGCTGCACTGCAATAACAAAGTGCTGCAATCCCAATAGGTTGCATGACAAAACATTCAAAAAAGAGAAAGCCACCTCACTCTGAGGGCAGCTGTGGCTGTGAAGAAATATTCCATTTTAAAATGAGCAACATAGCAAAAGACTCAAGTGAGGAAAAAGAAAAACTAACACATCTTTATAAATTTGACTACTATGCTGGCTCTAAATAAAGTTTAAATCAACTGGAGCATATGTTGATTAAATGTAATTTGAATGAGCAGCATGTAATTGTAAAAAAAGTAGTGGGATATGTCTAATGTGTCTATTTTGTGTGCACTTACAGTGTGTGCAGGTGGGCAACTGAATTACTTTATCACTGACAAATGCATGTACATTTCCTCTCAAACCACATTCTTATCTAATCATCCAAATGTTTTTGTCATGATGGTATCCATTACTACATTTACATATTTCTGGGGAAACTGACTCAGCCGGCCCGCATGCGTCCCATATCTCAACAGTCAAAAGGCTGCCAAATGATAATAGCTGTAAAGAGAAACTTGTATCATTATCTGGTCGGCTGTACTCCGCATGAGTCAGGATGTCCTGTGTGTATCTATAATATGCAGTTTTGTTTTTTTTTAATTCACCACACGCTATTTTCTTCTAGTTATACCTTTATAAATGACATAAAAGCCCATGTGTGTCTATTCCTTTAGTTACCAGAGGGTGGCATCACAGTCCATATTCATTGTCGTTCACTTCTTCAAACTCGTTCCATTGTGTCACCCTTCAGTCCAAGGCTAACCAAAAGTTAAGTGTACTTTTTCCCTGACATGCAGTCACAGAATGACTGTATGACTGAGTCACCGAAAATGTGTGTCATTTGTCTTGGTTGTGGTTAAAAAAAGGAGAACATGGTAAAATAAAACCATAGTGCAACATAGTCTGCTTTAGGCTGATGATGTGGCTTCTGTTCTGTCGAACTTGTGCAGATGTGGGTCAGCTGAGTCAGCTGTTTCCATCATAATGAAATAATGGGAAAAGAAAGCTGGAACTGTGTCCTTCCTGTTTTCAGAGATTATGTGCACTCCTTCCATTAATGCTTTACAGCTCACCATGTGTTTGTTTGAGTAGTCAGTCTTCTATTGTCTAGTAGTCTTCACTTACTTTGTATACTGTGTCCAACTATAAAACAATGGTAGTGTGTGTATGTACTTGTTCGGATACTTGTTCTCTGTGTGTATCATGATACTGAGAAGGTGTGACCTCATCCTCTCTCCCCTCTGTGTGAGGGAGGTTTCTTTCTATGAGTAGGCACCGTCATCTCCCCCACCATATGGAACAACCTGACATCTGTTACAACAGCTTTTCTCATTTCTTTTTTTTACAATTACCATCTTTTACTTTTGCAATGGAGGCTAATTTAACAGCCATTTTTTTAAAGCAACTTCCCTTTGTGTCCTATAAGCATCTGATGGCCTACTGGAGGCTCATCTCATAATATAAGTCTATCTTGTGTTACTCATCCTGATATGGCACACTAACACAAAATTGTTAAAATTGTCCTCAGAAACAGTGTGTCTAGACCAGCGGTCTCCAACCTTTTTTCCTCTGAGAGCTAATTTGACAAAAATGAAAGTGGCAGAGAGCTACTCATAGCACCAATGTGTACATCACCAATAGCAGACATCATTTCTGTCTCACTTTTATGGGTCCTTTAATACTGTTTCAGCCACCGCAGTCATCGCCTCTGTAACAATCCCGCCTTGGGCGAAGGGCTGTTTGTGTTCCGTTAGGATGCGCGCCACTAAACGAAGCCTCTGTTGCTGCGTTGGCCTTCTTCATCAGTTTGCTAAACAGAGACTGTTGTCTTTAAAGGGTTGTTTTCAGCTCCTTTACCTTCTCTGTTCATAGACTGTTACCAGCCAGATAGATTGGATAGAAATTTAAACAGGTTTACAAAGAAAACAGATTTATGTACATATTCTTTGAAGCTTTAGCGAGCCACTCAGAAACAGGCTAGTGTAGTAGTGAGCTACTTGTTGATCTATACCATAAGATAGAAATCAGTCTTCCCAAAATTTTAGTGCCGCCTACCCTCATGTTGAAAGAGAAGTCTTTTTCAGACACTTGGGTAAACCCATTCTTTTGAAATTCAGGAAAATCATACTATGTCTCATGTTTTCCATTAGAAGTGGGAGGGTTCTTGTGGCCGAGATGGCTAGAATGTTTTAATCCATTTGAGACATGATTAACAGCTGAAAGATGCTACATCTAAAAACCACATCTCTAAGTGTTCATTAAAAAATCTGCCCGTTGCTGGAACAAAAGACCTGCAGAACCGACTGAATGAGCTACTGAGTCTGTTAAAAACACTGTGTAATGGGTGGCCTTTTTAAATTGTGTCACTTGCTCTCTTTGTGGTGGTGCTTAATGTGGTGCTTTGAATAACCATTAACTTTACATCATTAATTGACCAAATATATAACCTATTAGTTCCAACAGCATGTACGAGGAGTTGTAGCCGTGTGGGTCAACGCTTTCAGATATGTTGAGGACTCGGAGTCAATCCTGTTGAAATATTAGTTCAGCTCACTTGTCTTTTCCCTCGCTGTTACACCTCCTGCCATTTGACCAAAGCTAGCGATCTCTCTCACACCAATCCAGGCATCCTTTATCTTATTCCCCTCTAGACTGTAGCTCAGGAGGTAGTGCCGGGTCGAGCAGTGGGCAGCTACTATACAGCGCCCGGGGAGCAGTTCGGGGGTCCGAGGCGAACTGATACTTCTCCAGCTACCAGATCACAGTCTGTACTCGGTCTGTGCGGGTACTTGAACCTGCGACCCTCCGGTTCCCAAGCCAAGTCCCCACGGACTGAGCTACTGCCCCCCTTGGGCGAGATACTTAACCCTAAATTGCTCCCAAAGGCATAGCCATCGATGTGTGAGTGAGCATTTAGATTAGATCCTGATGGGCAGGTTGACACGTTGTATGGCAGCCTCTGCTATCAGTGTATGAATGTGTGTGTGACTGGGTGAATGTTGACATGTAGTGTAAACCGCTTTAAGTGACTAGAAAGGTGCTGTATAAATGTAAGTTCTTTTGCCATTATATAGCATTTCCTCTAGCTTCTATTTTAGATCCACTTGTACCCTTTAAAACCTTCCCTATCCCATGTCGTCAAGGCATGTTTCTCATTTAGAAGAGCCATCAGGTTGCTGTTAATTCAGGGTGTGTTCGGGAAATGGCACACTTCTCTGATGAGATTGGTATGGTCATCTGCATCCCTAAACTTCTGTGACCATCTCATAATTTTTCCACAGTACAGAAAAAGTCCTTTGTTACATTCTTGGCCACATGATGTAAGCCCTCTGCTCATAAGGAGACTATTTCCTGTATCCATATTCACTAAAACCTAGTTCATGTTCACAGTGCAACAGCTCCTATCACTGCTGCCTACTCGGTGTTGATGTTAGCCTTTGACAGGAAACCCCCCGGTCTTAGTTTTGAAGGAAAAACCACATGTCCCACCTGCAGAGTTACATGTGAATTTAACTCAGGCCTGAAGCATTAATACATAGCCCCATAGAGAGGATGAGATCACCATGCTCATGGGAAAGGGGATTCACTCACCACCAGTATGATCTTATGATTCATCGTGATGTTTTGGAGGTCATTGCCGTGCATCTAAGTGCTGGATTCTAGTCATAATATTGTGGTTGAAATAAGAGAAAATACATGCTCATACAGTGTTGCTTTTGCTTGTAGATCTGTCGTATTTGATCAGATCACCATCGTTCAGATTTCCCCTGTAATGATGGGCGCTAAGGATGATGTTGATCCACCACTTTGTCCATTCAGCTCTTTGGTTTAGAACGAGGTCTCTGGACTATTAATGTCCAGTGTGTATGATGCCCAGACAGCGGTGTAGTGGAGGGTATACAGAGTATACCCATCTCTTTTTATCTGGCGGTTTACAGTATACCCACCTATCAGCCAAAAAGTAATTGGAATATATAGGAGAGTATACCCACTTCCTCCTCAGTATCCTACTACCATCTACCTTGTAGTACACCCACCTCATCAATGAGGTGCCCAGAGGATGATTACTAATTTTATTAACTGCATGCCACCATCAGGTCAAAATTACACTCAACCAACACAAGGTGTTTTTCAAACTAATTTTGTTGGATCTCCACTAAATGTGCTGTGGTTGCTGATGAAGCCTAGAGGATTAAATCGTAACATTTTTGGTGACACACAGGAACGACACCCAAGAATTTCCTGCCATCCAGAGGTCAAAATGTCAAAGCAGATTGCCGTGAAATTTCCTCAACTCATTCATGCTGCTAAGGGGATAATCTATTTTAATTATCGGTTGAGTCACCTTCCCAATAACCTGTGGGTTGTTATGAACTTTGCTGCTTCAAGGGTCCGCTAGCAGTGCTTTTGCCTTTTTAATAGTCTTGTCCTTAAATCAACATGATTTGTGTTTCTTTTGTCATGTGATGGGTCCTTGATGAAATCCACGTGCTGAAATGGATACCGGACAAAGA
Organism: Sebastolobus alascanus; assembly: GCA_916701645.2. Taxonomy (NCBI): domain Eukaryota; kingdom Metazoa; phylum Chordata; class Actinopteri; order Perciformes; family Sebastidae; genus Sebastolobus; species Sebastolobus alascanus. The sequence goes on along the minus strand of CAKAOJ020000068.1, from coordinate 3,617,708 downwards.
AGTGGTTTATCTGCTCAGTATACAAATGTGCTTTTCTGACTTTGAACAAAGAAGTTCACTTCAGGGTCAACGTGCATCGCCTGTCTGATGTGTATCAGAACTTGTTTTCAGAGTTTGACTCAGTTTTTTCTTGTAAACACCGACTTGTCGTGTCATGAAGGAATTCCGTTAAATGGAGTTCTGTTTGGTCTGAAACAGACTGTGTTGTGTAAACTAAAGAAGCCTCCTGTGTGCTCATACTCGGTGGGGGGTGGGGGGGGGGGGGTACTATGGGGGAGCGGTTGCAGTCATCACAGATTAATTACTGTGTGCTGTCCATCTACTGTCAGTGTTGCCTCTATCACCTTAGGGAGGCATAATGGAGTAGCTGTGTTGTGGTTACAGGTGGGTCAACTGTTATTGAGGCCAGGTGGCTGCGCCTAACCAGACGTCTTCTTCACAATGATAAATGATGACCTGTCAGAGAGACTGTGACTCAGCTACTGTTGGTGTGTGTCTGTACCTGTGTTGGGCAGATGAGTCTGTTGGCACACGAGCTGCGTTTAATAATGCAAGAGCAGATTAAATTTAACTCAAATACGGGTGTAGGGCTGCGCAATGCAATCACACACTGTTAAAGGTTCAACAGTTACTATATAGTTATATACACTCAGTTGCCAATTTATTAAGTACACTTGGCTAAAAGCAGTGATAGAGGAAATATTCAGATCCTTTACTTAAGTAAAAGTACTAATACTACACTGTGTACTCTTTTACAAGTAAAAGTCCTGGATTGAAAATGTTACTTATGTAAAAGTATGTAAGTATAATCAGGACAATGTACTCAAAGTATTCAAGGTAAAAGTATTTAATGCAGAAAAATCTTCTTTTTTTTAAAAAAAACTCAAAATGATTTATAATATATTTAAATAATTAAAAAAGCAGTTTCTAGTCCCATTAAAGCAGCTCATCCTCTCCATCTGTCTCACCTCTCCCAGGGTCCTCACATAGCATCAGTAACCCTGGCAGCGTACGAGTGCAGCTCCACAGACTTCCCAGAGCCTCCGTACCCGGACCAGATTGTCTGTCCCCAAGGTGGAGGGCTGGAGGGAAGCATCTCCCTCTTCTCCATCATGTCAAAGGTCCGCCTGGAGGCCTGCATGTGGGTGAGTCCTAGTTAGAATAAAAAGACAATACAGTCATCCACGCTGAAGAATGTCAAGAATGTTTGGCAGTGCCAGCAGCCGGTGGCATTGCGACAGCTGGGAACTTCATTCACCCTCGTTTCAACATGCCAGGACAAAAACGTTAACAACATTATGATGCTTTATAGAGCTTAAAAAGATTGTCTTGAAGTATGCGTGACTTTACACAAAAGCAGTCGCGTGCACAAGATCCAGAAGTTCGTGGTGGCATGAGTAGTTGCCTCTGGGTGAATGTGGGTAATAGATAAGCAAACGCTGACATGGAACTTTCCAATTTGTGCCGGTTTAGGGGGCAGGCACCGCCATCGGAGAGCTGCCTCCATATTTCATGGCCAGAGCGGCTCGTCAGTCAGGAGCTGATCCAGAGGATGAAGACTACGAGGAGTTTGAGGAGATGCTGGAGCAGGCAGAGGGCGCTCAGGTCAGAGTTGTGCACACATACATCTGTTATGAGAACTAGGGCTGTCCTCAACCAAAGAAATTCTTAGTCCACTAACACTCTAACGCTAACACTGACTAATCGATTAGTTGATTTAATCGACAGATCTGTAAAGTTTGTCCACAAAGAATCACACAAAACCACCCCTTTAAATCCTGTGTTTACCGGAGATGTGCTCATAAGTTTCTCAGAAATAAGTCATTCAGCATGAAAAAAGCATTAAAAACGACTAATTGACTAAAGAAATCTTAGTCGACTAAGACCAAAACAACCGATTAGTTGACTAAGAGGGGGCAGCCCTAATGAGAACCATTGGCTTGGTCATTAGCAGGTCATATACATGGGCACATAAATACAAAGAATATTTTGTATAAAGATTTAACAAGCATTACCCACCTCATATGTGCTTTTCATTTGATTTGAAGTGGCAAAAGGCGACACCTTAACGTATGGTTTATAAGTTTTCATTTCATTCAGTTTAAGAATCTCCAAAGAGCACAAACACAAGAAAACTGCGACTAGGTTACATGTTCTTTATCCCCAAAATTTGTACATTTAGTGCAAAAGGTAGCCCAGACTCAACCTCCTGCCTTCCATTGAAAACACACACTGACTGTTGAAGTATCTATCCCTCTATTTGGTTCCATATTAGCTCAGGTGTTTACCCTTTACCAACCCACCCAGTATGATAAGATCATATCTGATTTGGTCTCATCTTTATAATGCACAGCTGACCACGGAGCCACTGTCCAGTGATTGGTCTTAAAGTGCCACGTGACTTCAGTGAAGCCCCTCCCTCCTTACACTTCCAGTAAATCTGTCTGTTCGTGGGTGAGTCACCCTGAGCACAGCTCCCCCTTTAATCATCCTTCGGGCTTCGCTCTCCTTCCCTCCCTCCTTCCTCTCTTTTCACCGGCCTCTAATTTGAATGACAGACAGTTCAGTCAGGAACCGAGCTCACATGACTGGAGACGGCTGAGATCAGATGCTGAGTCAGCAGCGGCAACAGAAATCAGAGGGATTGTGTACATTGTCTCCACGACCTGTTCTCACTTCACTGTTTCTCAGCTGAATAGGCTAAACCTCACATCACATGTCTTTCATCATGGGGATTTATTCAGGATGTATCCACATGTGCATTTGTCATAGGAGGGTTTTCTAAGTAGCCGTCTCACAGACGAGTCAGAAGCACTTTTATTAAGAGCTGAGGAACACACGATTCATGGGAATGAATGTCACACAACACATCTTAAAGGAGAAGTACATCACTTAGAGTTGTGTATATTGTTTTTAGGGCTGTCAAAGTTAACAAGATCTGTGACGCAATTTAGTTTTAACACCACCAATTTTGGCGAGGAAAAACTGTCATGTCCATTTTCAAAGGGGTCCCTTGACTTCTGACCTCAAGATATGTGAATGAAAATGGGTTCTCTGGGTACCCACGAGTCTCCCCTTTACAGACATGCCCACTTTATGATAATCACATGCAGTTTGGGGCAAGTCATAGTCAAGTCAGCACACTGACACACTGACAGCTGTTGTTGCCTGTTGGGCTTCAGTTTGCCATGTTATGATTTGAGCATATTTTTTATGCTAAATGCAGTACCTGTGAGGGTTTCTGGACAATATTTGTCATTGTTTTGTGTTGTTGATTGATTTCCAATAATAAATTTATACATACATTTGCGTAAAGCAAGCGTATTTGCCCACTCCCATGTTGATAAGAGTATTAAATACTTGACAAATCTCCCTTGAAGGTACATTTAGAACAGATAAAAAATGTGCGATTAATCACGATTAAGTATGGACAATCATGTAAATAATCACAATTAAATATTTTAATCGATTGACAGCCCTAATTGTTATAATCAGTATTTTCAAGTCCGTATTCTTCATTGGACTAAAATGACTTGGCCTCACTGGCAAGGGACTTGTAAACCTTATTGCTGCATCTTTGTGTGTTTTTTGTGATGTAGAAAAAAAAATTTGAATTAAAAAAATATGCACCACAAATATTGACTAAAACAAATAATTGACAAAGATAAAATGAGTCGGGTTTGAAGATGAACACGAACAACTGAAATTTAAATTGCTTCCAAATTTATCATCCGTCCGAGATGAGACGGCAGTTTTTGAAACTGCCTCTTCATCTCCCTCCTGCATCGGCTGTGATCGTCACCATGTAACCACAGACGTTTCACCCCCACTGGGATGGAGATTTTTTTTACCACATAGTTTTCAGCTGTAATGCCACCAAATTTACCAAACTAAAAAAAAAAAAATCTTTCAGTGCTCAGAAATAGCAGGTATTCTACCACAGTAGTCTCCACACGGCTCTAATCCTTTGTAATAACATTGCCGACAACACTTTTGTTTGGTTGAAAACTGCACATCTGCGAGAAGTACAGCATGGTTATTTTAAGAAAAGGGTGATATGTGTTTAGAGACACTCGTGTATTTAAAAAGAATTGTGTTACAGTCAGTTTGGTAAAACAGGTTTTACAAAGCACGAGTCATGAAAGTCAAATTTTAAGCAAATCCTACAGATTCATATCTGACAGCAGTGATGTGTGTTTTGAATTGTTTCTTTTTTTTCTGTTGGCAGGATTTTGTGACGAGAGCAAAACTGGGAGTCCAGCATATGGTGCAGAAAATAGGATTTTTTGGGATCTTGGCATGTGCCTCTGTAAGTTGACATTTATAGGAGGTTGTTTATAATGTCCCTTAAATTTTTATACATACAAAGATTAATGTTGCATTCAAGATGTCTTTCCTCATTTCAACAAACATCTGTCACCGTTGATGCAAATATACATTGAAGGAAATTAATCTTCAACTTGACACCTATAACAAGGGTAATTTATAAGACAGTGAATCAGTAATATTGTCTGATGTGTGTGTGTTTGTGTTTCAGATCCCTAATCCTCTCTTCGACCTGGCTGGAATAACTTGCGGTCATTTCATGGTTCCCTTCTGGACCTTCTTCGGAGCAACTCTAATTGGGAAAGCCATCATCAAGATGCATATACAGGTCAGTTAGCTCAACTAAAAGGTTTATCAGAGGTGGTTAGAAATGAGCAAAGGACCAGCTCACCCCAAATTACACCAGGTTTTTCCCATTTAAAGGTGCTATTGATAACATTGAGCCAGTAGATGTCTAATTCTCTCCCCCCGTTCCATTGCATTTACTTCACAACAAGTCGTTGCCAGACACTTACCGTCAGTCTCAGCCATTTATCCGTTTTTTCCACACTAACTGACGACACAGAGATAACACGTGATACCAGCCTTGTTATACTATTGGCTCACAAGCCTTGTTAGAAGTGGGAACCAGACGTCAGATATCTTCCACAGAGATAAACGAAACATTCATTTTGGACCCGCCAACATTTTTTAAATGATTTATTCATTAAATATTTTTTTTTTCTTTCAGAAAAAGCCTTACTTTTATTTGGCACCTTTTAAAAAGCTCTGTGGATGTTTTATTTTTTTTTTAAATATTCGTCTTACATAAAAATGTTATCATTAAGATCTTTAGCATAAACCATACAGGCAGGCAGCAACTTGGCTTTGAATGAGGAGTGCTGCAGTATACTGGTATTGACACTAAACGTGATATTTAAAAGTGAAATATTGATATCATGTTAATAATATACATATGATAATATTGTGTAAATAATCCAGCGCCTCTTAAATCATTTTATTTATACAGTTATGGTTACAGACTCTCTCTCCACCTCCATACACTCGTATTTTGAGTGTAATTCATTTGCCAAAAAAAGAGAGAAAACGCACAATAAAGATATTGCGATAATACCATTATTAGTGTCAAAAATATCGAAGTATCGATACATATCGATACTGAATATTTGAAACGGTTTCAACACTCAATTTCTACAGTGTCGATACACCAGCTGCACTTTCTGCTCTCTTCTCTCCGGCAGCGAGTTGACACACACACACCGCTACTTATCTTTTAATAAAAATAAAAATCTTTATGTCCCAAATTTGTCCCTGTGGAATCAAAAAGGGTTTCGATTACCATTATATTTCAATGTATTTTATTGAAGTTAGAAATTCCGGTATCGTGAAAATACTAATTGTTATCGTGAATTTTTGTGGCCACGGTAATCATGTAGTGAAACTCTGATATCGTAATAGTCCTACTTTGAGTATGACTTGTAATTAGGCATGTCAAAAAATCCACTCGTAAGAGAAAAAAAAGGCTATGCGCTGACTGATTCACCATCCCCATAACCTCAAAACGGGTGGGAGAACTGAGATCAAACTGAGAGTTTAGATCATGAGTTGATGGCTGTGAGAAACTCCTAATTGTGCACTTCTGGTTAACTCTTTGTGACGGTGCTCTGGTCCTTTGGGGATTCCTTCTTCTGCTTTTAGCTTTTGAAACATCCAGACCGTATAAACAGGATCCAGATGAAAGGAGGGAAGCTTTTAAGGAGTCTTTAACAAGAGTTTGGATTTTTAAAAAATCCACTAGATCAAAAAAAAGTGTTAATTACGGAGTGTATTGTTGAGTCTGCCACACCGGTGACTAATATAAGCCTATACTGAGAGAGAGTCTGTCTGCGGGTGAGTCGCTGAGTGTCTTAACAAACCTATCCATCTCATGGTGGTACCAGCCAGTGAAGTCACCGAGGCCCTTCACACAAAGGGGCCCGTTGGGCAGCAGGGGTTATGGAGGATGTAGAGTGGACATGAGAAGCTAGACATGAGAGGAGGAAATTGAGCAGACGGTAAGAGGCTGCAGGAGGTCCCTTTGTTTTGTCTTTTCTTTTTTGTACCTTGAACCTCTCGGGGCATCACGTGTCATATCCTGTCTGATTTTGTCCAGGGGGCCATGTGTCATGCTGTTTAAAGCTGATCAGTTTCAGGACCGGAGAAAGAATATTGTGGTTTTGCCCCCCCCCGCTTTGGCGCTTTGCAAACCACACAAAGCCCCTCGCAGCCCAAAATTTAGCTTTCTGCCAGGTTTGGGTTTTGTAATTAGTGTGTCTGTGGACAGATGTGCCTCAATTTCCCACAGCTGTGGCGCTAAAATAAAAAAATGGTCATATCTATCAATATATCTGTTTGTCATGTGTGTTTCTTAGAGACACTTTGTTGTTTCTTCCTAAATCTTTCTTCCGATGTCCTGTAAGACACTTCAACCAAAAAATATTTATAATACACCTCTGCATATGATCAGCAAGTATTTGGGTTCAAAGCTGATTAATCTCTCCCTTGTTTTCCAACAGAAACTATTTGTTATCATCACCTTCAGCAAGCACATAGTGGAGCAAATGGTGTCACTCATTGGGTAAGTGTCTTTCTGTGTGTGTGTGTGTGTGTGTGCGTGTGTGTGTGCGTGCGTGTGTGTGTGTGTGTGTGTGTGTGTGTGTGCGTGTGCGTGTGTAAGACAATCAGGTATTTTGTGGAGTCATTGTCTTTCCCCTGGTTTTGTGGTCGGAAATGCATTTGTAAACTTTTTCAGATGCATTTTGACCACTGATTGGAGATCCTGTACGAATAAATGCTTTCACTGAGTGGGTGCCCGTGCATGCATTTTGCATTTTTCCGCACAAAGGTTCCCCCCCCACACACACACGTGCGTTCCATCTCTGAAGCATTGGTGGTCAGGCGTGTGAGGTCCCGTCCAAACACGTTTATCTGACTCACCGAGTTCAGCTTTGACTGAGAGATTTGCCCCAGCGAGGCGGGAAACGCAGTCGTAGACATAAAAGAAAACTTTCTCTGACTGTTAAACTAATTTCAGGTTTCGCCAATTTATAGGGATTAAAAGTAATATCCTAATTGTTGGTTTTGGATGGTAAAATGAGCTATTACAGATACCAATTAGTATTTATTGGAAGTCAACGGACTGAAAATTAGCCAAGAGGCACATTTACAGAATTTTTTATTAATGTGCACTGTCCCTGTAAATTTAAACTGTATAAATAAATAAGTCATGAATTGTCATTAGGTAAAATGAAGGTTTAGACAGACTTAATGTTAATGAACCTACATGTCCATAAAACTGCTTATTTTTTATTAATCTAATGGCTGATAAATGTTCACTTGCATGTCTGTCCAGGTAGAAACTTTGACCTTATTTGTACCTGATCGATGGTCATACTGAGAACCCCGTTTTCTTTTTGCTTAAAAAATAAAATCCAAGGTTCTTTCCCATGAAATTCAGATGGTCCTTGGTGACTCGCGATGAGTGCTTCACTGCTGATACAGGATGTTTTTTGGCTCTTGTTTGGGTGTTTATGTATGTGTGCTTGCATGTAAAGAGGGAGAGATAACAAGAATGAGTCGGTCAAAACTAGTTATGTTTATTTGAAATCAGCAATTACCCACTTCCCTTTTGCTGTTTGTTTAGTAAATTGTCTCTCTTTTTTTTTTGCTTAGTCAAGTCTAGGCAACATGTTTTTGTCCTATCCTTAGACAGAATTGGATTTATGCAGTGCTGTGTCTGAGTGTTTACAGCCTGCAGGATATTTGTGTTTTCATGGTGATGATAAGTTTTGCATCATGTGGAGATTCCTTTCAACTGCTGACTAAATGGTAAAAATACAACACCGATGCCTCTACATGTATATGACATGAGTTGATAAACTGGTACCCATTATAATTGGCCCCCTAGTGAGCTAATCCACATTGCCAAATAAGGACATGAGCACACCCTGATTAGATATCTTTCCACCGAGAAGGCAGCAATGGTGGTAAAGGTGATGACATCATGTCGACTCACTTCCTGGTTGAAGGGGCTGACACCGGCTCCTATAGAGAGCTGGGGAGAATAAAAGGAGGGCTGAAGGGTTTCTGCTTCATTCCTCTCTGCTGCCTGCTCACAGTGCTGAGCAGAGGAGGTGGAGGCTCCAGGATGGGCCCTACATGTAGGATGGGGCCTCCAGCAGCTGTTACAAGGATGCTGGCTGAGGACATTTGGTTGTGTTCAGGGAAAGAGAAGACTTCTTTGAGGCTCTTATAGGGAACAAGTGTTGAGGGCAAAGGATCTTAAAGGGTAAGTTAATTAATGTTCTTCCTCCCTGTCTCTTGTGTCTCTTTTCTTTGCCGTTCTGTGTGGATGTATCGCTGCCATGTCAGGTCTGTGCCCAAAGTGGGACCATCACTCCAGAAGCCCTTCAGCCATTACCTCGAAGCACAGAGGAACAAGCTTCACCATGCTGGGGGAAGTGCACCAGCGGTAAGAACAATACTTTATTTTATTACCATGCACCACTTTCAAGTGACAAAATGTGAGCTTTATTGATGTATTTATTTAAGATTTACAACAATATGCATGTAGGCTTTTTGTTATACTCTAGAATCTGAAAAATATCAGCAGCATCAGAGTTGGGAGTTTGTTTAAGTATAGCCCAACCAATACTTGATTTTTGAGGCCAATATATACTGATATTTTGGAGTTTATAAAGCCAGATAACTGCACATTGACATACATTTTTTTAAATAATGATCCTTAAATTTGTTATTAAAGAATTGTGACTAAGATATGTACTGAGCGTGAAAAATATCATTATCAGTGCTCTCTGGTGGACAAAATAGGAAACTATATTTTTTAAATTACCTCAAACGTATCTCTGGTATTTCTTACTTATCGGCCAATAGAGCTACAACTAACGATTACTTTCATTGTCGATTAATCGATTAATTGTTGATTATTTTCTTGATTAATTGATTAGTTGTTTGGTTTATAAAATGTTGTATGAAAAATGTCAATCAGTGTTTCCCAAAGCCCAAGATGATGTCCTCAAATGTCTTGTTTTGTCCACAACTCAAAGATATTCAGTTTACTGTCATAGAGGAGTAAAGAAACCGGAATATATTCACATTTAAGAAGCTGGAATCAGAGAACTTTAACTTATTTTTCTTAAAGAAATAACTTAAACTAAATAAATTACACTATTTTATCACTATTTTACAAATGAGCGACCCCATTTTATAGAAGGAATCTGACACAGACTCTAAAGCCAGGAATATTTTTTTCCATTAAAGCAAATTGGCTAATTCTTTCATTGCCTCATAATAGAAATAATGAATCAAAGTGTGCTTGAGCTACTAGCACTTCTTCCGCTCCTTAATGACTATCACTCATCATTCATGTAAGAGCTGTAGAGATAGTTATGTGAGGGTAACACAGTAATACCTGCCTGGAATATTCAGTTTACTGTCACAGAGGAGTAAAGAAACCAGAAATTATTCACATTTAAAAAGCTGGAATCAGAGAATTTTTTTTTTTTTACTCATAGCGATTAGCAAAATAGTTGGCGATTAATTTAATAGTGACAACTAATCGATTAATCGTCGCAGCTCTATCAGACAACATATGCGTTGATACTAATATATTTGCGATAAGCTGATATCAGAGGATTTGATCAGTCTAGCTCTAGTTTTTAGTTTACATCAGTCTTTGGCTGCTGAAAAACTCAATGGGTTAAATTCTGAAAATGGGGAAAGTTTTTCTTTATATTTGAATATAATTTTCTTCATGTACTACTTGGGCTGCACAATTCATCAAAATGTTATTGAAATCGCAATATGGCCTACTGCAATGTTCAAATCGCAGACTGAGGACGAAATCGCAGTATTTGTTAAAGGTGAAATACCATTTTAAATATCATATTCTACAGACTTCAGAAAACATCTTTGTTTGGTACAGATCTCCGCAATCACACCATCAATCATTCCAATATGTTTTTCAATGAAAATGAGAATAATTATGTAAAAGTGATTAATCCCTATCATATCGCAATATCAGTCAAAATAGTCGCAATTAGATATTTTTTCTAAATCGTGCAGCCCCATGTACTACTGTTATGTATGCAGGATGCCAACAATATTTACAGTATTTTATTATACCTAGATTTGTGTGTTCATGACCTTTAATATTTCAGTAAGCTTTTATGATGGTAATAATGACATATGCACTCCCAATTCTGTGTTTTTCCAGGATGAGAACTGGCTGTCGTGGGTGTTTGAGAAGGTGGTGCTGGTCATGGTCTGCTACTTCGTCACCTCCATCGTCAACTCCATGGCTCAGAGCTACGCCAAGCGTCTGCAGCAGCAGCGGCACTCGGAGGAGAAAACCAAGTGATGACGAGACAAAGCGGTACAAACATCCAAGTGACTGTGTTTCTGCTGCTGCTGAGAGCCCCCCCCCCCCCCCCTCCCCACTCAGCCACAGCCACTCACAACTTAACAACAAACCTCACCCCCCCCCCCCATCCATTCTCAGAGGCCGACCACTCAAAAACCAGGCACTATTTGTTGGTGTGTGTGTGTATGTGTGTGCGTGTGTGCTTTTGAGGATGCTGTTTACTGTTTGTCCCTCTTCAGGTTTTGTAGTTCTTCCTCTCATCTCACTCTCTAGGTGCGTGTAGTGCGATTGGTTCTATTGCTGATCTTAACATGTTATTTTAACGTTAAATTAACCCATTCATTGACCTCAGAAGTAAAGCAGCGGTTTGGTGGTGACTGCTGTGTGCGTGCAGTGCCCATCAGATGCCTTATGCAAGACGGGAAGGTCTGACTTCCCTTGACTATAGCTCTTGATTTTTATTTAATTTTGTAACATTGATGTATGGATGGATCTTGACTTGTTTGTACAGAAGATAACTGCTATGGATGATCTTTCTTTTCAGGGTTTTAATTTTTCCTCATGTTTTTGTCCCATTAAGACCAATTTGTCTTTTTTTGTCTCTGGTGGAAAAAAAAAAAGCAATATCAACTTTAAAACAGTGTGGTATTGACGGTTTGCACATTGTGTAAATATCTTAATATCTTTTTTGACAGTATGCGCAGATGTATTTCTATTCTAATGGTCTGTGTGGACATGAGTTAACTGGAACCAAAACAAAAAAAAAGAAAAGGTGATATCATTTGTAAAGTGACATTGTACTCTCAGCTAACTAGTCCCATTTCTATTCTGTACATTTAGGTTGAACCTTGGATCAGATCATATATATAAAACATGTAAATCATGGCACTTGTTTTCAAGTCTGAGTCTCTTTTTTTTTTGAAGATTAACTTTGAAATGTTCATCCTGATACGCTGCTGTGACCTTTAAATGTTTAAATGCTTCATGTTCTCTGAGAAATGATCATCTTTAAGGTAAGTGAACGGTTGTAGTTCTTTATGTGTGCTGATTCAGACTTTTCAATGCCTTCCTGATTTATGTTGCCTGAAACATACTTGGCTCCAGCTCTTGGATGAGATCCTCGTCTATATTCTCAGCCGTGAACTCCTCGACACCACTTTCCCACCCCGTCAGCTAGCTTATCAGACTGGTGTTGGCTGTTTCATTAGCACGGCAACAGCGGTCTGTAAGCTGGCTGAGGTTGTGGGCCTTCAGCATTTCATTTGCGCCGCTTGGCTCAGGCAAAAACTGCACCTCAGCCGCTCCATTTGTGGATACCACGATCTGTCTTTAGTGATTTTATGTTGATCATCCTACTTGTGGAAAAACTGTCATGAAAGATATATGAACAATAAAGTGATGAAAAGTATGTTAACTGATGCCCTTGTCACTTTTCTTTGTTCCTAATAATTGCTGAAAATAACATACATTTTTCACATTTTCAAACTATAATCAATGGTGGTGGATCCTGCTCATGTTTTCTGGTCTTGTCCTCTATTCAGACCTTCTGGAAGGATGTTATCTGGGTTTCAGTATCAGTTTGACAGTCACATCCCTTTTTATATTGGTTATATCCCTGACAGGTTAAGTAAAAATGATCTCTACCTCCTAAAGATCTTGCTGGCGGCAAGTAAGAACGCCACTGGCTTCAGAAAAAGTCAACTGCTGGCCTCTTTTTCAGTTCTGTTAAACACCTACATCTCCTAGAATAGCTGACCTACTCCATACGACTCCAAAAAGAATTGGGAGAAAATAGTGTGCTTATTCATAATTATTGTGTGCAATATTTTATTTAAATTTATTTATTTTTAAATTTGCTAGAGCTGCAATGATTAAGTGATTAGTCAATTAATTTAATATTAATCGTCAACTATTTTGATTATTCGGTTTGAGTAATTTTTTTAGGAAAAAAAGTCAAAATTCTCTGATTCCAGCTTCTTAAATGTGAACATTTTCTGGTTTCTTTACTCCTCTATGACAGTAAACTGAATATCTTTGAGTTGTGGACAAAACAAGACACTTGAGGACGTCATCTTGGGCTTTGGGAAACACTGATCGACATTTTTCACCATTTTCTGACATTTTTTTTGACCAAACAAATAATCGATTAAACGGGAAAATAATCAACAGATTAATCGACAATGAAAAGAATCGTTAGTTGCAGCCCTAAACTTTACCTTGATTTACTGATCATCCCATGACTTCATATGTTTTTTTCTCATTTGCTTTTTTCTCTATTTTTTTTTTTTTGCTCACTGTTCTTATAATGTGAAAAATTGTCATAAAAGAAAAGTATAAAAAAAAAAATAGCTCCAGTTGGTCTCACCACAAGGTCCATTTAGTAGCTGTTTCAACTTTCGATCGTAACCCGTGACGGAGACATTTTTCTGAGTGCTTTAAAGGCTTCTCGTCTATGTTGGCTTTTTAAACGTTGAGTCAGTTTGAAAGCAGCAGTTGGCAAAACAATCTAATCACAAAGTCCATAATAAATAATTAAATCTGATAAAATAGCTCTTTAATAAAATATAAGAGGCACTGAATGTGTGTCCCAGTGATACTTTCGGTGTAAAGAAATTGTCAAAGCCAAGGAATTTGTTAAACTTACAGTAAACCAAATAAAATAAATTGTATTTTATTTACATGTTGATTTTTTTGTTTGTTTTTTAAAGCTTCAGCAATTTCCCACATAATCTTTGGACATACAGTCCAACAAGCCTGGAAGTGCATGTTAGTTTCTTCCATTTCTAGCTCAGTTGATTGTAGCTGGAGATGACTTGCTCAAGAGATGTAAAGCTGTCTAAGAACTCCTCCTCTGAGATCCCAAATTTAACGTACTGATGGATGTAGGCCCTGTAACAGAAGACAGGAAAATTACATTTAATCCAGAGACAAAAAAACTGAATTCTGGTTTCAAAGTGAACTTTACTTCATCATCCTCAAGATTTAACATTAAAAAAGAAATTGTGTCTGGACCCAGCTTTTCCTGAAATGCATTTCTCTGACTCACCTGGACGCGAACATGTTCCAGGCTTTCCCCACCATGTTGTCCAGAGGTCTGAGCAGAGCCTGGCTGTTACTGACCAGCGTAGCACATTTCTCATACTTATTAAAAGGCACCGGGGATTTCCACAAGTTGAAAGCTTCTTCTGATGAGAGCCAGGAGGTGTACAGGGCCGGGTCCTCAAAGCCACCTGTGGACAGCACATCATTCACATACTCAGGTATGTCTTTCAAAAATATCATCTTCTCCTTCATGACTGTTGTGGATTTTTTTTTTTAGCTGAAATAAATATCAATACATTTTTCTGACCTGTCTCTGCGCTGTAGACATCTTTCCCTCTCAGTATGAGCAGGTTGGCCAGTGAGGTATTGAACCTGGGTCCTGTGAGACTCCTGGTTCGTTCAGAGACTGCAGGAGGACGTACCTGCCAGTCTATACCTGACCCAGGACAAACAACAAGGATCCTCAGAGGTGTTCTATGATTTCATTTGTTACTGATTACACTCACATTCATCCGTACAATAGCTTATGGGGAGACACTGAATAGGGTAAAAAATGTAACTAATAGATATCGCCATGAAACTTCCCCAGTTGATTACTGACATTAAGACAATTATTTTTTGTGTTACAAGTTTTCTGAAATTGTATGTTTAAATATGTAAATGAGGCATTATCTAATGCTAACTTTTGGTGAATTTAGGAGAAATCTACAGACACAAATAGACTAAATGTAGTAAAATAAACACCTGAATGTGTATTTTGGATGTTTTCTATCCACTAGTCTGAAAGAAGACATGTTATGGAAGCCCAAAATTTAAAAGATTACCAATGCATGAAAAATGAACTGAAACTGAAGTTAGATTTAGACAGAACTTGCCTTCCTCCATCTTGGTGTTGGAGATGAGCATCTGTCTGAGGTGTTTGAGCAGGCTCGGCCAGCTGAACGTGCTGTAGGCCATGGAGGAAGTAGGCATCTGAGGGATGGTGCACACGCTGAGCAGCTTGTACTCTGGGTGGCACGCCAGGGCGCTCACCAGCTCACCTGTTAAAGAATAATGTCACCATTAGGACTGAGACGTGCTGGTTCATGAGGACCACATAGAGTAGCTTAACTTAACAATGTGAAGATTGAATGCATGAAGGTTTGACCTGATGATGTTGGATTCATTTCCTGTTAGAGTTTTTCCACCAATAGGCTCTTTTCACAGCAGCCATTTTGACATGTCATAGCAGGGTAAACACAGGTGTAATTGATCAAAGTAATTATGGTCCCATTCTACTTTATGTGTCACAGCCATTCCTGCCAGCCAGCATGCACAATACCAGCGCCCTGGCAAATCTAAATGCAACAGGGCCATAATTAATGTTATTAATAACACCTGTGTTTACCTGCAATGTAAAAATGGCCGCTGTGAAAAGGGACAATTGGATTGGAGGGAGTTTAGTTGGAAAAGCCTGATATTTTATCACACCCTCTCGGAAATCCCACTATGATGGTAACTCCCCAGCTTGCTGGATAAATTGTGGAAATCTAAATGCACATCATTACCATGTTTTCTGGGATTGTCCTGTCATTCATGATTTTCGGAGAGGGATTCATAATGCCTTTTTAGACAAGATATTTTCAGATGTCATGTACCCCTGGAGAGTAAGACTTTATTTTTTGGACTTATGCCTCAAGAATGGCTGAAAAGAGTCAAATATTTATTAAATATATTGCTGGTAGCTGGTAAAAAGGGTCATAAAAAAGGGGGGTTTCTATGTATAACAGGTCTTAAAAAAACAGCACCTTAGACACGCATAGATGGGTAATGTATGTATATAGGGTCTGTAACTCATTTCATGAAAGTATGTTTTTTTGCTAAGTGTCAATAAAAAATATATAAAAAAAAAGAAAAGGGACAATTGGTGTGGTGATGCCAAAATAATGAGGACATTTGCTTTGAGTTAAATTTACCATTTCCTTTTTTAAGAATTAACACATTTCTTATCTTTCCCTGTGCAGACTACACCTCTCCTAATCCGATTCCAGGAATTGCCGGCCCTGTGTGTGTGTGTGTGTGTGTGTGTGTGTGTGTGTGTGTGTGTGTGTGTGTGTGTGTGTGTGTGTGTCTTGGCCTCTCTCACCCAGGGGATTTCTGCCGTAGGCTCCGTGGGAGTCGGCGGTGAGCGCCGGCTGCAGCACGCTGCCCAGCTGGTGAGCGATCACCCCGTTGACATCACCGAAGGAGATGTGTTTGATGTTGAGCAGCTGGCTGCAGATCCTGTGCACCGTGTCGTTCTCGTGCACCAGGATGGCGTCTGACAGCTGGTAGAGCTGAGCCAGCGTCAGCACCGAGTTGTAGTTCTGGACAATCACCTGAGAGGACAGATTTAACAGCACATTATTCTGTCCTAATATTAAAGACGATTACTAAGAGCATGTGACAGCCGTGTCATGTACCTCCCCAGTCCCGTACGGCCAGGTGAGGTGGTTGAGGATGAAGGACTTGGGGTAGATGTCTCTGAGACACTGAGTAACATAAGTACCGACCCCGGACCCCGTCCCCCCCGCCACACTCATGATGGCCATGAGTCCGGCCAGTCTGTCACAGCGCTCCACCTCTCGCCTCACCAGCTCCTCCACCACGTCTCTGTGACGAGGCCCGTGGACACAGAACCTGGTGTGATACAGGAAACACTTTATTACCAGCTCTTACCTCGTTTATTTATAAACACAGGACAAGTCAAAACAGACGATAAGTCCTAAAAGTGCCATGGATGAGTTTGCAAGTTAAGAACCCATCTCCATGACAACTGAGCAAACCAACCACTGACATGTTTGAAAGCTCAGGAAAAATGCTAGTAAGGGGACCTTGAGTTGGGATTGTTTTGACGTGATTACAAGATTACACTATGAGGTGATTGCTAATGTTTAGCTTAACTGTAATATTCATACTACTAGAACGACAGCAGTGTAATTTTGAGGATTAGAAGCCACTAGTGCTCCATTTACAGCTGTTTATGTCTGGTGCGTTCACAGCATATTAATATGTGTTTTGTTTGTTTTCTGTCTGTTTTTGCTGGGATTTTTTTGTTTCTTTTTTTTTTGTTTAATATATCATTAACACTATATTACTTGAATGTTGAAGTACATTTACATGTATCTGTACACATGTGTATTGCTTTCCTCTTCCTTTCTTTTAAATATTTTTTTCATGCACAAATGGAAACCTTTATATATCTAACATATTGCAATTGCACTTTAAATTAAGCACCATCTGTTTTTTTTTCTTCAGTCCAAGTGCCACTAGTGCTTTTTTTTTTAAAAACAGATGATTAGTGTTTACATATTTGACAGAAAAGTTGGGGGAAATGTCCCTACCCGTTAGCCCAGTTGTTCCCAGAGCCCTGCTTCTGGCTGAAGTGTGCAGTCTCTCCATACCTCCACCTGCCAGATGTTGCCGCCCTGCTGATACTCTGGTTGATCACTTTGGGCTCCATGTCAATCAGCACCGCCCTGGCAACAACCTCTGGTTTAGACAGGGACACGTGATGACAGGTAAACAGGTGTGCAGTACAGACAGGAACTCTGCTTATTTCATCCAGAAAAGAGGGGAGCATAGTTCCCCCACCGAATAGTGGGGAAACACATATTTCATTTAATTTCAAATTTTATTTTGAACATGTAAAATAATAATAAAAATTAAAAAAAAAGAGAATCATCATACAACAAGTGGACTGCCAGAAAAAAAGCAGTATCCACATACAATGAAAATCATAAGCAAAAGAAATTGTCAAACACTTGCCTTGGTTTACATATTCGAAAAGGAGTGAGAAGAAGTACAAATTTATTTAATCCCACCCCTTCTCCATAACTCATTCATTAATAAGTAACCAGCCTCCTTATTGAGCTAAACATATAATCTAAGTTATTTTTCCTAAACTTGTTTTACTATAATTATTACCTTTCATCTCTGTCATATAGAAATATAAATTAATTACTGATATAATTATCCTTTTCAAAATATAAATTCATTATCAGTCAAGAATACCAAATCATTACTTAATATTGAGCAAACCAGATAAATAAACACATATCGACGGGGATACAGTATTCAACACAACACCGGTGTGTTACCTCCATGTGTAGTCTGGTGGAAGAAGCGCTCACAGCTGGCTGTGCTGAACACTTTCCTCTGTCCCTCCTGAGCGTCGCTGCAGAGGACGTCAAACAGCTGGTGACCCACCTGGTTACCGCACTGACCCAGCTGAACGGTAACTATGGACATGTTTCACCCAGGTGTGAAGAGTGAAGACTTTCCAGAAGGATCGATAAGTTTTTTCCGGTCAGAGTGTGAGAATAATACAGTCTGAAATCCACCGGTTTCATGACTGAATCCACGGATCTGTTAGCATCTTGGTGTTTAAAAGCGGTTCCCGTGCTGTAGTCTGCCGCCACAAGAAGTCAGGATGGCGTTTCCGGCCAAACTGTCAAAACTTTCAAAATAAAACTCGTGTGAATATGTTTCGTGAACGGTTGCAACTTTTTGGAGTCCCAAAGAAAAAGGAATAAATACCCGATTTAAGCAATATAATTTACAAAGGATTTATTATTATTATTATTATTATTTTCATTATTATTATTAGTATTATTATTGCTGTTGTTGAATAATAATAATAATAATAATAATAATAATAATAATAATAATAATAATAATAATCAATCAATAACTTTATTTGGAGCAATTGGTTATGCAGCAGTGGGATGCAAACATTTAGCACACATAAAATACAGGGCACAAAATGCAACACTAAGACCAAAAAAATACACAGTAAAAATACTCAGTCAGTTAAAAAGATAATGATAATGATAATGATAATTGAATTATAATTAATAATTAAAAAGAATTATTTATTATTATTAATAATAATAATAATAATAATAATTATTATTATTATTATTATTATTATTATTATTATTATTGTTATTATTATTATTATTATTATAGCGGTTGTAGTAGTAATGGCAATAGTATTATTGTTGGTTTTGATTATGTTATGGGGATGTTTGTGTTTAGAAAACATATCAACAGCTAATGGTTTCCTCAACGTGGATTTTTTTTTTTTTTCAAAACAGAACCCATTTAGCATAATTAATTTCAGCATTTAGTAGCAGAGTATATGTACATGCATGAGTATATATATATATATGAATATTGATTATGAATGGAATGGAATTGAATTTCCCCTCGGGGATTAATAAAAGTGCCTTTCTTCTTTCTTCTTCTTCTATGAGTATAATAAAAAAAAATTCAAAATCGATTTGATTTCACTCTATTGTTAGATTTCTTTAAAATGTTATGTGTACAAAGTTGGTGTAAAATCTTTCAATGAAAGGCAATGGAAAGCTCCAAGGAGGTGTATTGTTGGTTTATTCCAAAATAAAAGCGAATCTCCCAGGTTACCGCCCCCTTTTGTAGAGCGCTGCACTGCGCATGCTCAGTGTAGTAGCCGGGTTATGGCGGCGGTGTGTGTTTGTCCATGAGGTGGATCCGGGACGCCTGCTGTTCTTGGTGGTGTGTGTGACAGAGCGATCCGAGCGAAGCGCTGCCATGGCCGGAGTGTTTGACATTGATCTGGACCAGCCGGAGGAGGACAATGTCTCCGACGATGAGAACGAGGAGGTACTTTAAAGGAAGATGTTGAACGTGACTGCGAGAGTTGTCACGGCAGAAACTCTTCACGCGTAGTAGATAGCTTAGCTGGTAGCCACCGCGGGCCTGCAGCAGCCGGAGCTCTCAGGCCTTTTCAAGCAGGGTTAGCAGAGGCTAATGCTAGCTGACAGCGATCATGACAGAGCTGTCACTTGTTCTGTTTTTTATTTTAACTAGTAGCGATAGCTGGTGTTGAACTGCATGCATTGTCGTCGCTGTCTCGTTTTAAAAACCCTCGCTGTCATGTTGGAGTTGTGCAAGCAGAGCCTTACTTGGCCAAAGGTGCTGCAGTGATAAATGTGGCTCGCTGTGCTGTGCTGTGTGTGCAACAGTTTATTTTGGCAAAGACTGTTACAGACTGGGGACTGTGTGGAACTCAAAGCTGGTGCCCTGTGTGTTTTCTATTCACACCGAGCCCTAAAATGCAGCAACACAACACTTACTACAGATTCACACTGTGCATTTAACTTCAAATAACAATTACATTCAATTAGATTTATTATTAAATTAAGTGTAAATACTGCTTTATGCAATTGTCAAACTAGTATCTTATCACAGCAAAACCATGATCATCTGCTATTATAGTAGTAGTCATTGAATAGGAGATAGTTATTACCTGCAAACACACATAATGTATATGTATGTTTCATTAAGATAAACAACTTTTGCTTAATATCTTGCATCATGTTGATGTCCAGTCCATGTAGCATGGATTGGGCAACTATTTCCTCACAGCAGCTCTTGTTTGTCAGTGTCACATCACAGCTCCTGTGTTAATGTGAAGCCAAACAAACACCTATATTTTGGCTAAATTTATTGTATAGTAGGATATAATGTAAGTTCATTAACAATTAATCTGACAGTTCATTTTTCCATTAATTGATTAATTGTTTGGTCTATAAAGTGACAGAAAATTAAAAAAAAAAAAGCCCTTCACACTGTGAAGTTCACAGTCTACTACACAAGGTGATGTCTTCAAAAAACAAAAATATTCAGTTTTCAGTGATAAACAGAGGAAAGCAGTAAATCCTCACACTGGAGAAGCTGTAACAAGAAAATTACGTTTTGAATAAGCTTAGTTCTATATTTAATTGCAGCCATAATCCTGTTTATAGCTATTTATTTGAACAGGATGGCACGTATTATAAATGCTTAATTATCATGGTATTTAAACAGACATGAGGTGTTTAAACGCAAGGGAAAAAAATGTCCTTATGAGATTAAACTCTCCTACAGAGTTGTTGAATAAAAAATGAAAAATCGAAGAAAGAAAGTCACTAAATCAGACTGTAAGTCCCACTCAGTGGGTTTAGTGGTCGTCCTTCAACTGCAAGGTTGGCGGTTCAATCCCCTGCTCCTTTTGTCTGCATGTTGAAGTGTCCTTGAGCGAGATACTGAACCCCAAGTTGCTCCCCGGGGGCATATGTGCAGCCCACTGCTCCTACAATGCTTAGGATGGCATAAATTCAGAGGTTAAATTACATGGATGTACCCGTATGTATGTGACAATTGTAATAAAGGTTAAGTTTTGTTTTTTAAAGGTTGTTCAGCAGCGAACTCTGCCTTAATAACTTGTGTTTATGTTGTGTTTTCTACTTTTCCTTCCAGGTTGAAATCGGTGATATCATGGAACAGTGCAGTGGATTTGAGTTGTAAGTGTTCAATATGTCCTTCTGTGCTCGTGTTCATGTGTTTTTTTTGGAGTTGAATCAGTGAGAAACAAGAGCATGATGCGTTTAATGTGTCTCTGCAGCAACATGGACGACTGTGAGAAGATTGATATATCGGAGGAGTACGTCAACCAGGGGACGGAGAACATCAGCCCGGAGTGCTTCGAGCTGCTGCGGGTCCTGGGGAAAGGTGGTTATGGAAAGGTACTTGTGGTACCCAAGAAAGCAGCGAGCTATGATAAAGTACACGAGAAAGTACACTTAACATGCACACACTCCTACAAATGCACCGCTATAATGTGAAGAACCGAGTTATATATATTCTTTGAAGTCCTGATTTGATTATTTTAAACATGTCAGTTCTCCCTTTGTGCAGGTTTTTCAAGTTCGAAAAGTCGTCGGAGCCGCATCAGGCAAAATATTTGCCATGAAAGTTTTAAAAAAGGTACTTTTTTTTCTGCTTAAATCACTTCAATTAGAGCAACGTACAGCTGCTCTCATTCTGTATCCAATGAACATAATTGCATGCTTGTTATTACAAATAAACACATACGGCGCTCTCCTGTCTGCAAATATTGGCTGTCCTTGAAGCCAGTGGTGGGGTAAGATTTCACTGCTAGTTGGTAGAGAGCCATCTGCGCTGCGCGGCGCTGCTGCAGCCTTGGCACTTAAAACACTCTGCCTCAGCCCATTAGATTCCGCTTGATATTCACACTGCTTCTGCTTGATTGGCTAAAATGACCCCAGTGACACGTTGAAGACCTGCCAGATTTCAGCCAGCCGTTTCAATCGTTCAGCTTCAGAGTGGCAGGCAGCAGCACAGCTTTGATAGTTTTGGGGTAGAGCCCAGTCAAGCTGACTCTGAATTCTCAGATTGACACATATGCAGTCCTGCATTTAGACTTTTTCCAGGTTTTAGGAGAGCTGCAGAACTGTCCTAATCTGTCAGGACATACACTCCAGCAGCTGTACAAATAACACAATGTAAACATTTGATTTAGAATAACATGATTTTGCAGATTGAATTGGAGTAAATTTCAGATTTGGTCTAAAATAATCCCACTACAAGAAAAGTTTAAATGTTATTGCAATTTACAGAAATACAGCTACAACAGCAAAGATGTACTTAACAGCTTTGGCTGCTATTATTCCACCTCAGAATGTAATTATATACTAACATGTAAATTATTTGTACGGTGACACTTTATAATAACCATCATTTATAAATGGTAAATTGATCGTTAATTAAACTCAGTTAATAGTATTTTTACTGTTAACAAACAATGAAATTAATAATATTTACTTATTATTAGTAATGCTATAATTTATGTTATTTTAATAGTTTATTTTTGCACACATTATAACATTGTTTATATATAAGTATTTGTTAATGATTAAGATTGTTTGTAAACCTTTAAGAAATAGTTTGTAAAACATCTATAAACATTACATAGATAGATATTTGTAACACTTTGTTAATGGTTAATAATTGGTTTGTAATCTGTCTATAAACATTATTTGGATGGCTATAATTATTAAAGTTTTAACTGCTGATTATAATATCTTGTTAAATGGTGAATAAATACTTTGTAAAGCATCTATAAACAATATTTAGATAGTTAAATAATACTTTGTCAATGGGTAATAATTAATTTACGGTCCATCTATCTATGTAATGTTTCTAAATGTTTTACAATCGTTTTCTTAAATGTTTAAAAGTCATTTTGTAACCATTACATAAATTATAGCAATACTGTATTCTGTGATTAATTTAGATTTTCCTGCTTCACATTATTTCTAATTCAGTCTGTTTTGAATGTGTTGATTGCACAAACCACTGAGAAAAACTACAAGAAGTCATTGTTAATTAATGAATGATAAATTAATAAGTGTCATATACCAACCAGGTCATCTACTCTTAAGTGAGAACTTTGATTCCTTGCTGTGTGTGTGTGTAGGAAGGCTCATAAATAACTCATAAATAATTCTTCTCTGAGGTTGAACCACAGTGATTCTGAGATGCTTGGTAAACACGGGCCCAGATTATACAACAGCAGCAACAGCCCATAGCTTAGTAGAGCAGTTAGTGGATGACGGTTAGTTACTATCGACAGTTTTTAGCCCAGTTTGCGAGTGAGGGGGGGCAATGCACGATTCATAATCAGTCTCAGCAAAAAGTGATTTAGATATCAAGACTCCTCAGTCAGCCAGCTTGTACTGCACCCTTAAAATCAAAGGGCTTGTCTCAGCCTCAGTCTGCCTGTTGGAGCTCCATCTGTTGTCGTAGTTCTGACACTCAAAGCTGAGACAACAAGTTGCTGCTGACAGGCGGCTCTTTAGCTTTCTGACAGAAGTGGTTAGCAAACATAAACAGGAGCAGGAGAGAGGAGAGGAAGAGCTGGAGGAGCAGAAGGCACCGTACATACAAAAACCACTCAGTCTATTGACATCATTATCCTCCATAGCATTTTAAAGTGTGGTTTTAAAAGTAAAGTAAAGCTTTGAGCGAGTAATAATTATGGGCTGTCCTTGTCAGAGCTAGAGAACTAGAAGAAAACATTAGTAAGTAGCATCATCTGCCTTAAAGTTAAACTTAACTTAAACTACAAACTAACCGATCGATGCAGCGCTAGACCAGTTCTGCGGTTTAAAATTACTGTTTTTGTGAATGTAGTCTGGTGGCTTTGAAGATGCTTTCAGTTCCCCATCGAAAAGGCTGTCTGATGGCGAGGTAAAGCGGTGAAAACTTTCCAAATATAGCGTACACTTAAACTGATATAGATTTTGTTAGGTGGCTGATATACGTTTTTCTGCTGCACCCGTCCACAGACTTTATCTTGCCGTCAGACAGCCCTTTCCTTAAGCTGTTATATCGCCGTCTTCAAAGCCACTAGACTCCATTGACAAGAACAGTAATTTTACCTTGCAGAACGTGGGAGTATACATACAACCACACTTAAAAAAATCCAAACTAACCCTTTCGGTCATACCCTTTCATAACCTTATTGATTAGCTTACTTTGGTAACCTACGTCACTGCCTTTTGCTAACAGCTGAATGGGTGTTTCCATTTGAAAAATAACACAGATGAACCCACCCATTAATTAAACTAGCTCAGCAATAATTAAGAAATGTCACTTTCCCACTATTAGTAAGGCAGTGATGCACAGCCAACTTTGTTGTTTGGAGCATTTCACATCTGTGGATCAAAACATGCCCAGAGTTTCACCTCTCTATCTGCCTCTTGACTAATGTTGATCTACTTCTTCGGGGTGGGGCACCAGGCTATGATTGTACGCAACGCCAAGGACACGGCCCACACCAAGGCAGAGAGGAACATCCTGGAGGAGGTGAAGCATCCCTTCATTGTTGATCTCATCTACGCCTTCCAGACGGGAGGGAAGCTGTATCTCATCCTGGAGTACCTGAGTGGTCAGTACGAGATATACACATACTGTACACACACTCTGCAGGAAGATCAATGCATATAATGCAAGTGTGAAATCACTTCTTCCTGCTTGTCTCCTCCAGGGAGCTCAGTAGTTAGGGTCAGCTACACAACCTAACCTTTGGAGATGGTAGGGATGTTATCTGTGTGTGTCACCCATGTTAACAGCATTTAAATGTGTTCACCTGTGCAGGAGGAGAACTGTTCATGCAGCTGGAGAGGGAGGGCATCTTCATGGAAGACACAGCCTGGTGAGTGTTGTTCAATATTATATTGAATAGGGACGCACAGACATCTCAGCAGACTGTCAATATCATCTGTTCTGAAAATACCTCTGAAAATGTATGTTCAAGTTGTATTCAAGACCTCAAACACGGTTTAATTATTATTGTTTTTTTATATCAGCACACATGATATATTATACTGCAGGTAACTATTATGGAGGACAGAACCTGCCAAAATCAAAAATCAATAAATGACTCGATAAATTAATAAATATGCCCATAAATGAACCAAACATAATATTTAAAATAAATGTAGGCATTAATTAATTGATAAAATGTGACATGAATTGATGTTTCTGTTTTAATTTGTTTTAAATTCAGTTAAATTCAATTCAATTAAATTGTATGTAATTATGTATTTATTTAGTTATTTCTGCATGATTTTCCCTTTGCACATTCCTTGATTTAATGGCATATTTATTTATTTACCAAGTTATTTATTTTATTTTATTTATTGTTTTATTTTGGCAGATTCCATCCTCCTATACCATAGCTTCCCACCAGTAAAATTAACCTAAAATGGGTTAAACTGACTACAAGCGTATTATATATGGATACCATCAGACTGGTGGATCCTCATTTAGAAATATAGCGCTATTTATTGGCATGAAGTTGAAGTGTTTCCTTTGTTTTTCTCTGTAGTTTCTACCTGGCAGAGATCTCCATGGCTCTGGGCCACCTGCACCAGAAGGGCATCATCTACAGAGACCTGAAGCCTGAGAACATCATGCTCAACAACCATGGTGTGTGTGTGTGTATGCATTTGTGCATGTGATTAAATTAACTCGAACCTTCTTGCATGATTTGTCAAATAATGGTTTTAAATTTCTTTGTATTTAACCTTAAAACATCCATATGCACAAATATCATGCCACATAAATAACAATAAATAACAACGTTGTTGTGATTTAATGCCGATGTTCTTATATATCCGCCACAAAGGATTGTAAATATTTGCATCTGAATATGTGTCGCTTTCCTTCCAGGCCATGTAAAGTTGACAGACTTTGGACTGTGTAAAGAGTCAATTCACGACGGCACAGTCACCCACACTTTCTGCGGTACCATCGAATACATGTAAGTAGTGTTCCCTCGTTTTCATCCTTCAATCACACTCGCTCTTTGATACACTTGCATACAAACATGCGTCCTTACTCACTCGTACACTTGCTCTTCTTTCATGCTTAATGTTGACTCATTAGTAAGAAATGTCCATTGTTGCAGGGCCCCGGAGATCTTGATGAGAAGCGGACACAACAGAGCGGTGGACTGGTGGAGTCTGGGCGCTCTGATGTACGACATGCTCACAGGAGCGGTCAGTCAATCTTTTACAACATAAAATAAAAACTCTCTACTTCACTCTTATTATTAATGCACTGTTATAAAATATGAATTTGTGAATGTTTGAGTAATCCCTTCCTCTCTCTTCCCACTGTAGCCACCGTTCACCGGTGAAAACCGAAAAAAGACCATTGACAAGATCCTGAAGTGTAAGCTCAGCCTCCCACCCTACCTCACACAAGAAGCAAGAGATCTCCTGAAACGGGTATCTCCTGTTTGTTTAAAGCTTAATACTACGTGTGTTTATCCAAAAATAATAAGTGTGGAGTTGTTGTGTAAGTATTCTTTTGACATTTCACTGCTGGTCGTGACAGTTGCTGAAGAGAAACGCCTCGTCACGGCTCGGAGCGGGAGCGGGTGACGCCACAGAGGTTCAGGTGAGAACCAAGGTCATAATAGTTTTAAATTGTTGTTGTAGAACTGCAGAACATAGTTACAGAGGGACTATTTGATTTAAGTGTAGCTCGGTTCGTGAAGCACCACTTTGCAAGGCCAGAGACCCTAATATGCAGAGTCCTTATACCACAAACCCTCTCAGGACATACTGGTGGTAGCAACACTCTCATACATGGTTGCTGTGGTTGCATGAATGATAGTTTGTTGAACATTTCCCAGACTTAGAAACTATGTTTTATGGCCCTCTGTTTGTATTTTATATCCAACAGGCTCATCCCTTCTTTAGACACATCAACTGGGAGGATTTACTGGCTCGGAAAGTGGAGCCCCCCTTCAAACCTTTCCTGGTGAGTATCAGAGGAGCACACCACGATACTACGTGTAGTTTTATGGTGGGAAATTTGAGAAATGTTGAAATTAGATCTCTGTGAATTCACAACTAATGCTACTTGAGTAGTTTTTTTGTGAGATGGAGATGCGGTTTCATTCCTGTTACCTGCCCAGATTAAACCAACTGAACAAGTTTGGGTAACTGAACCCGGCTCTTCTCTTGTTTCAGACCTACGTGTTGTTAGTTGACACATCTACTCATGTTGCTGCTGCACCTCCTCCTCCTCCTCACCTGTGTTTGTCTTCCCCTCTTATCGTTGCAGCAATCAGCTGAAGACGTGAGTCAGTTCGACTCCAAGTTCACCAGTCAGACGCCAGTCGACAGCCCGGATGACTCGACCCTCAGTGAAAGTGCCAATCAAGCCTTCCTGGTAAACTCCTCTGACTACATTTCCCCGTCTTTTGTTTTATTTTGTTATCTCTTGTTTCACAAAAAAACAGTTCAAGTTTTCAGGAACACGGCGAGATCACAGAACCTTTTACTTGGAAATGAATGAATGAATGACTCATAAGCTTTTACTATCCTCTGCCATTCAGCGTGGA
Source organism: Sebastolobus alascanus (assembly GCA_916701645.2). Lineage (NCBI taxonomy): Eukaryota > Metazoa > Chordata > Actinopteri > Perciformes > Sebastidae > Sebastolobus > Sebastolobus alascanus. The sequence goes on along the minus strand of CAKAOJ020000068.1, from coordinate 3,590,154 downwards.
AAACTCTTTGGTAACAATTAAGTTTCATCTCGATTACTTCCCTTTTCCTTTGAACAGGCTTGTAGTTAATCAGCATTTTGCCCATGAAGTTAATTGCTTATGCATCAATATCAGTTTGTATTGTCGTATATTCATTTTAAAAGATACTCGCAGTGCATCACAGAGCGGCGCAAAATTACAAGAAACCCAATCAGTCAGGAGGAGCATCAAAGACCAGATGATTCACACTGCTGCTGCTGACTCAGTAATAAATAATGTCTTCCTGCTGCTCAGATGTGAACCTGCATTTGTCTCTTTGTCTCTTTAGGGTTTCACGTACGTCGCTCCGTCAGTCCTGGAAAACATCAAAGAAAAGTTCTCATTTGAGCCAAAAATCCGCTCACCTCGACGGATCGCGGGCAGCCCAAGAACACCTCTCAGGTACGTCGGTGTGTCTGCAGCAGGCACTTATACTTGTAAACCCCATATATATTACCACAGTGGGTTTAATTCCCGACAAAGAGAGACCAGGCCTCACTTTGTTAAAATCATATTTTGTTAGATATTGTAGATTTTTCCAGTTTCCTCCCCAATTTTATATATCAAATTCTAGCTTTTCACTCCAAACAAAAACAGTAGAACTGTTGGTCCCACAGTATATCTGTGATAATTACATACAGTATAGACTAAAGCCCTACTTGATTAGCTGCCTTCATCTTCTATCTTACATAGAGGGTTGCTCCTTAACAACAACAGTTTATGACATATTAAATCCACATTATGAAAATGTTATTGTACATGTTGTCATGTTATTGATAATGAGTGGGTGAGTTTTAGCTTTCTTCATCATGCAGACTAATAGGGGTGGGTGATATGGCCAAAATCTTCTATCACGGTATATGTACTTTTATATCATGGTAACGGTATATATATCACAATACAGTAATTATTCTGTAAATTCAATTAAGATTATTTTCTTTTATATGGAACTTCCATACAAACAAAAAAAACTGCTTCACATGAGACAACACTTGAGTTAAAAATCAAAACTCTCAAACAAAAAACTTTGAAAATTGAAGCTTTAAGATTCCTAAGAAGTGTTACAGGTTTTAAGGTTAACGGGTGCAAATAAATACCAGCCTGACTTCAGTCAGTGCAATAAAATCATACAAATTTGTATTTAAGGGTGTACAAAAGATTTACAGGATTTGCTCATCTTTCATTTGAAAAAACGGACAAAATATAAATCAGCTTTTATTATCACACATTGTTTTTGTACAATCCATCCTAGTATTAGGAGCAGTGGGCAGCTACTATATAGCGCCCGGGGTTTGGGGGTTCTGGTGCCTTGCTCATGAGGTGAACTGGCACTTCTCCCTTTACCAGTCTACAGTCCATACCTGGTCCGTGCCGGGACTTGAACCAGCGCCCCTCCGGTTCCCAAGCCAAGTCCCTACGGACTGAGCAACTGACGCCACTAAAAACTGTCAAAATAAAGTACAGTGTGCAAATGTCTGGTAATCATGTGACCAGAGTTCCTCCTCATCTTGGGTTGGTTTGGATCCTGCTCTGTATTTGCAACTTCACCCTCCTCCTCCATGTCTGACAAAATCACGTCACCTTGCAAGGCAACCGGATTTGCGACAACATGAGATTGCGTGATGATTGCTACCGCTGTGGAAACCGTATTGCCAAATCCCTACCGGTTGACACATTTCAACTGTCGCACGGTATATACCGTCATATCGCCCAACCCTACAGACTAATAGATTAAACGCAGAAGTCGGTTGTCATCTCAGTTCTGGTCACCGTGGCTGAATTTGGTTCTCGAAGATGAAGAATAAAGCAGAAATACGCATGAAAACAAATCTTCCATGTTGGTCATATTTTACAGACGCCTCTCTGTGACATCTGTCCGTTTCCCTCCTCTCCTTTCAGCCCGGTCAAGTTTTCAAGGGGGGACTGCTGGGCCCGGAGCCCCCTTCTCCCCGGCGGAGGACCGAGCGTCCTCCAGTCACCTCAGGACCAGGCCATGGAGCTGTCCACCCCGGAGCAGATGGACGTCACGACGAACTCCGAAGCCTCGGCCCCTCTTCCCATCCGCCAGCCTACCGGGGCCAACCTGGGTCAGATGAAGCAGCAAGCCTATCCCGTCGTGGCCAAGCGGCCCGAGCATTTACGTATGAACCTATGACCCACCGCGCCTCTTTAGGAGAGTTTATTTCTGGACTCTTTTTCCTTTTTTTTTGTTGATATTTTTTAAGAAACAAAGCAAAAAGATATGGATGCTAGAGACAATTCAAATCCAAAATTGCACATCCGCACACTCCACATACTGTCACAACCTGGAGTTTGCAGTGCTGCAGTTTAAGAGCTACCGACGACATCACCGCCTCGCCACTTCTCCTCCGACACCTCAGGTCTCGTGACCTTTGTCTCCTTTTCCGAACTGGACTAGTAGGACTGGAAACCTTTTTGAGGAGCCACAGCCTTTTTGTGCGACCTGGAAATCAAAGGCGATAACGTATCACACAGTATGCAAGCGATTTAAAACGCAGTCGGTCTGCTGTACGGGATGACGTCCGAAGTGCTTTGTGCTGTTTTGAGTGAATGCCAGAGAGGCAGATTGCTTCCATTGGGAGATTTTGACAGTTGTTCTTAGACAAAAAAAAAAATGCTTCCTGGCTCTGAATGAAATGATATTAATTAGGTTTATTATTGAAAAAGATCATTGTGAGCAGCGGACAAGCAGAGGTTCTGGTGTTGATGAATATAGCTTTATGTCTTATGGCGTTTTACAAAAAGGATGCATTAACTGTGCTATACATCAATGATGAATCAGAGAGCCTAAATTAAACAAGAAAAAACACATGTCGGACTTTTTACATTCTTTCAGCGTTGGTGTTGTGGATGACTGAATGGCTTATTTGATGTGGGAACCGTACTTCAATTATCTGCTACACTGTGGGATGTATCACCGGATTAGTTGACGCATCACCAGACATAATTCAGCTTGATCACCATGACCACCCAAAACTGATCTCAGCGCTGCTTTGTGTTGCCGCCCGGGAGACCGTGGGGCCTCAGCGGCGACGGGACGGCAGCAGACCCCCAACTGACCCCCCCCCCCCCGGAGTGAGCTCATACTGGAGACTGTGGCACCAGTTGATCTGGTCTGCAGTTTAATGTTCCAAAAACAACATTTACATCAACGTTCACTTGTTTAGGAGGGAAATTTTAGAAAACCCGAAAAGCAAGGAAAATTATAATAAAATGTAAAAAAAACAAAAAAAAACAGAGAATGCATTGTGTCTTTTGTGTACGGCGAAAAACATCTAGAGACGTCACAAGTGTGCATATGTTTTTTAATTACATATAAGATTTGCTTCAAATCTTCACATTGCATCCTATGAATGTCCACATCAGAACATTATAGACAGCTGCTGCTAGCTTATTTAAATTTCTCACTTTACCGTCAGCCTGTGCGCTCCTTTTACTTTACATGATTGGGGATTTAGACTTATTGTAAACAAAAGTTGTGCAAATTAAAAAAAAAAAATTTTCATCAAAAAACAACAAAAATCTCAAATAAAGGATTATGTGAGATAAATTAAAACACTGATTTTTCTGCAGCTTAAATAAAGGTTTACCACCACCTAAAATGCAATTTAACAGATTAAACTGTAACAGTAACTGATCTGAAACTCTGATATAAAATATTAATAAAACAAATGCACATGTTGCTGAAATCAAAATTCACACAGTCTATCTAATATCATGTTTGTCAAAGCAAATCAAAACCACAAACGTAGTGCCCTGTTAATGGCAAGAAGGCTCTCAGGAAGAAGAGTTGTCATATTACAGTGATGTTGCTGCTACAAATACAAATGAGAGGCCCAACAAACATGAAAGTAAAGTCATGTAGTGTGAAGGTAAAGGCAGGGTTGGTAAAGATTTTAGAAACATTTTTTGTTATATTAGTTGAAATTCTCGTTACATCCCGACAGCAATCAATAAATCAAATCCTTGTCTGTTTAAGTATATTTAGAGAGATGCATAAAAACCAGAGTCAAAGTCTTCAACACTGGGCTGGGTTTTTTGGTTTGATCTTTTTTAAAAATGTACTGTACTCACGCTGGTTTCTCAAGATCACCGACTCTGCCTTTAACTAAACTGATACGTTAATGTGCAGTATACGGGACGTCCGTGCATTTCAGAGGATTCACTGGCCAAAAAACACCTGCTACCATAGTTACTTAAAAATCTTTGACCTTTTACGTGTAGTTCACAAAATCAACATGAGAAATCAGAAATCAGACATTATGCAAAATGTGTTAAAAATGAAGCTGTCTAACGTGAACCCTGATTGTGCGGTTCAACATTTATATTTGACGGAGTACTTTCAATGCTGGCTTTAGAGGAAATACTGTAACATTCAGTTCTATGTACAATATGCAACAACAACAACAACAACATCTCAGAGGATGCTGGTCTGGGATCTGAATTGGTTTTTAGGGACAAGAAATTCATTTTATTGTATGCATTTACTTCTTAGGCTGGTGTTAAGGTCCCACTCAGTGGGATCTCTCTGCAGATCCCACTGCAAAACTTGACTTTATATGGATGTTAAAATGTCTTAATTAGGACTCCTGTAATGAATTGTTGCATTAATAGTTAGTATACAGCATATTGGCCTTTCACATACAATAATAATGCATCTATAAAATTGGACAATGCAGCGAGATCTACAGTACTAGGGCCAGGTTTACTTCTGGCAACTTAAAAATGCCATAGCAAAAATAATGCACCAACCAGGACCTACTGGAAACCAAGAGGTCCCAATAGTTCAAAGCAGTCCAATATTGCTATTAAAGATCTGAATTGGTCCTATAATAATAATAATAATAATAATAATAATAATAATAATAATAAGGGATACTGATCAGATGTAAGGAAAGTTTGGAAAAATAAAAGATTGCTCCAACAAAAACATTTAAACATATTTTAAACATCTCAGTTCATTTAACCATTGATTATATTGATAATAAAAAAATCCTTCATAAGGAGTGGGTGCTTAGCGTCATGAAGTACTGAAAGAAGTCATGTTGTGTGTATTGTAACAAACTAAAGTATATTACCAGAAAACAGTGTTTTAACAACTCCATCTTCAAATGACTGTAATAGTCCCTTCCTTGATAATCTAACGAGGTTGGCTTTGAAAGAATTGGAAACACTAAACAAGGCACAAATCACTTCAGATGAAAACAAAATATATATATTTAAATAATGATTTAAAAAAAGACATTGGTTCAGATCTGAATCAAACAGCAATGAGAGATAGTCTTCACACTGGATTTAACCTACTTGGATTAACCAGCATCAGGACACTTCATAAGAAGTCATATCCACACAAGTGCATACAGTCAGTTTTGAGGGGTGCATTTGTATGTTTTCTTTCTTTCCTTTTCCCTTTAGCATCCTTTTAATATAGGTTAAATGGTGACTGGCCAGGAAGCTAAACAAGAGTCTGAAGTGCTGAGTTTACTAATGTTTTTGTGCGCTCAAATTTGAAGATATTTTTTTGCTCACATTTGGGGCAAAAGGCAAAAACTGCACAGAGCAACTTAACTTCACATATAGTAAACTCAACACACTGGCTATCCAAGCAGGTTAAAACAAACCCAGAAACATATTTTAACAAACTCGTTTGGTTAGGCTGTTCCAAGCAGCAGAATATGGTTTCAGAAGAAAAACTTAAAGTTCTTAGCTAGTCTGACCGGTTGTTTCAGTTAAGACGGATTTATGTACGTCACGGTGACAGAGGTGAGTGTGTTTTCTGAACGTAGTACCTAGAGCCGGACCAGAGAGACTAAACCAGATGGATGAGAATGGAATAACAGCATGTCCAGTCCACCATTCAGAGTCTGTGGTACTGATGATAGGCTGTCCTCATTAGCTAGCTGTGCACCTCCAGGCAGCGGGGCTCTGATCCTGCAGCCGCCTCATCTTCTTCCCCAGCCACACCCACCAGGCTAAACCAATCACAACACACACCACCGACTCCACGAAGTAGCCGTCCAGCGTAGTCACACAAACGCCGCCCTCCTTAACGCACAGCTGGAGAAGAGAACAGGGACAAAAGGAATCAATATATCAAGTCTAGTTAATTACACACACCACTGTGCAGATTCCCCACCTCCCCCCCTCCTCTCGCCCTGCCTACTTACCCCGGCCTCCGCTGGAGAGCCACAGCTCTGCCCCACAGCGCCCTGACACTCCTTAGAGGTCAGTGGATCCACCATCCACAGAGCCAGAGTGGAGGGCCAGTTCCCACCGAGGTTAGTGACGGTGTTCAGCAGCGTCATGTAGGTCCCGCCGATGAGGGGGTCGCTCACTTTGGCATGGAAGGCCATGCAGGCCACGTACATACTGTACAACGCCACCTGGGGTAGCAACATGGGAAACATTTGTTAAACTTACCATGATGTTTAAAGACTTCAATGTTATCATATACATTTTTTTTTTATTTATGTATTGATCCTTTTGGCCAGATGGCAGAAATCCAAGCTCCAGAAAAAGAATATATTTTAATTCAACCTTTATTTATCCAGGATAGTCCCATTTAGATTTAAAATCTCCTTTCCAAGGGAGTCCTGGCCAAGACGACCGTCTCACACATAAAAAAACAAATAACAGACTTAAAAACAAAAAAGCAACAACTCAAAATCAATAAAATAAAATAAAATAAAACAAAATATATAATCAATTATTTCTAAACCAAAGAACTACATCTCTGTTATCCTATTGAAAGACAAATTAACAGAGATGAAAACGTAACCTCCCTCATTCAAATATGCCAGAAATGTAAAAAAAAGAAAAGAGAGAAACGGGATAAATATTTTCCTGTCCCTGCTACTTTAGATTTTCTTCTGTTGCACAGTGACATCTGGGGGCCGGGATGGGAAATGAGAGAATAAGGTTGATAGGAGAAATAGAAACGCATCTTAACACTTGTCGGCCTTTATGCACCACCTGTTCATTATACTTCAGGACAACTACTTATTAGACAGATTTGAATTTTAGACTTGCATGTTGTGCTCAATCATTGTCATTTTTAATGCGTTTCAGCCAGTTTCCATTACCCATCCTATGAGCACACTTGGACATACTGTATATAATGCGCAGAGGTTCTAACAAGCAGTCTGTCACTGTCTGTATGTTGCTGAGATCCTGTCACCTGGCAAAGCTATGATAAGGGCTGGGGTAGAAGCAGGGAAGAGAGAGAAAAACAAGATATTAAAGAGAGTAACAGAAATACAAACCTGATGCAATGCGTAGCTGACCAGTACTATGGCGTAGTAGTAAACAGGAAACCCTCCGTCTTGTTTTACACTGGGGGTCCACCACACCAGCAGAGCGTACTCCAGTCCTATGAGCAACCTGCAGACACAAAACAGTAGTTAGCTTTTAGTTTACTGAATGTGTGTATACATGGGTTTGTGAGCCTGTGTGTGTGTGTGTTATAACCTAAAAGGGAAGGCCTTGTAGAAGACATCCAGAGGTCGGGGCCCTGCTGTGTATTTACTGATGATCACAGGTAGGAGGATCTGCAGAGGCACCATGGGCACTGCCAGCAATGCCAGCTGCTCCTTGGGAACACCGGCCTCCATCAGCTTCAGACCCGTCACTGCGTCGGCTGCAGAGAAGCCGATCTGAAACACAAAGAGGAGACACGTGAGAGATCGTTCGTTCATGTTAAGCAGCAAGCGTGCAAAAGTTTTCAAAGTTATATTTCAAAGGTAAACCAAATATCAATCAAGTACTTTAGCAGTGAGAAGCAGGGCACAAAAGGTTAAGACTGTGGGCATCTTTATGATGGAGAACAGCAGCTTGTAGGTTTCCATGACGCCCTGCGTCTCCTCATGGACTCTCCTCTTTCCTTTGCCGTGCCCACTTTCCCTTTTCATGATGGCTACCAACGTCGTGGAAACCAGGAACACCATTCCCCAAAAGAACAAGAAGTCTACAGCAGAAAAACAGAAAGCATTACGAAATACACTTTATTCAAAACTGCTCTGTTGTAAAGTATCACAAAAACTCTACAAGGTCGAGGATAAATACTACCTGACAAGGTGACGATGCCTGTGTCCTTGGGCTCTGCTCTGAGGTATTTGTTGCAGAAGTCTGCAGACTCCAGAGCCAGAAAGAGCACATTCCCCAGGAAGTATCCAGCCGTCTGGCCCACAGAGTTGCATGTAGAAGCATATCCCACGTTCTCTCTGGATAACATAGTCAGGGCCCAGCCATCCACAGCTATGTCCTTAGAGGTGGAGAAGGTGCAGCCATTAGAGGATGTGGAAAGAAAGAAACTTCCAATCTACTTGAAAAGTCTTCCTGTATGTGTGTTTGTGTCACAGTGTTTATGATCGCCTACCTGTGTGGCTGCCAAGAAGGAAAGCATAAAGAAGACTGCAGTGAGCGTTACCACCTTCGGTCCTCCCTCGCTCTGCAGCACCGAATTGACCGTCAGAGAAAGGTAGAGCATGAAGAGGCCCAGCAGGTACTGTGTGGGCACCAGCCATGACTTTCTGCAGAAACAGGAAAAAGATACACAGTGTAAGGAAAAAACAGGCGGCAAAAATAATCCACAGAGATGAAAACGAGCAACATAAATGTGTCCTTCTTACCTTCTACCAAACCTGCTGCAGTAGAGAGCGTCCACCAGCGGCGCCCAGAGAAGCTTGAGGCTAAACGGCCAGAACACAAAGCTGAAGAAGGCTTGGTCTCTGTAGCTGACGCTCTTACTCTGCAAGATCAGAGGGATGCTACCAGCCAGTCCCAGAGGAATCCCTTGCAGCACGTACAGGAACAGAAGAAGCATAATGTTCCCCAGCTCGCCACGGATCCCAGGCCGGACTCTGTGCCTCCTGTCCTCAGAGTCCGACCCTTTGATAAGTTCGTCTGCTTCCTCTTCTCCCTCTGGTTCAGAGGAGCTCATGTCTCCCCTGTCCATGCCCCTCATGTTTTCGGGTGGGAGCGTGGTACTCGCCATCTTCCTCTGCCGCCCGTTCTTGAGTGTCATCAAATCGGAGTGCTCCATGTTGGAGCAGTGGGCATCAAACCAGCTGTGCCCTCAGCAAATCTGCAGGAAAAAGAGGAACCATTGAAGCAGCTAAACTGACTGCATGTCTCTGACGCTGCCATGGATATTTCAATGATTTGAATCCCATTGAGATTGTTGGACAGCGAGTGAGATTACTGACAGTGGCAGGCGAGTGGCACCGCAGTGGCATGCGTCAGGCAGGCGAGCCATAATGGCAACTGTACAGAACGTCACAGACAGCTAGCTGTTCACAGCGAGAATAAACATACAATCACAAATGGAACAAAACAACGGTGGATAGACAGGTTCGAGCCGAGGAGCCCGGACAGGAAGACACTCGTGCAATTAGATTATAAAGAAATTTAAAAATTGTGGCAGTCATTATTAGGGTGTGAAGGTGACACTTCCAGTGGCTCACAAAAAGATCAAGGATTGTGTTGAATTAAAAATGAGAATTTGTAGAGATTTGTAGTTCATAATGTATAGTATATTATAGTCAAGAAAAAAAAGACAAACAGACTGTCCACAGTGTGAAATAAGTCATAAACTAATGCAATGTGCCACTGCTTGCTTGACAGGAAGCAATTCAGGCAAATTATGGCGCAGATACATAAATCAATGGCCGGCCGGCACCTTAAACTCACCAGGTGTTAGGTTAGCCTAAAAGTAAAGGACAACACAGTTGAATTAGCAAAACCATAAAACAAATATCTTCCAGTACATGAGTTAGGGCAAATATAACTTACACAGGACATGCATGAGATGAAAAAGTAAAGTGAAATCACACAAGCAGTGGATGAATCCATGCATACCTGGTGGTGATGATGACAGCATGCCAAATCAGAAACAATGAACAACAAAAGGCTGAATTAACACAGCAAATCAACCGGAAGTCGGTTTTATTCTATATTTTATTCAATCGTAAAATAATGGCATCTCAATAAAGGTAAGAAACACAAGAGAATTACTACCGTTTCACTCAAAACAGATTACATCGATGAACATCAACACCAGACAACAGAGGAGAAGAACCAGGAAGTGCGGCGTGTGCGACGTCTAAATGTGTCCGGCAACCTACAGCTGACGTGTCAAAGCTCAACTGAAAGGAGTTCCGCTTCAGTTGCTAATACACAGTACGGGGGAAAAGAAAATCATTTTTAAAAAGTGCATTTTTAAGCCCAAATTATACAATTGCGAGCCTGAAATCACTTGTCCTCACAACTCAAGTGTCCCCACAACAACAGTGGGCTGCTAAAATTTGGTCCTCCTGAAACAGCACACATATCAGTGACACTGAAAATAGGTATTATGATCCTTCGGGGCATGATTAGCAGAAGCTGTATCCTCAGAGGTTGGAAATATCACACCAATAATTACATCCGTTCCACAAAATGCCCAATTAACCAGCACAATAAAAAATAAATGAACAGAGTTGTGAAACTTTAGATAAACTGTCGGCTATCCCTTTCATTGGTATGTTATGTTACATTCACATACAATTAAAAATAAGAAATAGAATTAAAAACACCAGTGAACAAGATGTCTTTCAAGTTTCATCATCATAATCATCAAATATCAGATAATTTGGTCTTTTAGCAAGTCTTTTTGGCTGAACTAATTAACGTTGTTGCATATTAATTAAGCAAGTGTAGGCTACTATACTAGTGCATGGCACTTTATAAACAGGAAAGGACACTATTAATTCATTCATTGTGAAGTGTGACGCCCATAGCATTTAAGTAGGAAATGTGCTATATAAATAAAAATACACACCATAAATATACACTTCACTCTAGCTCTCAAAGCTGCAACAGCCTCTGAAAGAGAGTAAAGCTGGTCTCAGGGGGGTTAAGAAGGATGCACTGGATCTAAAATTTCTTTGGCCACCCCGCAGTTCTTGAACAGAAGCTGCACTGAAACGTTCTCCTCCATCAAAAGATCTTTTGCTGATGGCCATGATGCATCCACCACATTTGAGTTAGAGGTAATGAATAACGGCACGCTCTGCCTTGTGGCTGCTATGAGTGCATGTGAAGCTGCTTATCCACGCAGATGGCATGTGACAACACACAGGCATATTCGGGTGGATCATCATGTGATAACAGGAGCACTGTGAAGCTCCAGTTTTAACCATGTCAGAGGAAGTCAATCTATCTTGTTTAACTTATTTTCACCAACTGGGCATCTGCACACAAAGGCCCCATATTTATTATGTCTCATTTGGTTTGTGGTAATCTGATTAACGGCAAATTTGTTTGTGAATATGCACCAAAAAAAAGCACAATATCAACTCTTATTACATGGTCCTGCATTATCATGTGCCATACCTGTCTTGTAGAGAGGATCTGTGTCAAAATAAACATGGTGCATGATATTCCTAAAATAAATGACCTAAAACAGCGGGTCAACAGGGGCCCACAGTCCAGTTAAGCCCTTTTAGTCCCTGGTGGAATAATCCTGTTTCACCAGTGAGAGATCACTGAAGAGGAAGTACTGTTGCAGTGGTTATGTTAATGCTCTTTGTGCACTGGTTTAGAGTGATGGATACTGGTTTTAACAGACACTACCACCCAAACAGAAATGAGTCATTTCCATGGTAATAATTGCTGTGTTGTAAAGTGTTTTTCATGACATTTTCCACAGGATGGCGCTGATATCATCACATCTGAGTATCGTACCCCTCTTGGTTCTCAACCTCTGGTTACGTACCTTAAAATGTTTTAACATCCTGAAATATATGTACATGTTTTAGTTGGAGACATTACTGTCATGCCCTCACTTTAAAGACGCCTCAAGTAAAAACTGGTTCAACTCACCCCACTCTCCCTTATAGTTGTATTTACACATTTGCCCCTGGTTATGTTCACCACCCCAGGTTGAAAACCATTGCCATACCACTTTTGAAACTAATTTCTTTAAGTTTTTTTTAATTTTTATTTTAAGATAACTAACAACTACAAACTTGATCAGCACAAAGTGGACTTTTACATCTGTTTATTTGACACTTAAACTTGTGTTTTTGCTGTGACATTCCTCTTTAGCTGTCAATGAATTACAGGTGGAAAGTTTCTGAGAGCATGTAATGATCTTTGTAGAGACAATACGGATACTGAAACTACATTATTATTAGCCAAATACAGAAATGTATGTCAATGGCAAACACAAAAAGCCATGTATGAACAATGAGCATGAAGATACAGTATGTTGTAATGTATGCTGTCTGAAAGAGACATGCAAAGAGGAAAAGTCCTTGAACGTATGGTAGAGGAGACGTGTTAAAGTACAGCGGGTTCCTCTCACATACTTGCTGCCTCTGCCTGACAAGAGTCTGAGGTATGAGGCTCTGTAGACTTGTTGTGCTTGGAGATTGTATATCAACAGGACCTCTTCGTCTCCGTCTTCATCACTGACATTTTGTATATAGTGCAGTCGCTAGTGTTGGGTGATATGACACTGACACAACATATAAAGTGAGACTATAGAAATTTGTCAACTGTAAGAGAGAGCTAACCCTTAATACTGCCTGTTTGTATTGGGATATTGTTGGCAATGTTGCAAATAAATGAGCGGGATTGTTTTATGCTAATATGGAATTTATAGGATTAAGTACTGATTAAGTACTTAATTTGTCAGATAATTCACTGGATGAGCCATAAAACAGACATTACGATCTGTTTTCTTTTTTAATCTACAGACATTTTCTCAATTTAGTTTCAAGAAAATTGTGCTGGCTATATTATGATAAATATGGATACTACAATATTCTGAACACTAAATCAGTCATACACTGTCAATAACACCAAATATCCACTGCTGCTCTTATAGATTATAATTCTTACAGTCTTTAATGCACATTTTTAGATTATAATTAACAGTCTTTAATGCACATTTTTAGATTATAATTTACAGTCTGTAATGCACATTTTTAGATTATAATTTACAGCCTGTCAGAACAGAAGTGCTCGCCATCCAATCGCCGAAAAATGCAATTCTTGTAGAAATCTTCAAATGTCAAAAGTTTTTGAACCCAAATCACAGCATGGCTTTTTCTATGGTGATCCTCAAGGCCTGAGTGTCTTAATGTGGTATTATGGAGGGATTATTGATCATTTTTATCAATTCTCGAGTTGTAAAAAAAAGGTTAAATTTAGCACCAAAATTTGCTGCAGCAATTTATGAGACATAATAGAGCATGGGGATGACCATCATATACTTCCATCATAATGTTCTAAGCCCTTATGCAAGTTTACAATTTATTTTAATTAATGTAACTCATGTTTATGTCTGATTTATGACTAGAACACTGACACACAGTGCTTAACTGCATCTCAAATTAATCTTCAGGTTCCCAGCTTTCAGATGATGTACAACACTTCATTTACTGTTGACCTGCTATCTCCGCCTAAAAAAAAAAACCTGCACCTCCCTTAAAAAGACAAAATGGGTCTATTGTGGGTGTCAGAGGGTTAAACTTAATCTCATATTTTATATATACATTATATTCATTAAGCACCCAGTTGCTTTCCATCTTTTACATGTTCAGTCAGATTCACCCTCTCTCCCACTATGTGCAATAAATAAGTGCAATTAAAAAGTGCAATACTCAATACATACCTCTGTGCAATATAAAAAACAAAAAATGCCTGTGCAATACTTGTATATATTTACCATACACCATATTTCCTTTATTATTATACTGTATATTATTGTAAATACATTATTATTTTATTTTAACTTTATTTTATTATGTTATTCTTTGCTACTTAACTTACTGTTTCTTTTCTTAATGGAGCTTCCCAGCAAAAAGTATTTCACACGATTGTACCTGTATAATAAACATCTTGAATCTTGAATCTTGAAGATTCTACTATGCTGTCTATAAGCCCAGCCCTCTTGGAGGCCACTCTCATTTTGTGGATTTAACTTTGCGCTCCACCCATGACACACACACAGACAGACAGGTTTATTTAGTCTGTTCCCGCTGTGAAAGTTATTCCCAGCCCAGAGGAGGAGAAGAGCCTGTGACAGACAGCACAGTCTTCAACCCAACAACCCAAATCTGCTTTGGAGACAGTAGTCGGCGTGCTGAGCCAGGAGCTAACCAACCAGTAGCTCTCTCTCTCTCTCTCTCTCTCTCTCTCTGTCTCTGTCTCTGTCTCTCTCTCTCTCTCTCTCTCTCGCTCTCTCTGAGACCCGGGACACTAAGGGGAGAGCTCATTCCACAACACGGCAGTTAGTCCTCCATGGCTCTGTGCAACGGAGACAGCAAGGTCAGTGTACCCGGGAGTACCCCGCTGCTCCGGTTCTGGTCACCCCGGGTTAGGACCCTCAATGCTAGTGTAGTCCCCCCCCCGGTTAATCACGGCCTGTGTGAACCTCGGGGGGGGGGGAGTTAGAGAGCAACGTTATACCACTTGTATGCCTGTTGCAGTATTACATTGTTGCTCATAGCTGCTAGCCAAACAGGGTATCTCTATTATAATTAGCATTTCACACATTTCACCACAATACTTTTTCTTCTTATGCTCCCGAGACCCTTTCGCCTCCAAGCACCGCGTGGTTTGTAGCATAGCTCCGCTAACTTAGCTCCGCTGCTCACACAGGACGTGCTAACAGGCTAACAGGCTAATGGTGAATACTACTGTTTAGACCTAGCATGCTACATGTGTTAGCTAGCTTTAGCCGGGGCAGTCCGGAATGTGTAATGATACTAAACCGAAACTATTGTGTTGTGGCTGCTTTGGCTTTCGTTTTTGTAAAGAGACATTGAGCTGGATGCAAACTAGTTTATTTCATTGCGGGCTGCTGTCAAAACACTTTAAGCTAACGGAGCGTTAACTGACAGCGTTGCTAACGTCGTCACTAAGACAACCGGAGCCTTGTTTTGCTGTAAAACTGTCGAGTATTTTAGTCGTGATTATACTGCTGAAGCTGATGTAATACGGTAACTTTAGACGACACATCTGAGGTGATGGGTAACGTTAGCATGCCTATAATGCGAGTTGTTTTTAGACGGGCGGAAGTGTTTCGACAAACCACGTGGGATCATGTTTCTTCTTCTTGCTCTTCTCTTCTACCCAACCCTTTTTTTATGGAGATTAATTAGCTGCCTCTCTAGTTTCTTGTACTTAAAATGTGTTTCCCCAACTTTGATCTGCTGTATATGTTTATAATAATAAGAAGAGAAGAGAAGAAGAAAGGCACTTTATTAATCCCTGAGGGGAAATTCAATTCAATTCCATCACTCTGTTACTTTTACATATACATAGTACACACAGGCCCAAAATTCACACACATGCACAAACAGGACCTATATACATGTATTAATGGAGAGATGTCAGACAGGCGCCCAGAGCAGTTGGGGGTTTGGTGCCTTGCTCAAGGGCACCTCAGCAGTGCCCAAGAGGCAAACTAGCATCTCTCCAGCTACCAGTTCACACTCAGTCCTTGGTCCATGTGGGGACTTGAACTGGCGACCCTCCGGTTCCCAAGCCAAGTCCCTATGGACTGATCTACTGCTGCCCCATAACATCCAGACATAAAACTTTGTCTCAAAGCTAAACAGTGTTTACCCTGCTGCTCACTAATAGCCTTTTTTTTCACTTTAGTCTTTATTGCTTTTATGCATAGACAAATAAAACACAAATACAACGAAACTTACAACAGTGCAACGAGGGGTTCAGTTTACAGTTGATGATGCAGTATACAGGGTTATTTTCTTATTAAATCATTTTCCAATAACTTACAATATTGTCAATAAAATTATACAGTACTTATGTCTTCATTTCTATACCTAATCCATTTTTCCCATTTTCTGTCAAACTCATCTTTTTTCACTCTTAGAGAATAGGTCATTTTCTCCATTCACTAATAGCCTTTGACTAACTTGTGGGTTTCATGTGATTCTACTGATGGGCTGAATGGTTACATCACGTTTCACAAGAGCGACTGTCTGTATTGAAGCTCACATGTCCATAATTATGTTAGGCCTTATTGAGTCACGGTTTTCCACGGGGATGTCACAGTTAAGTGAAGGAGGAGTGGGTTACCTTACACCACCCACCCACCAAAAGCACCACCAAACTGTTGTGTTGTGAGAAGAAAGGCGGTTAAACAAGCTTCAACTGTTTCACAAGGAATAGTAAGCCTGTCCAGTGCTCACAGAATAGGGCAATCTTGTAATATGAGTACCTTCAGAGACCAGGTCCAAAGCACACTGGAGCACATGGATTTAAGGCAATCAACTTTAATACTGACTAACGTTTCGAGAACAACTGCGTCTTCATCAGAGTCAAACCGATCTGAGACTCACATCCTCTTAAATAACCTCCCCTAGTTGGGAACTGATTCTGCTTAGCTAACCCATTTTTCCAGCCTATGCTGAATCAGATCCCAACTAGGGGAGGTTATTTAAGAGGCTGTGAGTCTCAGATCGGTTTGACTCTGATGAAGACGCAGTCGGCGTTGAAACGGTAGTCTGTATTAAAGTTGATTGCCTTAAATCCGTGTGCTCCAGTGTGCTTTGGACCTGGTCTCTGAAGTCTCTCCTGTTGTGTTGTGTCTGTATGCTAGTCAAAATCATTTAGTAAACACTAGTGTTCAAAAGCAACTATGGATGTATACTTTTCTGCCCACAAGCACTTAAACCAATGTGTGTTTTTTGCTGACTGTGTGTCCACAGCTGGAGGTCAGCAGCGCAGAGCAGAATGGGTCATGTGAGGGGGCGGTGGCGATCCTGGATGCTGGGGCCCAGTACGGCAAGGTGATCGACAGACGGGTGCGCGAGATGTGCGTACGCTCTGAGATCCTCCCTTTAGAGACCCCGGCCTTTGCTATCAGAGAACAGGGCTACAGGTGAGCATGAGACGCATATGAACCACCTGAGAAGATTGTTTTTTGCCTTTATAGTATTGTTATTACTAGGGCTGTCCCGAATACCATTTTTGGGGCTTTGAAGCTTCGAGGAGCAGCGCGGCGTAGCAGGCTGACATGTTTTTCTGTCTGTCTGTCTGTCTGTTTCTCCATCTCCCCCGTTTCAGTTCCCCGAGACAGTGCCGCTGCCCCAATACTGCACAAACACGCACCTCAACACACAACAAACAGTGATATCCGTCTGAGAATAACTAATAATGATTCATGTTGAATATGAATAATGTTGTGGGATTATTCTTTATTTCATGGGCTGTTTTGGGATTTATACACTATTATTACATACTTATATAAACATTTTTTTTAAAAAACTACGCCTTCAAATACTGAGTTGGAGGTCGATTACCATGGCAATGGTTGAGGCTTCGAAGCATTCGGGTCAGCCCTAGTTATTACATTATCCTGTCAGTATGGAAGTGTTTTATAATACATTTCGCCTTGATTGTTTTCTCTTTCTTCGTTTTCTTAGGGCGATCATCATTTCAGGAGGTCCAGCCTCTGTGTATGCAGAAGATGCCCCCTGGTTTGACCCCGCCATATTCACCATAGGAAAGCCTGTCCTTGGGATTTGCTATGGGATGCAGGTATCTATGCACATGCATGCACACACCATAGACTGTATATAAAGATGGACAATGCGTCTCCACTTCCTCCCACCGTACAGTAAGTGAAGCCAAAAGATCCCGGATACGGGAGCTGCCATCTTTAGATTTTGACGTAATTTGGAGACAGAATCTGCGCAGTAGTGATCGGGCGGTGGAGCCGCGGTTTTCAGGTCACCCGCCTGAGCCGAGCACGGCTGCAGCTTGTCAGCGAGAGACTCACAGCTGCCAATCACGACGTCTTACCCCCTTTTTATAGCATCAAATAACTAATTAAAGCCAAACTTATAAAAAAAATGACAGAAACAATCTTTGAGACAACATTTTTTGACGTGAACTTTGACTTTTTAGTTTGGCCCGTGTCCCATCCACTAACATGGAGGGGGCGGGCTTTATGACCTATACTGCAGCCAACCACCAGGGGGCGATCAAGATGTTTTGGCTTCACTTTTGGGGAGCTGTCACGTCATCCATCGTTATATACAGTCTACGGCATACACACATTAAAATTCTGTGATGGGAGGCTTTTATAGTGATTAGATAGACCATCCTTCGTCCACAAGGAAGCATTTCTCTTACACACATTCACAACGAGTAGCTACACTTTAAGATCACTGCCCCAGGCTGCTGTACAGCTCTCCTGGGCCAGCTGGGACTTTACAACCTTCTTCAAGGGCACTTTGACACTAGCTGAGGGAGATGAGAGAATTACTCGCTCAATTTTCCCAGCTAGCCTGGAAATTATAACCAGCAGACAGCCATTCTCTCTAGCACATTTCTCCAGACAGCTGGCAGTTGTAACATCTTTGAAATCACACTAACTTGTCATTTTTTATGTCCAAGTGTTAACTCTGCTGTTTGTGTGTGTGTTACAGATGATGAATAAAGTTTTTGGTGGCACAGTACACAAAAAGAGCGTCAGGGAAGATGGAGTGTTCAGTATCGGACTGGACAACACTTGTTCTCTCTTCAGGTAATGTAGCTGCCCAAGTGTTTTTTTTTTAATATTATAAATATGTGTCAATCAGGTCCGGGAGATAATTCAATATGATAATTTATCGTCTTTCAATGGAATCGTATCGTGGTGAAATCTTAAAGCGAGATAGACAATTACGTCGACTAAATTGATAATAACAAGCACATACTCAAATTTCTCAGAAAATCTGATCAACTCCGTTAAAATCAAAATATTGTCTTAATCTGATTACTCTGTATTTGTGTGCATGCATGTGAACATAGTCAGTGTATAGTTGGAAATATTTCTCTATTTTTTCTCTATAATTTCACTTGAAACTATTATGTTGACTTTGCACTAAAGTTCTTTATTAAATGAGAAAATACTCATACTAGTGTTCATTTGTCGTGTGTTTAATTCAAACAGGAGTATACAAAAATAGGCTTTACCATGTGGTTATTTCATATAGACTTTTTATTAATAATAATAATAATAATAATAATAATAATAATAATAATAATAATAATAATCTTTATTGTCCACAAATGTGGAAATTTGCCTTCGGCTTCACAGGTTGGTTAAATCACATCATAGTAAATCACAATAAATACAATAAATAGCACAACATGCACAGTACAGACAACAATAACGGACATGGTCCCAGTGTGAAAGGTGTTTATGAATTTAGTAAACTATACTTTACTTTTTGTAAATGTTCTTGGTTGCTGCAGCGGATCTATAAATTCTTTATAAAAGAGGATGAACGGGATCAGACACAATTTGTCTGGCTTTTTGTTTTGCCTGTGTTTTATTTATACAGCCCAGTTGTGTTTTCTCTTTCCCAATAATTTTACTGGCCATGTCTTATTTTGTTCTTAGGTTTCCCCCAGGTTTCCATACCATGTTTATTCACTGAATTACCAGAAAAACATGCTATATCATGATATATATTGTTATCGAGATGTGAAATGACCTATATCGGGATAGAAGATTTTGTCCATATTGCCCAGCCTTAGATCAAATTATCTTCTTGGAGCTGCACCTCCTTACACATGTTTATATTTTCAGCTTTATAATCTGATATATTTGGCGAGAAAAGACGACAGACTGAGAGTTTGTGGATGAGGACAGAACATACAAATATACTTGGTGCAGGAACAACATGGTCTGATACACAGTGTAGAGAGATAATTAGTACATTGAAGACAGTATGGCTCCACAGAGGAACTAAGATTTGGTGATAGAGCAGATTTTTTGTTTGCCAGTGCATGCAGCTGCAGGGGAGGGGCGATTGGAGTCCATCTGACATGAACTTAACCTATTGAATGTAATCATCCTGTCACTCAACCCTAAAAATGAACATTCAAGAAATCACTTCTAGATCCGCCAGCAAACTTTCAGTACCATCTCTTCTCTTAAATAACTGAGGACAAAATGTTGTGGACTGTGTCAAACACAAACGCTGCTCAACAGGTTTGTCCCAGTGCCATATTTACTAGATCAACTGCAGGAGCATTCCAGCAGTCACATATTTCCCCCTGGTTGTTACACAAATACTGCAGAGTCCAAAATAGATGGCTGCAGTCTTTTATTACTGTCTGCCCCTCGCATGCACCCAGTGAAAGCAAGGCCTCCTCTTCACATATAACTATTATATGCAATGTTAATGAACACAACGCGTCTTCCTCTGACATCAGTGTGTGTGTTTATCTTATCAGAGGCCTTCAGAAGGAGGAACTGGTCCTGCTGACCCACGGAGACAGCGTGGATAAAGTTGCTGATGGCTTTAAAGTGGTGGCGCAATCGGGGAACATCATTGCCGGTGAGCAGCACGCGAGATGAGCCGTGACCCTCATTAACATAATCTAAAATTAGACTGTGGTCATAGACCCAAAGTCCCAAATAAACATCTATATTTTTTGGTTTGTTTGTGTCAGAAAACCTAATTTTGTTTTAATATTATACTAGTTTTGCTTGAATGTATTTTTTTTTTTAAGTGGCATTTGGATGTTAACGGTCCTTCGCCACGTCTGATTTCCCCTCCAGGGATCGCAAACGAACAGAAGAAGATGTACGGGACACAGTTTCACCCTGAAGTCGATTTGACGGAGAGAGGCATCGAGATGCTGCGTAACTTCCTGTTCGAGATTGCAGGATGCACGAGTAATTTTACCGTACAGAACCGCCAAGAGGTCTGCATCAGCGAAATCAGAGAAAAAGTAGCCAAGTCTAAAGTGCTGGTGAGTAAAATGTTTCATGACTGCGTGTTGTTATCCAAACCGTTTTTAGGACAGAAGGATGACTTTTTAAAAAAAGGAAGAACAGAAGAAAATATATTCTCAGCACAATTTAACCTGCGATGGGAGATAATTTGACTAAAAAGTCTAAAGCTGGTGTGCTGAGTGTGAAGTGTGGTGACAGCAGCAGTGGTGGGAAGTAAAGTAGAACCAATTAAACTCTCAAATTAAACCCTGTTTTATCTGAAAAGAGGTAGTCGACTCCCTGAGCGGCTTCAAACTGGGCTTGGTCTCGGGGGAGTGTGAAGGCGATAAATGAGTGTAAGAAATGGGCTCAAAGCAGAGGATTTATATTTAAATAAATACATGCAGCCTCTGTTTCTTGTTCTTCAACTCCAGTCTGAGGGATACATGTTTCACTGTGTGTTACTGTACTTTGTTGTAGCTGCTTCCTGCTGTAGCATTTAGGAAGTGTGGCATTATTAGCATAAGTAAAGAAGTGTCAAAGGTATAGTCATTTATTCCTTTTTGATTGAGTTCATAATGCCTAATATTTTACAGACAAAACATCAGATGTGTCAAATACAACATGACTAATGCATTGGGAGGCTAACATAAATAGAAATTAGACATACAGTTGATTAGAGAGCAAGACAGATTAGGAGATCCTCCCTCCGTAATCCAGCAGGGTCACAAATTTAGCTCTAAAGAGATTGGATGTCACTACTCAACTGTGTGGCTGCACAGTTAGCCAAATCTATCCAGTACACGATTTGCACAGATAAAGCCAAATAGTAATAGATATAAGGGAATTCTGAATATGATGACAAAGAAGCTTGTTTACGTACCATCTGAACAATGACCGTTGCACAGCACAATAATGAACAGCGTTAAAGATGGCGCTGCTTTCAAACGTCATCGACTCAACACAAGCGCGTCATCAGTTACACACACCCTCAAGCAGGTTGCACTGTTGTAATGGAGATGCAAATCCCTGCCGTGCTGGCCTGACATGGCAAGTCAAACCGATTCGAGTCAAGCTAGCACATGTGTAGGGAAAAAAAACGCCATAGTGACCGTTTCTAATGATTTATTCAGGTGCTGCTGAGCGGCGGGGTAGACTCAACAGTTTGCACTGCTCTCCTCAACAAAGCTCTGAACCAGGACCAGGTGATAGCGGTTCACATCGACAACGGCTTCATGAGGAAGAGAGAGAGTCAGAGTGTGGAGGAGGCTCTCACCAAGCTGGGCATCAAACTCAAAGGTACAGACAGACGTCCTGGTGGTCTAAATGAAGTAGGGCTGGTACAATAAGACCTTACCGGTCAAGGGAATACACCCCATTATACTCTCTTATACTTTTTATTGCAGTTTATATTACCATGTGATGGGTAATTGTCATTATATTTTACAGTTTTTTTTGTTGATTAATTGACTCGGTAATAAAAATAAATTGAACTCTGGATATACAGGATACTGAAGTATTATATTAATTTTGTCTTCGATGTGATCTTGGAGGAGAACATTTTTGTGTTGCTCATGACCTAAATATGTCTTCTGCCTTTCTCTTTCTCTGTAATTATTTAGTGGTAAATGCAGCTCACACCTTCTACAACGGAACAACGACCCTCCCCATCTCTGAGGAGGACAGGACGCCACGAAAACGCATCAGCAAGACTTTGAATATGACGACCAACCCAGAAGAGAAAAGGAAAATCATTGGAGACACATTTGTCAAGGTGAGTGCGGGGTCTTAATCAGTTCTTATGTGAAACGTGCTACATATATCACATTTTATTTGAACCTGCCAGCTTGTCTGCCCCACAGCCTCGTTACCATCTGCCAGTATGGCTGCTTTATTGTTTACCTTTTTTTCACAAGTTCATGTTATATCTGACTTTTTTAATTGCTTCACAGGTGGCAAATGAAGTGATAGGGGAGATGAATCTGAAGCCAGAGGAGGTTTTCCTGGCCCAGGGTACCTTGCGGCCCGATCTCATTGAGAGTGCCTCTCATCTTGCCAGCGGCAAGGCAGAGGTCATCAAAACTCACCACAACGACACCGAGCTCATCCGCAAACTCCGAGATGAGGTACTGCACACATGAACGAACCCACACAAATGCTGACTTAGTTTTGCCCGATACATACTGCTTCAGAGTGTGGCCATCATATTCAGATCAACTGTGTCTCCAAGAGTTGTGAATGCATACATTTATACCACGAGACAAGAAGGAAAACAGAATAACAAATCTTTTTGAGTTGAATGCCAAATAGCAGTAAGACATCTGACAGTCAAGTGCATCGTCACAAAAATGGCGAACAGTTTGACACCGCAGTGGTACAGACAGAATATCAAACTGTGCGTCTTGTGTGTCTCATAATGTTTTGAAGAACTGCATGATACAAGAGTGACATTAACTTCTGCTCAATGCTGAAACCCACAAGTCTGTGTAAAAACAATCTACTGTCGCAGTTCAGAGCAGAGATTATGAAAGTCACGATCATGCAGTCACCCTGATTCATTGACATCATCCATCATCCTCTAAAGAGGCTTACTTTCTTCAACAGTGGTTCAGTGTCTCGAAGGAGCACTGAAGCGACTGTGAAGAACATTAACTCTCCTCCTTATTAGCCGCTCATGTATTATTTGGTGCTTTTGTTGTTTTGCTCAGCCCTTTATATAAACGCACAACTGCAAAATAGAACAACACCGAAGCACATCCCTCACTCTCACACGGTTGCGATGCTGATTCCACTCCTTTGTGATCCTCCAGGGAAAAGTAATCGAACCGCTGAAAGACTTCCATAAAGATGAGGTCAGAGCGCTGGGGAGAGAGCTGGGCCTGCCAGAGGAGATCGTCTCCCGACACCCTTTCCCTGGCAAGTACAGAAACGCATGCCTATGATGTAACTGCTCTGACAAAAGTGATTTATTAATTTAACACTTAGCAATTGTCTTTTTCTAACATTGTCTCCTTTCCAGATCTCCCTCTCACTCTTTCTCTCGTGTACCTATTTAATTATTCAATCACACAGACTCAAAACTGTCTGCACGTCACTCCTATATTTGCTAAAAAAAAGTGCACCTTTGCCTTCTAGGTCCTGGTTTGTCCATCAGAGTGATTTGTGCAGAGGAGCCCTTCATCTGTAAGGACTTTGCTGAAACAAACAACATCCTCAAAATCATCACAGACTTCTCTGCAAGTGTCAAAAAGGTCAGAACGATACAGACGCATAAAGAAAATCTTATGACTAGTTGTCTGATGTCCTGTGTTTGGGAAAACATCTATAAAACAACCTGTCACTGGATCCTCATTCGCGTATTTCTAACTAATGGCGAGACGTTAATTACTGCGAATAAGCCTCTTTTTCTGCAAAGTTTGGATGACAACCCCACAAACACACTTTCAACACTTTGTATGTCAGTGTTTTCAGTGAAGCATGCACATTTCCGAGCACCAATTGAATCACTTCTTACTAAAAACACCCCTCTTAGCAAGTGTGGTGACTGTAAATTTCCCGATGACAAATATTAGAGGGAGTACACACATCCAAACAAATCAAAGACAGATGGAACACTGAGGGACTTCCAACATCTCCACATCTCACCAGTAGTGTGTGACATGTTGAGCTTCTGTATCCTTCAGAAGCCTGAAAAATGTACGAGCTAGAAGCATCACAAACTACTGGTGAAATATTTGGTCATTAAAATGCTGTAGGAGCATTAACAGTGTCTGATTTATTACTCTGAATTGACCCATCAGCATTTCCCTGCAGTTTTTTGGCAACTTGGTTAATTTGTCACAAAATCTAGCAATAAAGATGGTAATATATGAGCAGTGGCCGTTTGTGGGCAAAGCCTCCACTGCACTGTTTGCTTGGATACATACCAAATGAGAAGACATTTGTAGCCGTTTGTCCCGACTGGTTAATTATGGAGTTAATAATGTGCAACCTCTGCTGGTTGGTTGGCCACATCGCAGCAAAAGCCGGGAACTCATTGCCATGACGTGCAGAACAGCGGTTCATTAGATAAATGATTGAAGTTCAAAGTTGATCTACGTGATTTTCTACTTTGACATTGTGAATCAGGGTTTTTGATGATGATAGGCACATTGGAAAGTGTTCCCAAAATGAGCAAAAAGTAGTCACAGCATAGACGGAGCTGTTTCTGAGGTCTCTCTGTCCTTTCAGTTCTAGTTTTACATGCTGCTTTACAACCCTCTCTCTCTCTCTCTCTCTCTCCCCTCCAGCCCCATGTCTTGCTGCAGAGAGTCAAGTCGTGCATATCAGACGAAGAGGAAGAGAAGCTCTTGCAGATCACCAGCCTTCATTCACTCAATGCCTTCCTGCTGCCCATCAAAACTGTCGGCGTCCAGGTAATACAGTTCACAGTCAGTCAATTAGTGTTGCACGGTATACCGACACTAGAACAGTATTGCAATACCCTGCTGTTAAAAAACAGTACAATACCCCATTAGTACAGATACTTTAAGAATGACAGTATTATAATAACAGCCGTATTTAAGAGTTGGGTCAATGTGCGACAGCGGGGCGGTGTGTGTGTGTGTGTGTGTGTGTGTGTGTGTGTGTGTGTGTGTGTGTGCAGTGGCGCTCTGCTTCCACCCTCTGCAGGCATCGTGGACGTGTTTTTCTCTCATATGCACGCTGCTCTCGCCAACCATTCATGGCTTGTCGACAAGCAGACTCACAGAGGGAAATATGGCGTTAAAGTACTTTTGCCGAGGGTTATGAGTTGTGCCTGTACTTATGAAGGTCATACACTAATAACACGCAGCCAACCCGCAAACCGCCATCATTATGCATTATAGTAGCACAGTTGTCAGGATTGAGGTGTGAGACAAGGACTGAGATGGACTGAGCGCCACCACCACAGCTCTTTGTATGTGTGTTTGAGACAGAGAGGGGAAGAGATGGTGACAAAAATAAAGAGATTTTGGTCAAGTTTTTGAACTACATTTTAGTCTTGTCTTTTTCATTTGATATCGTCACCGTTAGTGTTTAATGACGTCGATTCCGTCTCGCCATTGTCTCGTCTTCGTCATGGAAAAAAGGTCATTGACAAGCATATTTAGTCATAGTTTTTGTTAGCGAAATTAACACTGACCCGAATGTATTAACCTCTGGTCAAAATCATTTTATAGTAGTGGCTTCTTAGAGGCCCACGTAAAAGTTTCAGCGGTAGGTTGTAGGTTAATCCAAACACAGCTTATTTGTTTAGGAGCTGTTGGATTTACATGTATGTGGAGAATTCAAATGTCTTCAGGTCTGCTGATGAATGCCCAGAGGCAGGGGAAGCTTGAAACAGCACGTCTCACTTTTGCCGTTTGTCTCGCTGTGTTATAACTATAATTTAGTGGTTAACCACGAGACGCACCCACCCAAGCAAAGCCTCTCAGTTTCTTACTTTTTGACTCTCTGCCTGCTAGCCAAGGGAGGGATCTGTTGTAACTATTGAGGCACGTTTTAGTTTCCTCCTCAACTTCTCTGATGTTAGTCTGACGCATACAAAGGGTGTGCTCCGTAGCCAAGTAGTTTATACTGGCCTTCAGTGTTGCCTGGAGAAAAGGAGGGTCATGACTACTTTCCTTACCCAAACATTGCAGCCAGTGACTGTTGGTCTGTGTGTGGGTGTGTCCTAGTACTTCCTGTTTGAAACCAGTTTTAAATTTACCCTTAACCTCAAACCGTGGGACAGACAAGAGACGGTGGACAAATACGGGCGGTGTTAATGCCTGGGGAATGTGTTGGAAGTGAAAACAGACAGATCATTCAGACTCTATTTATAGAAACTTCACTGTTTTATTTAACAGATAAAAAGGAAAAGGACATGTGTATACCAAGGTTATAATAGTTTTGAATTTTAAATTAGTTTTTGTTTTATTTTAGTTTTGACTTTTCCATTTCAGTTTAGTTTTCAGTTAGTTTTCAGAGTGCATTTGCTTGTTTTAGTCTAGTTTCAGTTTTTCAAAAATAGATTTAGTTTTAGTAGTTAGAGTATGTAGCTACACATACATACAAAATACATGGTTGGAGAACTGTGTAGGAATGGCCATAATGCTTAATCTTGGCACTACTTTAGTGAAGCAGTTGCAGCGTAGCGCCATCTCCTGGAAGGTCAAGTCTGTTCAATTTCTGTGTTTCAATGTCACGAGAGTTGACGGAAACTCATGCTGTCTCCTTTTTTCAGTAGTGATATATTATAGCTACAAAAAAAACCTGAAATGAATTCACGTTCCTTTTTATTTATTTGAATTAGTTTTTTACCCAGGCAATGTTGTTTCAGTTTAGTTTTTCTTTAAGGATATAGTTTTTATTTAGT
Source organism: Sebastolobus alascanus (assembly GCA_916701645.2). Lineage (NCBI taxonomy): Eukaryota > Metazoa > Chordata > Actinopteri > Perciformes > Sebastidae > Sebastolobus > Sebastolobus alascanus. The sequence goes on along the minus strand of CAKAOJ020000068.1, from coordinate 3,563,005 downwards.
TTCAGTTTACTAAAAATATTTTTCACTGGTTATTTTTGTTATAGTTCCTCCTATAATAATCCTGGTGCATACGCTGATCTAACATTTGTTGAAGATTTGTGTTCTCTTGTTTTATTTTCTTTGTTTGACTTTGTAATAAGCCTGTAAAAATACATGAATATGAATCTTCTGTCTCTGTCTCAGGGTGATTGCCGGTCCTACAGTTACGTGTGCGGCATCACAAGTAAAGAGTCTCCACACTGGGAATCTCTCATGTTCCTGGCCAGACTCATCCCTCGCATGTGCCATAGCATCAACAGGTAATACAAACATCTCTTAGTGATATACCAATTAGACACTCTGCACCGACACTCACCCATTGATTCACCTCTCTCGTTTTTCCAGAGTTGTGTATGTGTTTGGATCCGCCGTGAAAGAGCCGCCGACAGACATCACCCCGACCTTCCTGACCACAGGCGTTCTGAGCACGCTCAGACAGGCTGACTTTGTGGCTCACTCTATCCTCAGAGAGTCTGGTAAGTGTGTGTCTGTGTGTGTCCAAGTGATTTTAAACATTTTAATTTAAACATTTTGAAACTTTACAGATTATTGGGATTTATATTTGGTGAGCAACTTGAGTAAATGCAAAAAAGAACAGTATATCTAAAGTTTCACTCCTTTTACAAAGCCTAGTATTCATATGCCCACATACGTATCCAGAACGGTGTACTCGTCGTCTGCATACTTGCATCCACGTGGAGGGATCTAACGTTTCCCCAGAGGCAAACCAGATATGTGTCTTTTGTGATACGTCTGTAATTTCCTGACTGTGGTTTTGGTTTCACTCAGTATTCCATTGTGCTAATTTAAGATGTGGATTTGAATATTATTGGGATCATTTTGTCCTCATTTGATATCATATAAATGGTCCATATAGTATGACGTAAGCCTTTTTGCTTCATTAAAGGTCCAGTGTGTAGCATTTAGGGGGATCTATTAGCAGAAATGGAATATAATATTCATAACTATGTTTTCATTAGTTTATAATCACCTGAAACTAAGAATCGTTTTTCGTTAGCTTAGGATGAGCCGTTTATGTCTACATAGGGAGCGGGTCCTCTTCACGGAGTCCGCCATGTTTTACCGCTATGTTTCTACAGCAGCCCAGTAGGGCTGCAAGTAACAGTTATTTTCCTTGTTGATTAATCTGTTGATTATTTTCTTGATTAATTGTTTAGTTGTTTGGTCTACAAATGTCAGAAAATGGTGAAAAATGTGGATCAGTGTTTCCCAAAGTCCAAGATGACGTCCTCAGATGTCTTGTTTTGTCCACAACTCAAAGATATTTTAGTTTACTGTCATAGAGGAGTAAAGAAAGCAGAAAATAGTCACATTTAAGAAGCTGGAATTAGAGACTTTTTACTTTTTTTTTCTTAAAAAAAAATACTCTAACCGAATAAATGCGCCTTTAAGACATTTCAAAGGTCTTACAGCCATGTGATTGTAGTGATTGCCACAATCCACCATACAGATAGACATGATTAATTCATTTCAAAAATGGTTTTCAGATTCAGTCCAAGAGGGTGAAGCTACTGTTTTGTTTACTAATTTTTGTTGTAGCAGCACTAAGAAAATTTTTCTCTCTCTGGCTTCTCTTTCAGGCTACTCCGGTAAGATCAGCCAGATGCCGATCATCTTGACCCCCCTGCACTTTGACCGTGACCCCCTGCAAAAGCAGCCGTCCTGCCGGCGCTCTGTGGTGGTCCGCACCTTCATCACCAGCGATTTCATGACGGGCATCCCCGCCATGCCGGGCAACCATATCCCAGAGGAGGTATAGCATGATTCAACCTCTCAACTTGGCCTTAGTGTTTTACTAGACTTGGTGGCATTACCTTACTGCAGCGTTTGTCCTGGACCGTGTTCGGTCAGTTGTTTGCTAAATTGTGGCCAAATTGTGACAGGGATAGTCGGTGGTAGTGTCTTTAATGTGAACCCAAAATAAACAGATTGTGCTGTGATTTAATTGCAATAAACAGATCAAAAGGATGCCGAAATAACTACATAATAATGCCGATTTGTAAAAAGTCTGAATTCATGCTTTGTCACGTCACAAATTTTGCGTGTTTGCATCACCCGGCACGAACTTGCGTGTTAGTTTTGTTGAGAGCTGGTGGCGAAATTTGACGGAGAATGATTTAAATAAGGACAGCCTCAGTCTATTCTCTCTAGTTGTTCAGTGTTTTAGAGTTATTTGTGTTCTCTGTTTTCCCAGGTGGTGCTGAAGATGGTAAACGAGATCAAGAAGATCCCAGGCATCTCCAGAGTCATGTATGATCTGACCTCCAAACCACCCGGCACCACAGAGTGGGAATAAAACACAACATGACGTCATACCGATGGGACACACACACTCACACACACGATGCACAAACACACTCAACAGATATCAGAGAGAGCTGGTGAACTCCTCTCCTTTCCTGTCCTTCCTTCCTCCCTCCCTACCTTCCCTCCTTCTCTACCTTTCCTCCCTCCTGTACCTCCCCTCCCCCCCTCTCTTCAACATTCCCACGGAAGGCAGACCGTACTGTGACGGGCGCACATGCAAAGGCGCTACTACTCTGCTCTCCCCACCACTCCTCCCTGGTCTTAATATTTTTGGCGATAGGGACTGATTGATTAATGTTTGTTATTGATAATATATTGTCATTTTTGATCCATGTACATCAATGTATTTCCTCTCTATGATGAAAAGGTTAATTGCTGCTTCCTTTTTGTAAGGTCAACCATTTTAAAAGGCAAGCGGCGAGAAGCTGTGAAAGTTCAGAGGGTGGACTTTGATGTTGTGCCTCAGGTTGCATTATGGGATGAGCTAAAGATGAAAAACAAGCAAACAAAAAGTGTCGCGAAAAGAAAGAACAGACGGAGAGTTTCAGCAATTGTTTTCTGCCTTCTTTTTTTTTTTGTCGTATGTTTTCGTTTCACTGTTGTAGGTCAGATTGTTCTCAACCTAAGACTATCCTCTCTCTACTTGTTCATTCTCACTTTCTGCCTGTATACTGTGCTATGAAGAAGGTTGCCTGTTGTTAAAAGTAAAACCAAACAGGCAACCGATGTGACCAATCAATAATTTTTAAGCTTTTTATTTTGCCAAAAGTAGAATATACTGTGGTGATATATAACATGTGGGCTCCTCTTGACGATATTCTCCAAGCTACATTTGTTGACAAAGAGCTCTTGACTTGTTGCTGCACCGCGTCGTTGGACAGCAGACAACCCAAGATGACAGTTTGATGACTCAGTGTGCAGGAGGCCAATATGATGGGTGACTTTGTACGTGCCTGTTCTGTTGTTTTTGTTTATTTCTTTGGTGTGAACCGACCTGGATTCTGTCCAGAAAGGAGGATGTAACACTGTTTCTCCTCATGCTGCAATATGTATGCTTTTTATGAAGAATAAACACGGCAAAGAGGACTAACTAATAACAAAATTATAAGTACAGTAGAGTTTATAACCACATTGTGTAAATTGCTGTTGTCATTTCATCATTATTCGGCTGCTCTTTTGTTGTGCAGGGGCACATTTTTGCACATTTTGGCTTGTTTTTTTTCCACCCATAAAGCCTTTAGTATCATTTTTAACAGATTCATTCATCCAGTGGGAACTCCATCTTATTAAGTGTGTCGCTCGGTAATGTCAAAGGTCAGCTGTCTCATTTTTCTGTTCTCAGCGCATCATGATCTCTAGTCTCGTCATTTAGACTCAGTGAATACAGTGCTCAGGTTTAACTGAGGTTTAAAAAGTGTATTGTACCCCGATAGAGACATTTCACTCTGACGCGGTGGTTCTCATGCCTCCAAAATTTGTCTTTGTGCCTCTCATCCTCGGTTATAACCTTTAGTGGCAAAAATACTCCTAATGCAAAATGAATGGTTTTCCTAACTTGTCTTAACTGCTATTAGTGTCTCTCCCTCTGTGTATATTCTGTTACATGTGTCTCCATAGAAAACAACAGCTTGATCATATTGGACACATCATTTTTGTAGTTGGATTTAATTGCAATATCGATAAGATTAAGTTATGCAATTTAATGTCTGATGTTTTTGTTTTTTTATTTTATCTTTTTGTTCAGCAACACTCATTCTCCTTAGTAACGTGCCTCAAACCAAGCCACTGCATGCAGTTTCAACTATGATGACATTTGTACAATGGAAAACTGAGCTTTAATAAAGATCTCCATGTTGAAACTTCTCACTTCTATAATGAGCAGCTTATCTCTGATTGTTTACCTTAAGGGATAACTACATTTGTTATCATTTCCTTCTTAATATTGACTATATTTCTATTTGAAATCATCTTGTTTGTTTTTGTCATAGGTGGAGAGCGTCAATCTTTGGAGCACACAAGGTAAATATTGACCCCAAACCAAAACAGAAAGGCTGCAAAATACAGTAGATAATGAAATTGAAAGCACTTTTCAACTAAAAGTTAATTAAAGCTCTCACATCGGTTACTACCTCATTTAATCTTTAAAAACAAAATATTGTAACTTGCACGCTTTGCTAATGTATATAGTAGGTTATTCTATGTTTATATTTTATATATATATATATTTTTTTATGTTAGTTGTAGTAGTTGGGTATATTTATAGTGTATTCTAATATTCTTTATATTGTGTACGCTATAGTTATATTTCTCTAGTGCTGATATGTACATTTTATTTACTGTTCCAGTGCATTGCCTGGACAACCTGCTATTGTAACACAATAATTTCCCAATTTGGGATCATTAAAGTACATCCATCTATCTATCATCTATCCATCCATCCAGCCATTCCCTTTTTCTCATGTTGCTCTAGCTATTTAATTTCAATTTATTTATATTTTTTAATTATTTTTTTGGTGCTTGGAGCGCTGAGGGCGAGTCTGTGATCTACGCCCAAGTAGAGGTGAAAGTAGATGCAGTTTGTGTTAACCCCGCTGCTTTAAATATCCACATCCTCATATTTTTGGTCTCGTCTGAGTCGTAAAAACTTTGTTCCCCATTGAACAAACCAAAAAATATGGGGTTGAAATTATTTCACTTGCTTCCAATGCAGCCTTGTCGTGCATTTCTTGTTCCAGCTGTAAATAAAAGCAACATTACTGTAATATCAACAGTTTTCTTTAGCACTGGAAGCAACTTGTTATTCAAAACCTAGAAAAAGTAGAGTCAAATTGAAAAGCAGAATACACAGACAGAGACCCTTTGTCCATTTAATCATGTGCTTCTTTATAAATGTCTGCATTGAGTTGACATTTGAAATGAGTAACCTTTATCATAAATTACTGTTCATAACTGATTTCTTGCAGAACCTCATCAGTATCGGTCAGACTCATGTGCCTGAGAGATCACAAGGGCTCAACCACACACTGACGCACACTCTGAAGGTCATCATTCTTCAAATATCTTCCTTTTTTTAGATTCCTGCTTTCTGTGTGACAACTTCCCTTCAGTGTCATTCCATGTGATAACAGTGACAGTATGGCCGTTTACAGCCATAGTTAAGACTGTAGCCTATTTGTTTCCCAGCAGAGGTCCCTCTGTGTGCCGGGGGTTCAGGTGTGAGTTTGTCCCCGCTGACTGAGAGACAAGAGCAGACAAGTTCAATCACCCATCAACACACACTCGGGGGACGAGGCACCATTTTGGAACAGTAGCCGAGCCGTTAAGTTGCGTAAAGACTGTACAAGTTACCACATGCAACTGCCAATTAGCTCGTGGCCTGTGGCGGTTTATCCTCTGCAGCTGACCTGAGTAAAGACTGATAAACTGATTTATATTAACAGCAGGAAAGAAAGAGAGAATAAAGAGAAATTAAATGTTTATTTGATGTAGAAGTGTGTGTTTGTGCATGTTTGGTGGTCCAGGGTCCAGTTTGTGCTCTTGTGGGGAGACACTTTTTGAACCAAACTTCATTTTATACACCATTAATGAGATCATAATGCTTTGGTATTCACTAAATCATACTAAAAATGAGTCCTTATGTTTCAATGAAGATTAATAAACCCTCATCATGTGTCCTCCTCTTCACTTTTGTTCTCAGGGTTACCCCGTGCAGCCCATCTCCCTCGAGACCAGACAAGACACCTGTCACACTTTGCTGTTTCCTTCGCCGTCTGCCACAGCGAGAGCTCTCCCGGCTCCTCTCTGCCTTTACGTAGCATGGAAGTCGGTCACTTTGTGCTTGGATTATGTGCCTTTTTCTACTTTTACAGATCTGTCACAGCGGAGTCCACGTGCAAGCTGAAGGCCAAGTTCAACCTGAGCGGCTACAAGGATGTGGAGAAGAAGAAGGTTGTTATCGGGGGGATGTTTCCTGTGCACAAGCGTATTGCTTCCAGTGATGGCAACACTTCGAGGGTGCCGGTCTCCTCGGACTGTGAGGGGTGAGTCGAGCTCCTCATAATGTCTTTTTTTATCATGAAGTTGTTGTTAGTATGTATTACAGGCCTATTTAAGTGAAATTATTTAATATTTTAGCCCTTAAATGAGAAATACTTTTACTTGAGTATATGTTTCAACCGCACAGTGTACTTCTGAGAACTCTTAACTTAATGATTTTACTATAGAAATCAAGACAGAGCAGGGCAGCTCCTCTGGGGCCAATTAGCTCATATTATTATGGAGACAGGTCTTTACAGTGTAGCATGCAACAATAATCAGCAAGTCTGCAAACTGTCCTCTTGTGGCTAATTTAGGTAATAACATCAAAAGACTAAAATAGTCTGTGCATAACTTCCAGTCATCAAGTATTTTACCTGTGCAATAGTTTTTCTAGTTTGAGTTTGCCATGTTATGATTTGAGCATATTTTTTATGCTAAATGCAGTACCTGTGAGGGTTTCTAGACAATATTTGTCATTGTTTTGTGTTGTTAATTGATTTCCTATAATAAATATATACATACATTTGCATAAAGCAAGCATATTTACCCACTCCCATGTTGATAAGAGTATTAAATACTTGGCAAATCTCCCTTTAAGGTACATTTTGAACAGATAAAAAATGTGCAATTAATTTGCGTGATTAATCGCATGATTGTTCATGATTAATCATGAACAATCATGCGATTAATCACGATTGAATATTTTAATTGATTGACAGCCCTAATATTTATTACTTCTCATCATGCATATGCACACTACGTCCTGTTTACATTCAGCTTATCCATTTGCTATTTATACTTGCACTATTTTTTGCCTTTGATTCTCATTTTGCTTTTACTTGTGTGATTTTCCTTTTTTATATATATATATATATACATATTTAATGAGCATTGTTGAAGGGCACCTGAGACCCAAGACTTTCATCGCCAACGACTTCTTGCTGTAATTGTTGTGCATATGACGAGTAAACAAACTCACTCATCGCTCTCCCATCATCCTCCAGGTTTAACTTCCGTACCTTCCGCTGGACCCAGACCATGCTGTTCGCCATCAACGAAATCAACGAGAGGCACGACCTGCTGCCCAACACCGACCTGGGATACGTCATCTACGACTCCTGCTTCACCATCTCCAAGGCCGTGGAGGGCACCCTCACCTACCTGACGGGCCAGGACGAGGCCGTACCCAACTACCGCTGCGGGAACGGGGCCCCTCTGGCTGCTCTGGTGGGCGCCGGGGGCTCCGACCTGTCCATCGCCACGGCGAGGATACTTGGGCTTTATCACTTCCCACAGGTAGGCCAGTGGTGAGTTAGAGGAAGGAGAGATAGAACAAATAGAGAGAACAAGTTCATGTGTCTCCTCTCCTCTGTCATCTTCAGGTCAGCTATTCGTCCACTTGCTCCGCCCTGGAGAGTAAGTTCCAGTTCCCCACCTTCCTCAGGACCATTCCCAATGACAAGCACCAGTCCACAGCCATAGCCAAGCTGGTGCTGCACTTCGGCTGGACGTGGGTGGGCACCATAGCTGCCGACGACGATTACGGCAAGTATGGCATCAAAGACTTCAAGGAGCAGGTGGAGGAAGCTGGTGTCTGCATCTCCTTCTCTGAGACGCTGCCAAAGGTAACATCTCTTCAGTCAATATTTCACTATCCCACCTCTTATTTTCATCACACACTGTGTTTTCCAGAGATGTATCACAATTCAATCCTGTTGAAAAAATGTATATTCTTAGACACCCCAGGTGAATAGGGTACTAAATGTTAACTAATAGATATCAGCATGAAACTTCCCCAGTTGATTACTTACATTAAGACAATTCTTTTTTTTTATATTACAGGTTTTCTGAAATGTTATGTTTAAACATGCAAATGAGGCATTATCTAATGCTAACTTTTGGTGAATTTAGGAGAAATCTACAGACGCAAGTAGACAAATTGTAGTAAAATAAACACCTAAATGTGTATTTTGGACGTTTTTTTTCCACTAGTCTGAAAGAAGACATGTTATGGAAGCAAAATAGCCCAAAATCTCAAAATTGACCAGTGCTTGAAAAACAATGTTTGTGCTTCAGGTGAGTTCCCCAGAGGACATCCAGCGTATTGTTCAGACTGTAGTCGAGGCCACGGCCAAGATCATCGTGGTCTTCTCATCAGACGTCGACCTCAGTCCTCTGATCGGCGAGCTGCTCCGGCACAATGTGACCAACCGCACCTGGATCGCCAGCGAGGCCTGGGTCACCTCCGCCCTCATCAACGAGCCTGGGGTGAGTGCTCGGTCCGCTGATGACTGAGGGTGAAGCAGATGCTCAGGCTCTCACCAGTCTGAGCTGAAGTTGACAGTGTGCATGTTTTTACCCAGGTGAACTCAGTGCTGGGTGGTACCCTGGGCTTTGGGGTAAAAAGAGCTGACATCCCGGGTCTTCAGCGCCATCTACTGGACATCGACCCCTATCACCCGCTCACTGAGGAATTCTGGGAGACGGTGTGTTTATTAAGCTGACTAATTGGCCAGAGGAGCATTACACTGTCTCCATATCAGCTATTAGCCACATGCAAAATCTGATTGTGACGACTCTAAGCGTTATGCACAAATCTAGAGAAAGTTTGTGACCTTATTGTCTTATAGGTGTTTAACTGCACGTTGAACTACGACACAGCGGTGCGGCAGGCCAGACAGAGGGCCAAGGAGGTTAACACCACGCTGTCCAGCGCGGTGAGGGGGGGTCCTGCTGGGCTGTGCACCGGCAGCGAGTCTCTGGCACAACTTGGTAACACCTACTCTGATGTTTCCCAGTTACGAATCACTTACAGGTCAGTTCTCACTGCTCATATTGTTACTACATGGTCCTAGTAATGTCACTACTGCAACTAAATTCCTTTTACCTTCATGCCTCTACAACACCTATCACCTCCACCACTAAGAACATGGCACCATTAAAGGGTCGGTTCATCCGACCCATGTCTGATCCATGGAGATTTTGAGATACCTGCCGGACGCGGCGTCCTTCAATTTGCTTTCTAAAAGCCACTTTAGACGCCTTGTAGATATAGACATTTGCAACGCATGAGTGAACTAACCCCTTAATGATAAAATCATACTGATGGAAATGTGGATGATGGTGTGTTTGATGATGATGATGATGAAGATGTCCCCCCACAGTGTGTACAAAGCCGTGTACGCTGTGGCGCACGCTTTGCACAACCTGGAGCACTGTGAAAAGGGAAAGGGGCCGTTCGTCGGGTCCGGCTGTACGAACATCACCAAATTTCAGCCATGGCAGGTAAGCCTGTTTGTGTATGTCTATGTTAGTACAAATGTTTATATATGCATGTGTTTCACTCCGTCTGTCTCTCCCTTAGCTGATGTACTACTTGAAGAACGTGCGCTTCAAAGTGCCACACACGGACGAAGAGGTTTTCTTTGATGACGGGGACGTAGAAGGCGTCTATGACATCATTAACTGGCAGTTCAACGATAACGGGGAGATATCCTACGTCACCGTGGGACACTATAACGGCTCAGCGGCTCCAGAGGACAGGATGACCATAATGAATGACTCCCTTGTGTGGAACAATGAGATGTCGGAGGTCAGCAGCATATTGATCATTAACTCTTCTAGATTGTGATTAATGTCGCATGCATGTGTGTGTCTATAAATCTGTGTATTTGTGTGTGTGTGTGTGTTGCAGCCTCCTCGGTCAGTGTGCAGTGAGAACTGCCAGCCGGGCACCAGGAAGGGGATCCGACAGGGAGAACCGGTCTGCTGCTTCGACTGTATCCCGTGTGCTGATGGAGAGATCAGCAACTCAACGAGTCAGTATACAGATTTCAAGCTGTACCTTATACTGCACCTTGACACAGTAACAAACAGACGGGATCAAGCAAAAGGTGGGGAGGGCATTTTGTTTCTCTGTGGGGTCCGTTCCATGGTGTTGTCAGACACTTATAGTGGCAGTCTGATGTTGATGAAACTTGGTGCCTCCCACAACTGCAGTGTGGGGATTTAGTGTGACCCAATGGGAACGCTATGAAAAAAACAACAAAATAAAAAAAACCTGAACCTTATAGACATGACGGTATCTTCCTGAAAAGTCTGAACTTTTCTGAACCTTAGTGAATAAAGTGAGTACATTTTATTTTAGTCAAACAAGCAACAAGAACACATTCAAGAGCGTTAGGATCCTTTAACATGCATTAACTGAAAAAAGCCAATAACCACAGAGAGGAAGTTTTGTTTCACAAAGATAGAATATGCTGCAAAACTAAGCATGGCGTCTTCAAAGCCGATCAGAATCCCCTCATGATGGCTATTATTTAACACTCATATTCATTGTCACTTCACACTGAAATGGTGCTAGATCAAGAATGTCTTATGTCATGTTTTAGAGGACAGTTGTATCTACTGGGCCTCTTGCTCTGAATTTCTAGTCAGTTTCACGTCAGCGTTCAAACAAACCACAACAACCAGGGACCAAATGATATTGTATGTAACTTTTACTGTTCAGTGCCAACATAGCGCGAGGTAAACGTGACCCTGCTGCCCTCCCTCCCTCTCTCTCTGACAGACGCTCGGGCGTGCATCCTGTGCACTTACGAAGAGTGGTCCAACGATGCTCATGATACCTGTGTACCAAAAATCATCGAGTTCTTGGCCTTCGGAGAGCCGCTGGGGATCACTCTCATCGTCATCTCGGCCTTCGGAGCTCTGGTCACCATCGCTGTCGGGGTGAGACTCGCACAGGGAAAACATACCTCAAGGTGCTAAAAACTTCATTTGGTGTGTTTCACTGGTCTTCTTTTTCCCAGGTGGTGTTTGCTGTGAACATCGGCACCCCTCTGGTGAAAGCCAACGACCCTCTGTTGAGCTTCTCGCTGCTCCTCTCGCTGGTGGTGACCTTCCTCTGCTCCATCGTCTTCCTCGGAGAGCCTCAGCACTGGAGCTGCATGACCAGCCAAGTAGCCCTGGCTCTGGGCTTTGCTCTCTGCCTTGCCTCTATCATGGGTGGGTACACTGTCAAAAAAGGTTTACTGCTTTCTTGTTTTACTGTACTTTGCATGTATGTATATACGCTGTATACCTGACAGTGGTCCTCAGCAGGCCTGCTACTGTATTATCTGTCCACTAACTGCTGTGTAACTCAGGTAAGTCAGCCGTGTTGATGATGAGAGCTCAGACTCTGAAAGCGGCCCGCGTCAAAGCCAAAGCAGCTGCCAAAGCTGCAAAAGCTGCGGCCGAAGCAGCGGCCAACAGCGGCAGTCCTGATGTCATCGCAAGCAACGCATTTAACAACAATGAGGCCAGTGACTGTGCGAACCCTGAAGTTGACAGACTCACCTGTGCCCACCAGAGGGCGATAACTGGCGTGGCAACATTAATACAGGTAAGTACACTGAAAATAAAGGAAGGAAGAAAGGACATCTTACTATGACCTGATCCTGATCCTGATCCTGTAGTATATCTGACTTTCTTCCACCCAGGCTATAGCGTGCACAGTGTGGCTCATCATCCTCCCTCCACACCCCTTTGAGAACACCTCCGCCCAGAATATAAAGATTATTCTCGAGTGCGATGAAGGCTCAGTGGTCTTCATCTGTTGCATCTTCGCCTATGACATCCTGCTGGCTCTGATGGCCTTCGTCTTCGCCTTCATCGCCCGCAAACTGGAGGACCACTTCAGGTAGGAAACAGATGAAACGTTTCAGATTAAACGAATGGATATTTAATTACACTTAAGGTTAATAGTTATTTTACTGTTAACAAACAATGAAATGATAATTAATAATGTTTACTAATTAATTAATTAATTAATTATTTCATCATTAGTTTGTGTAATATAAATTAATTGGTTTATAAATTATATATTGTATCATAGCTGATAAGATAGCATTACATTCACATTCTGATTTCACTAGTAAATCTAAGTATCATTTTGGTGTAAAGAAAATTTCTTTTGTTTCTTACTCTTCCAGTGAGGCGAAGGGTGTGACCTTCGGCATGCTCGTCTTCTTCATCGTGTGGATCTCCTTTGTCCCGGCGTACCTCAGCACACGTGGCAAGTTCATGGTCGCCGTCCAGATTTTTGCCATCTTGGCCTCCAGCTTCGGCCTGCTGACCTGCATCTTCCTGCCCAAGTGTTACGTTCTTCTGGTCAAACCTGAACAGAACAGAGAGGATATGATGAGGCCCCGCGCCAAACCACGCGACGGGACCTCGACCGGGACCTCGGCCTCGCTCGCCACAACTGCTACCCAGGTCAATGCTACGATTGCATCCACTGCGATCGATGATTAGCGGAGCAGCACTGAGAACTAAACTGAGATGGTAAAATAATGTAGATGGCAGATGTGCCGCTGCTTCATTGGACAACTGGTCCGGCTGATTAGGGCTGTTATTCACATATATTTTACAATCATCATGTTTGGTCTATAATTAATAGACCAAATATATTATTTTCAAAATACTTATTTTTACATTGTTACACTGCTTGAGATAGAGTTGATTTTAATAAGCAATATCGATGAGGAAAGAAAACGGCTACCTCAACGATTACTTAATATCTCAAACATGCATTTTCAACAATAATGAGGGTCCTTATACATGTCAAACACAGGACATTTTTAACACACAATATAATTTTGACTTTACTTACTTTACTATGATGCCTCTGTGAGTCCTGCTAAAACATATCTTAACAAGTTCAGACTCTTACTGTCAAATTGCTATTGTTTCTGTTGTGGTAGCGTAATTAAAATAAAGGCAACGTTTTACCTCAGATATACTGTATTTCTAGATACAACTAAACACTTTTGACATTTTATAAACATACAGGCATTTAGCTTATGTTGTTCCTATATCAAAATATTTGCATACAATGTTTACTTTGAAAACTTTACTTTCAATTACCATAATAACCTGTCAATGTGATACAAAGTAGTGTAACTCTGATAGCGTAATACATTTCCAAAGAATATAATAAATGTTATTATCAGTCACTATAATACATGTTTTTCTTGTTGAAGCAATAAATGAATGAATGAACAACAAGCAAGTGTTACTATTTAAATCAATGAGCAGTGCTAAAATGGGACTTCTTTAAAGCTGCACAAATATATATAATAATATTTTTATATTGATGTTAATATCAATGTAGCTGAGCACGGCCGCAGCTTGTTAGCGTGAGCCACCTAGCTGCTACGTTAGCACCACGGTAGCTCAGACACTACAACAAATCATAATATCTCTATAACTATATTTATAATCAAATTGACACGTTCTATTACACAGACTCGTGACAGTTATGAAAAGTTAAAGTTACATCTCCTCTCTCGTATATTTCCCGAGCCTCTGGCTGCGACTACTTCACTCAGAGCAGCTGTCAATCACAGCTGTCAATCATGACCTCTCACCCCCTTTTTATAGCTTCGAATAACTAATTAAAGCCAAACTTATCAGAAAAATTAACACTTGAACATACATCAGCGTGATAAGAACTTCCTAAAATGACAGAAACCATCTTTGGGAAAAGTTTGACGTTTACTTTGACTTTTTAGTTTGGCCCATGTCCCATCCACTAACATGGACGAGGCGGGCTTTATGACCTATACTGCAGCCAGCCACCAGGGGGCGATCAAGATGTTTTGGCTTCACTTTTGGGGAGCTGTCATGTCGTCCATCTTTATATACAGTCTATGGTCGAGATACATGGTGGCCAGAGTGATCCAGCAGAGGGAGCTGGAGGATGTTGCTGTGGGAGCAAACATCTTGGTTGCTCTGCTGGCTCTGTTACCACATCAACCCTGACCCTCATACAGTTTATAGATAGATTGATGGTGATAAACATCACAGAAACAAAGGATAATATTTTAATGGGAGGAAATATGTATTACATCGACTTGAATATATTCACAATCATTTTAAAGTGGGAGAGACTTTTGATATTAGATACAGATGCAGATACAGATATATTAAGACTTCTAACGCTTCTGCTGTTTCTCACAGCAAGTGTTGAGAAATTGAAAGGAAATATGACGCTCCACGAAACATTGAATTTTTGAAAGAGAAATGAATTATGCCAAAAAACGCGTGATGGATGACTCAGTGTTGAAAAGATGACAAGATGAGAGGAAGCACATAAAACAGTAAACAAAAAAAGAAAAATAGTAGGCCTACTTTACTGAGCACTAACAAGGCAGAGAGGATCGTGATATTAATGTGTGTGGGTGTGCTGACTGTCTCATAAATCACGCTGAGCTTTGTTAACCTCAAACTGCAAAAGACAATGAAGCAACGCATAATCTTTTTAGCATTTTGTTCATTTAAAAAAATGCTGCATTAGTGCTCAACTGACCCTATTATCCCATCATGTGTGCTTGAGATGCTGTTTTGTGTAAATGCAGGTGGCTTTTTTCTACCATTGTGTGTGTATGTGTGTGTGTGTTGTTCTCTCGCTCAGGAGTACGTGGCTTTCCAGGAATCTGTGAAGCTGTGATGTCCTACCAAAGCTGTCACCGTGGACGGTAATAAATCCTCCTGTTGACAGAGCGCTGAAGGAATGTGTTTATAATCTATTGTCAGCTGACGAGTGTGGACGGGAACAGTAGTGCTAAATCAAGATGTGTACACGTGCATGACTGCATGTGTGTGTGTGTGTGTGTGTGTGTTCATGCATGCACTATTAACTTGCAGGAGTTATTTACACTTTGTTTTATCGCTTTATAAAGTCAACAGTTTACCTTCCTGTGTTTTCATATCTTTATGTTTCATATTGCAGGTCCGAGTGCAACATAGTGACAGGTGGAAAATGTAATCTATTTTTATGGAAAAGCCTCACACACATCTCACTCATCAGCACCTACAGGGGTTTTCCTCCTACGTTGTCCAGGGAACACTGTACTCTAAATTAGCCTGCGTTGCTTCTAGTCCACTATTGTGATTCATTTTGAGAAGTTCTCGTCGACATCACACGCCTGAAGGACGTTACGTCTTTCATTTCTCTTCCTCGGCCTCCATGTGATTGATAAAGAACTAAGTGCGTGTGACACAATGCAAACGAGCTAAAGATCTAATGGCATTTGTTTTTCTTCTTTCTTCTTTTCCAAATGAGCGTCCGACTTACTTCGCAGTCCACTGAAGAAGAGGAATTGATCAACTTCTAATCGCTGGAGACAGGAACTCTCAAGAGATGCAGAGAGGAGCCTCGCTAATCATCAGGACGGGATGGTCCTGCTCCTGTGATTAATCATTGTAGTGTGTGTGTGTGTGTGTGTGGGTGGGCGAGTGCATTGGTAGTCCCTCAAAATGATTTATAGAGACGGTGACACTCCTTTGAGGTGTCCCTGCTAAGTGTGTGTGTTTGTTGTATGCATGTGTTGCATGCAAAAGCTTAGTAGTAGTACTGTAAGTACAACATATACCAGCAGAGGGAGATGCTAACTGATGCTGATGCTGCTACAGTGAGTCTTGTTTCACATTAAGGCCTCAGACTGACCATAGATCACAAGATCAGCGACCAACTATAACAAGCCAGCAGAACAGCTCAATTTGCATAGATTTTCTTTTAACCTTTATTTATTCAGGGAAGTTTAACTGAGATCCAGGCTCTGATGCAGGCGCTGCTGTTTCACCATTCTGCCAGTCTGGATATCGGCCCATATTTCCAGTCTACAATCCCAAATGTCTCTGAACTCTACTGGAGGGATGAACGCCGTTCTTCCAACAGATATTCCCTCATTTTGTGTTTTGATAATGAAGGTGGAGAGGGCCATCTAACATGATCACTCCCAATCTCCCACAGGAGTTCCATTAGGTTGAGGTCTGTTGGCGGTGAAGGTGATGGCAACTATGCCAGGGGGGCATTAGCCAATCAGGTGAGAGCCACAAACTCATAAGTAGGCTCATGGGCAGCAGGTTTGTAGACTGCAGGCTGCCTCCATGCTCAGACTATAGGCCCTTTTCACAGCAGCCATTTTGAGATGTCATTGCAGGGTATACACAGGTGTAATTGAAAAAATGAATTATGGTCCCGTTCTATTTAGTGTCACAGCCACTCCAGTGAGCCAGCATGCACAATACCAGGGACCTGGCCCACCTAAATGGAAGAGGACCTCAATTAATGTTATTAATTACACCTGTGTTGACAATGTGCATTGATGTGTCAAGTGTGACAAGGGTCTATTATAT
This sequence comes from Sebastolobus alascanus, assembly GCA_916701645.2. Taxonomy (NCBI): domain Eukaryota; kingdom Metazoa; phylum Chordata; class Actinopteri; order Perciformes; family Sebastidae; genus Sebastolobus; species Sebastolobus alascanus. The sequence goes on along the minus strand of CAKAOJ020000068.1, from coordinate 3,546,415 downwards.
TGTGCTTTGTGTGTTCTTTCTGTGGCTGAGACTGGTGCTCTGTACACTTGTGCCTCTGGTAAGAAGCCAAACCTGTCGTTTTTATCATTGATAATGTTTCATATTCATATTTTGTATTCTTGTTGTTTGGGTACTGTAGGGCTGCAAGCACCTTGGGGTGTTGTAGTACTGTTTAATCACTGATAGTGGGTCTGTCATTACTTTTATTATAGGTAGAAAAACTGAAAAGAGAAGACTGACTGTGAGCTGGTGCAGAGGTATGTAATGTCAAATTATCAATGTTTACCTCACAGCAAATTCATAACAGTGCTTTGTTGGATTACAGGCAGAGAGTATTATTCTAGTATCATTGGGTATATCAGTCATATTCCTACTGTTTTAGAGTTCATTTTAGGGTTGATTTGATAAAGTTTAGGGTTTCAATCCTGTCTCCCTTTCTAACGCTGCAACTGATGGTGGCCTCTAGTCAATGGGTTTAAATTTTGTGAGTGTGTTTTGGTTTGTTATTTCTCACAGGTAGAATACTCCTGGTCGAAATGCCCTTCCTTCATAGGGTGGCTGGGCTCAGCTTTGAGAGCTAGGGTGTCAGTGAGGAGCTTTGAGTATAGAGCCGCTGCTCCTTCGCGTCGAAAGGAGCCAGCTGACGTGGTTCGGGCATCTGATCAGGATTCCTCCTGGACGCCTCCCTTTAGAGGTTTTCCAGACACGCCCAACTGGTAAATGTCCTCTCATCTTCTTTTATTTTAGAATTTAAGTAAATGCTTTTTAAATAAATACACAGTTATGGCAGATAACCCACACTGACCGTTGTGGCTTCTTTATTGAAGCCCCTATGCCCTGTATTAATTCAAGGTATTTGCTAACCTTGGGGGTCACATTATCAAACCATTCAGTGACCTTTGTGCCCTGTATCTGCATCTGTTATATTTCTCCACTCATTCATTCAGATGTTTCCTTTAATTTGTCAACCATCTGCATAATTGAGAAGTCAAATGGTTGAACAGCAGTTTATTCTGCTCGCAGTGCTCCAGCTATAAGGTCATCCACACTGGTATCACAGGCAGATTGCTGTAAATGGTAAACAACTTTCAAAGACCTCATCATCCTCAAACCAATCACTGTGGATGTTTCATGTGTTTTTCTTCATGTGAAAATTATACATCAGCAAGTTTAAAGGATGCTTTGACCTCCTGCTGAATCACTGTGTGTGTGGAGTCTTGATGATTTCGTCTAATTCATGGTGATAAATTCTATGCTCTGAAGACAATTTCATTTTCCCAGATACATACTGTGTTGTTGTATATAAGTCCTAAATGAAGATGTCTGTTATTATACAGACTAGTTTTAATCTTACTTCAAAGGGTTAAAATGAATCACCACATTGTTCTTGTCGGTACAGAGACGTAGAGTTATAGGAAGGGAGGAATAAACTGTCAGTAAACATATACTGTTTTTTGCTGTGAAGTGAAACAAAGACGTGCACTCAAAACGTAATTTATTCAAAATTAATCTGTTTTCTGAACTTGTCAAAAACTGACATGTTGCAGCGATGCCTTTCCAAGACAATGGAAAAGTTTTTCCTCTATAAACTGTAGAGTTTAAGTTTCACTGGAGCTGCTGCTATATATATATATATATATATATATATATATATTTATATACATATATATATATATACATATATATATATATATATATATATATATATATATATATATATATATATATATATATATATATAAATATAGAACCTTTAATGCAAAGTGAGAAATTATCGATGACTTATTCATAGAAGATTTAAGGTTTAAGGTTAAAATATGCTTGCTGTACATCCAATATAATGTGCAGGACGAGATAAAACAAATGCATGTGTAAGGAGGATTTATCATGCTTTACTAGTGATAATACAGACAGGCACACGTGGGGAGTTTACTATTTTACTGTGTGATGGAATATTTGGTTGTGTTTGTGTCTGTATATTACTGATATGTAGAAAAAATTGTTCTCACCAAAGTACACGGAAATTAAATTGTTTAAAGTTACCAGACAACAAGGCATTCTGGCCTTTATCTCATCACTAATTAAAGCTGGGGTCTGCGATCTTGGAAAACTAGCATAATTTGAAAGTCGCATCGCCTCAGGAGCTCCGTCTAAACCCCCCCCTCCCCTCGAAACTCCTTATAAGGCAACGCCCCCCACACACATGCACGAGCACCGCCGCATCTTAACTACTTCACATTTTTCGTAGCTATTTCATCACTAAATTCACTTCTGAAAAATGTTGAGGCGAGAAATCAACGGTGTAGATTTAGAATATTGACAGTTTTACGATGTTAGATGGTGAATCAAACATTTTCTCAACTGTTGTCGGAGTTTAGAAGCTCCACAAACTGCCGGCACAGCTAGCTAGCTCCTGCCGGGATCGCCACCTCTCCACCCGGGCATTCACTCACACAGACCCCGCTATGAGCTGGAGCTCTCTCAAGAGACCGGTCTCGTAGACGAGGGGCTTTTATTTCCTGGTTGACGGAGAGGGGAGGGGAGGGGGGGGGGCAGCAGCTCGCTGGAGAGCCGGCCACAGAGCAGCAGAGAGGGGAGGGAAAGAGAGAGATACCTGCTGAGACAACACGACCCTTTTTAACATTACTCTAATATCTGGAGGGAGATCAGTCCACTCGTTTGTTTCTGTAACTGAAAAAGCAGTTTGAGTAACGTAAATTTTGTTCGGCAATGTTTTCTATCCGCCGTCTCCCCTCGTTGATAATCCTGTTTGTCTGACTTCACTTTGAGCTGTTAGAATAAATAGTTTAAATCTGCAGTATTTTATAAAGTAAACTAACAGAACATAAACAACTAAATCAAAGTTGTATTTTTCGATAATATGGTAATAGTGGTACGAGTTCGTTCTCGTTGTCCGGTGTTTTAAGAGCTGAGTTTTCTCTTCCACTCTCCAGTGAACGTGCGGCGGACACGCGCTTTGAGTTCACGCTGGTGCACGCTGAGGCTAGAGTACGAGCAGGGAGGCAGGGAGGCTTCTGATTGGTTCTAAATAGATGCTGTAAACTTTAAAGCTGATTATCTCTAAAGGCAGGTAGAGCCTCGTCCATATAAACTCATGCAGCATCTACTTAAAATGATGCATAATGCAATCTAATACCACAGAAGGTACACACACCTCTACTGTGAATAACATTACTGGTTAAATGTAATAAACTGTACTGCCAGTGATAATTAGACTAATCGAACAGCATTTAACATATTAAGAGAAAGAGTTGGGTGTACCAAGCACGCCTTTGTGTGTGTGTGTGTGTGTGTGTGTGTGTGTGTGTGTGTGTGTGTGTGTGTGTGTGTGTGTGTGTGTGTGTGTGTGTGTGTGCGCCCGTGTATCAGTTTGCGTCTCGGTAGGGGTTTAGGATAAAGGACTTGAATGACTGGTTTTGTCCATGCTAGGATTTCTCTCTTAGTGACGCTGACATTACAGAGAAGTCAGATTGGGTTCACTTTGTGTGACGATTATCCTCCGGCAGCGACCTTGATGGACAAAAGGTCATCCAGACGAAGTGCTGCGTGCAGGCCTGTGTGTGCGCCATGTTAACTGTGCCATATGTTGTGTCATCCAAAGGGACCTACAGTCAGTACGCTGCATATTACCTAGTGGGAAATTAACCCCTAATACTGGAAAGTGTTTTTACCATTACATGGCTTTTAGAAAGAGGACTAACTAATGGGTTTAGCTAACGTAACTGTAAATAACAAGTTGTTAACTTACCTAAATCCAGTAAAGAACAGGACAGGGCTGCTAACAGTAGCTAAAACTCTGATAGTATCCATGACTGGCGTCACGGTGGGGATATACTATAAAGTGAATGTACTAATCATTTTTTAGGCAATATATAACCCCAACTAATGTAGTTAGTTTGAGCTAACGTGCTTGCACTCATCCATTGAATTGCTCCTTGTGGTCAAGCGGTGTGGTCTGAGGATTCTCCTGATATCTAAGCAGATACCTGGAGGTTTGGTGTTCTCAGAGGTCAAGTGAATAGATCAGTGATGGAGTGGCGGCCCTGAATTATTCAGCCGGGTAATGAGACCCTGATATCTCACTGGACGTGTCTCAGGGGCCTGATAAAAAGTTGGGGTCAGTGCTGACTGTACAGTGTGAAGGAACCTGTGGTCGACAGCTGATTTGTGTTGGGAATTTGCTGGAGTTCTGCAGTTTGCTGCAGGGTTGTGCAGTGTCTTTTAAAGTCACTGAAAGCTACCACCTGGGCGATACTATAATAAATACCTTGAAAGAAGAAAACCTACCTAGAACCTAGAAATATAACTCCTGAGCGAGATTTTGCCACCATTGCAGGTGATCAGATTTGCCATAAGGCAGGACTACCTATGGGGTTTTAGTAACCTTCGTTACAAAACAAGATATCTCAATCGCTTAATGCAGCAGTATGTGTCTATGTTGCCCTGAGTATTCACAAAGTTTGTGTGTGTTTACAGGGAGATATAGAGTCTAATGGCAGAGCCCTGACCAAGATGGAGGAAGACTGCAGAGAGCAAATGTCCTCAAAGGTAATTCTTTACCAGCACTAATAATAATCCTATTACTACTAATTACACAATAACCACAGTAATAACAATAACAATCAAACTCAGTAGGTATGCCCTAAGCCAAATTGTAAGATCAGGATCTGTGACACCTTTTACAAGAGTCTTGCAAGAGTCAGCTGAACAGCAGCTGAACAGCAGCTGAACAGCAGCTGAACAGCAGCTGAACAGCAGCTGAACAGCAGCAGACAGCGTTTTCACGTTAGCTGACAGGTGTCGTAACTAATGGGGTTTTCTGTCAATTTTTCGGAATCTTGACTGAATTTAAGACGTTGCATAGATGCTCTCATTCAACAGAGTGAATTTAATGAGCTTCAACAAATTGTATCTCTGACATTTCTGTCACCTTTACTGTGAAGCAGTAGAAATGTGATCTGCTTTAAATTTAAACAGTTGTTCAAACATTTTACTGAAAATTAAAATGCAGAGCTCCCTGTTGCACCTCCAATAAAGCCTGCTCTCATCCTTTTGGTTTGGACAAGTGAGCCAGCACTCTACTCAGCCAGCTTTCATAATAAATGAACTCCACACTGAGTCCAAGTCCTCTCTCCTTGCTTCTTTACCCACCCTCTTCTTTTCCTTATAACAGACTGACTTTGAGCTTCTCTGCTTATCCGACTAAACTTGTGTTGAGTCTGGTGGTAAAGGGTCACATCGGCCCCCTGCTCTCCTGCATTATACCTGACATGAATTAGCATCTCATCAGCATGCAAACCCTCTCCGCCACACAAACGATGATTGAATGTGTGCATCTCCTGGGTCCTTCCACTCACCTTCAGCTTATATACCGTTCCCCCTCTTTGCGCAGTGCTGCTTTGCTGTTTTGTGTCGCTCTCTCTGGTGCATTCAGGTGCATTCAGGTGCATCTGTGGTCAGAAAAAGTTTCACAGGAAGAATTAAAAGTCTGCTTGAAAGTTGACAGGAGGGAATCCATGAAGCCTCTCTAGTGTTTGTGTTCATTACAACACGTTCTCATCCCAACTCGTCACATTACACCGCTTTGTCACACCCCTTGGCGTCACTTTAGGTTTAGGCAACAAAACCACTCAGTTAGGTTTAGGAAAAAACTACATGGTTGGGCTTAAAACTACTACGTTTGTACAGTGGGACATGAACAAACAGCTAAATTTTAACGTGTAAGTGAAACTTAACACACAGGACACAAACAGCGGCCTCCTGGATGAAAGCATTGTGTTTGTTGGAACCATCCACCTCCCCTCCCCGCCTGCCTTGTGTGTCTTTATGCTCTTTAAACTATGTCACATCAGCACTTTCTCTGAGCGTTTACTGTTGCTGCGGATGGGTTTACAGTGTAGTTAATGGAACGCCCGGTGTGTTTGGTGCTAAAGGTACCGAACGCCAACGGCCATGACTAAGCCTCGATATTTGACGCCCTGTGAATGAAAACAGGCTGGTATTTGAACTTTGAACTTCCAGCAGAACAAACACACACAAATGGAAACAGAGTGAAACACAAAATATCATAGGTGAATTTACATGTAAATATATTCAAGTTAGGCTGCAATGCTGTGCTATGACTGTTTTTATGTTTATACTTTTGGGTTCTCTAATAGTCAGATGTCATATTTGTTGTTTTGGCAAAGTCTGAAATACTACAAATATTTAACGTAGTGTGTGTCTGTGCTCATTTTGCAGCCAAACGTCTGTGTTTCCACATTGTTATTATGTCTGGCAAAGGTGTACATTTGTGTTTCTCTGTCTGGAGTCTTATGACACGAGGAATGGTGTTAAGACTCCAAGACTCTGAAAAGGTCCAGGAGGAGAGTAAATATAGAGTTGTTATTGATACCAACCCTGAAGATAAAAAGTAACAATGTGTGTGTGTGTACATGTGGTGTGTTTTAATAATTGTCAGTAGCTCTGCTTCAAACAATCTCCACTGTTTTTATTGCCTAAATCCACATTCAAATGTAGAGTATTTTTTCATTTTATCTTCTCTTTTCTACCAACTTTTACAGCTTGTTTGTCAATGTGGATGTATGCAGTTTTTATGTGTGTAGTCATATCATTTCTTATATGTTGTTTTAGCACTTTCTGTGTACACCTATCATGAATGCAGTGTGTGTGTGTGTGAGATGTTGTGTACTCATTGTCGACACCCTGGCATGTTTGGCTCCCTCCTTTTAGGCCGGGGCCGGCGGTGACGAGACAAGGAAACCAGGATCTTGTTTCAGGTTGGATGAGGCTATAAGAGACTAGAGAGCACACTGCACAGACGGACAGAAAGACACAGAGAGACAGAGTGACAGAACAGAGGAAACAGACTTGAAAACAAAAGCAAATGTAGAGAGTTTGTGCAGAAGATGGCAAAAAAGTAGAGAGACGAGAGTGTGACAGTCAGACAGAAGAAGCTTCACTCAGACCTGCATCACTCTCTGGAGCTGGAGTGATCCGTCAAAAAGAAGGACTTGGAAACCTGCACCTCCTCCTCCTTATCGTCACCTTGCTCCCTGAACTCTGCCCCTTGAGGGTCAGGGGCACCCTCTGGGACCATGATGGCCGCCCGGAGCAGCGGGGGCCTCGGTGGCGGACACCATCTGCACCACCGCAAACACTCGGTGGCCTCTCTCAGCGGGACGAAGGCCAATCGCAGCCTGGATGCCAAGCGCGGCTCCACGTCCGGGAAGCAGGTGTCGCAGCACAGACACAAGGCGGCGCTGATCAGAGAGATCGAGACCAACTGGTACCTGAAAATGTTTGGAATGGGCAAAGAGGACACAGTCGCGCATAAGACTGGCATGCCCTACAGGTCAGTTAAGCCCTGTGAGTGTGTGTGAGTGTGTGTGCGAGAGAGAGCCTTAATAGCACCAATGCAGCCACTTGACACAGAACAAACAGATAGAAGGCCTAATGTGCCCATCCACTCCTACACACACACACACACACACACACACACACACACACACACACACACACACACACACACACACACACACACACACACACACACACACACACACACACACACGTATCCTCTTACGGTTCGTATGATATCTTAGGAAAAGTTATTCCTTCTTTTTCGTGCGTTTTCCTACGAATGTCCAGCAACACGTGTCAATTTCCGCTCTTTACATGCATACAGTCTTTTCAAAATATACTTCTGTCGTCACAGGAAACGTCTTGGTTAGGTTTAGGCAACAAAATCTTATTTATTATTATTATTTATTATTAAATACTTAGTTAGGTTTTGGAAAAAAGATGTGGTTTGGGTTCAAATTACTCCAGCAGTGGCGTAATTTAAGTACAGAAATTACGTGACAAACAAATCAACGTTTACTTATGGTTTCACTCGGGGTACGAACACCGTTTTTCTTTACCCGTCCATCCACCCCGACCTCCCACCTATGCGGTGTTTGTCGCCTCTTTATGCTTCCTGTTTCACGATTTTGTGGTTTACATACAAATTGATTTTGTGGCATATACTTGAATTACAGTGCATTACTTTTAATAGGTATAGCTATGAATGGACACACATACACAGAAGGATTAAAGGCTTTTTGCTCAGTAAAGTGGTGTGCATGTGTGTTCAACATGCAGTAAACACACATGGTGTGCGCATGTACGCTGTATTTTTGGGCTGCCCCATATCTGTTGACAAGTGGTCCCCCTCCTCTCCTATCATTTCATTTGCGAGCATTGTGTGTCACAGGAGTCACGCTGGTCATAAAGACCTCCGGCTTAGAGTTGTGTCACCTGATCTGGCCGTAATGCTAATAGCCAGCATCTGTCTTGCCGCATTAGACCGTGTTGACATCCTCCTAACACCATGGTGACAAAACATATGGAGGCTGGAGAGGGAGTGTTTTGATTCTTGTCCTTGTGTGACTGACACAGAAAGCACCAATAGTGTTGGTTTCCAGGCGGTGACGTGCATGACAGTTTCCACTTTTGGAAGTTAAACATTAAAGCAGCAAGTGGTGGTGATCTTGTGTTCCCATCTGCTCCCTTTCTCTTCTCCTTTTTCTCACACATGAATATTTTCAGTATTGGGTTACCTCCCCCCCCGCTCCCCTTTCCTTGCCATGTCTTCCCTCTCGTCGCTCTACTCTCCTTTCTTGTTGCTAAATGCCTAATCCGTCTGTGCCCCAGTCCAATCATTCAAGCCTAAAGCTCCACATTCACGGGTCTGTAGTCCAGCCTTTCTCCTTTCCTCTTATCTCCTCTCCTCTCTGTCTTTATTCTCCAGCCTCCCTGCTGGTTTGGGCTCTGTTCACTCTCTAATTTAGAAAAACAGAGCAGAGACTAGGATGATTAAGAGCCAAGGGCGCAGTGTGGCGACAAAATGTTGAGGTCTCCCAAATATGTATGGATTCATTTATTTTTTGTAGAGCCACAAAGCAGAATATTTCATTCAAATGGATTTCTTTAATCCAAACTTGTTTGTTCACCATTCAGAGAGCAGTAATTGGCAAGAGCAACTATTTTTGTTAGGAACGACAATGTGTTTCATGTAACTTTGCTTCATGTAAGATTTCTAGCAGCTACTACGTGCTGTGTGATCTCTTTTTGGCCTTGTTTATATCAGAGGTAACAGAATACAATATAAATGTCCATGATTGGAGCCTTTTCCTAACCTTTCACAAGTGGTTTTGGTTGCCATGGTATACCTTAATTAAGGGATAATGTACAGCAAGCCGGTAATAGTTGTGAAATAAACCACAACAAAACCATAATAGGGTTTAGGAAAAACGACATGGTTGGGCTTTAAAATAAGTACGTAAACTAAGTCAAATATGTACGGAGACAACATAGTGTTTGAAATGATTTATAGTATGTTAAGTTTATTTGGAAAGCTTTAAGAAGCTCATGCTTGCATGCAAGTTAACATGACCCATAGTCAAAACGACCACAATTATGGAAATAAGACCCATGCTTGATAAATTCTAGAAATGTCCTTAAACATAATTTGAGCAGTAATGTAATGCATTCTTTAAAATACAACAATTTTAAAGTCAGTATTGTTTCATTTACCCCATTAAAGAGCTAATGCACTTAGCCTGTTAATTGAGGAAAAATATGACTTATCAAGTGATCTTTCTTGTCTAATCAGAACACAAATACTACGTCAGGTTGTTGTTTCAGATTTGGCTTCTGGTGTTTTTTAAGAGTTGGCTTGGTGACATGTTAGTGGTTGTTGCATGCTTCACATGCTCCTTATTTATAGGCTCTTAAAGATATGATGACAGCCTCTCATGGGTCGACTGACAGATTGACAGGTGCATGTGGAGTGTGAGGGGTGTGTGTGTGTGTGTGTGTGAGTGTGTTTAATAGGTATGTTTACGAAATGATGAGCTCAGTGGAAGGACCAATAAAAAGGACAACACCATGTGAATCACTATAAGATTAGCACGACCTTCACACACTCACACATACTCACACACAGATAAAAACACATTTATACACGTTTATAATTAATTCCCTCTGGATAACCAATACTGCTCATTAGTGTCTGATCACTAGGAGTCCATTATTATAACGGGGAGTCAGTCTTCTGCTTGAAAGAATGATTGACTCTGACCTAGAAAAGAGATGAAACCCTCCAAAAGTCCCCTTCTTGCAATCAGCCAACTCGTGCTAACACACACACACACACACACACACACACACACACACACACACACACACACACACACACACACACACACACACACACACACACACCCTCGCTGTCTGCCAGCTCTCCTCTCTGAGCCTCTGACGTGGATGCCAAACATGCGATGGCTGGATATCCTCTCTCTCATTTGAATCAGAACAATTGCTACAATTTTTAGCTCTCCAGTGATTCTGCATAAAAACTGGGGCAGAATATAACCACAGAAATCCTGAACTAAAAATAGCCTTTTCTCCCCCTCAAATGTGCACTTTGTTTCCTTCTGCAAATTAACTAAATGCTTATGTGTTTTTGATAGAGACAGGAGTATTAAAACTATTCCTTCTCTTAATTGTCTTTATGGACGTTTTGACGTTTAATGTATTCATCCTGATCAAGGTAACCAGTGTTTGTTGTAGACATGTAAGACATGTAGCCATTTTGAAAAATGGCTGCCATGGCCCTCAGGTGCCAAATTTGCATCTGTGCCAAATTTGTTGCTTTTATCGCAAAATGCACAATTGTTATGCTGAACTGCCCCGCTAAATATTTCCCTCTGAGATGTAGTGGAGTAGAAATTTAAAGTAGCAGAAAATGGAAATACTCAAATAAAGTACAAGTACCTCAGAATTATACTTAAGTACAGTACTTGAGTAAATGTATTTAGTGACTTTCCACCACTGGAAACCAAACAAGTGAACTGTCGGTCAGTAACAAGGTGCATTGTCCCTTTAAAGAGCAGGCGGCGGCAGCACTGTTGCAGACCCACTTGCCTAAACAACACCTTCATACTGCAATCAATTCTTAAAGTTGCCAACAAGCTACAATTCTTGCTTGTTGTGTTTTCACCAACAAGTCTAATCTTCTGTATCGGACTTTAATGTCTGTTATTTTGTTAAGAGACAGGAAGATTTGGTGCTCACAATTGTTAGAAGATCATCACTTTATGGCAACATTCAAAGCGTTTTTTCCCCTACATCAGAAAGCACGTAAGGAAACTTGGTTGGTTGAAGCGATAATGACAGCCAACAGTATCACTGCCCTTCTCTGACCAGGCATTGTTGGATATATATTTCATCCCACTCTTGGCACCAGAGACAAAAGTGTGGCAACATGATACGATGTGGAGAACAAAAACACATGTTACAGTAGAGCTTGATGGGCTGCTGCCAAGATTAGTGGTTTGATTCACACAACAGTGAGACCCTTGCATGGAGCATGATAATGTTCTGATGTAGCCAAATGCAGTTGAATGGTGTTTTATCTCCTTGTTTCATCTTTTAAAAGATGATCAAAAGAACAATAAGATAAAGAGGAGCCTTGGGGCAGCTGAGATGTTGATTATGCAATGCTGCACTTGGTGTATTGTGTATATATTTTATATAGTCAATAAATGTAATATAATATTATCATCCTCGCTGTGCTCTGACTCTTCAGCTTTAAGCTGGTTTAGATTTTCAATGATAGTAACAATGGGATTTAGTGGAGAATGTAGGCCAACACACTGGTGTTAAACAGGAGCAGGACGTTCCCTCAGGGCTGGAGACTCATCACTGGCATAATTATTGCTGCCATAGAGTCAGATGGCATAGAAAGAGCTTTCCATTCATATAAACAACACAGAATGGTTGTTTTATACGCTGCAGATCGCTAATGAGAGGTTACAAAGTGGACACAAACTTCAGTCATTTAATCTTTTATTTTAGTTTAATCCACAAAAAAAGGTGTAAAGTGTTGTGCTGCGGTATGCTGCTCTACTTGTTCTGTTTCTATCACCCTGTGGACCACTGGATAATTATCAGACATATGCAATTATTGTAAAGGGATTCACTCACTGGAAGGAATGCATGTGGGGGTGGAGGGGTAAAACGAAAGAGACAGAAAGATGGCTAATTAGTCTCAGGGAGGATGACGCTGATGGAAAAAGTTCAGAGTGAAAAATAGGTAAACAGTTAACGGGAGAGGAAGTGAGACAAATGCAAAAAGAAAAGTATAAAAGGCACTTTTTTTTTTAATAACGCAGACTTCCCGTACTCACTGCCATAACCCCCAACTGGACCCCCCCCAAACTGACCTCTCGCTGCTCCCCCCCCTCTATCCTCTCGCTCTTTTTTTGTTATTCTTGTCAGTGACTCACCTGCCCACATGCTGAGCGGCTCAAAGGAGATTGTGACTGTTCTCAACACCAGAGGCCAAAATAAAAGAGAAAAAATAACAGACAAAAAAATCAAAGTAAGAGAGAGAAACGTGACAATACTATAAAATAAATAGTGTTTTTTGTTGTTGTTACAAAAAACAGCATTCATTCTTTTGTTGTGGTGATATTAAATTAAATGTGTGTGCATGTATGGGCTCCATGTGAACGGAGGCTTCTAGTGACTATAAATACGCTGTAAACACACTCTGGCGTTGCAGAAGCTCAGCTGACATTCCTGCTGCCAGGCAGGATCAGTTTTTCCACCCATCCTGCCGGACAATGGACACAGCTGCCCCTCTGCCTCAGCCTCCCTCCCTCATTCTGTGTGTTTGGGTGTGTGTGCATGTACCCGGTCGTCTTTGCATTGATAAAATTAGTTCCTGCCACAGGTTCAGTATGGAGGTTCAGCTCTGGGAACATTAATATTGTTCAAGTACCTCTTGAAAAAAATCTGGAAAAAATAAAAACTGTGTTTGTTTTGAGTATGCTCTGCAGCTGCAAGACGTTTTTTTGTGCAACAGAGTGGTGCACTTCTGGTTCCCTCGTCTCGAAGTCGATGTTTTTTTTGGATGGGTTTTTAGTTAGATTTCTGAAATAAGGTCTGTGGTTAACAAAAGCTGAAGAGATTTTAAAGTTTTGTTCTAGTGTTTTGTTCTGTATGCTCTGATGAAGGTCTGACAGACCGAAAGCTCAGAATAAAGTGGAATACTGCATAGATCTAAGTGTGCGGATATCTTTTCTATCATCTTTTGGACTCAAAGTTTTGTTCTACGACATAAAATACGTCAGTAAATATCCCACTCGGGAATTTTGTATACAATGTAAACAAAAACAATAAAACTAAGTCCATACAGTGGCACTCAGGTCTATACACAAAGTTTAAGAAAAAAAGGACAACCAAGCAGTCGGTACCTGATACCTGCAGGAGAGGAAAGCAACTTGATCCTGACAAACAAAAGTTAAACTCAGAGGATGGATTTATATTACGATAAAGAGCCTCAACAGCACATTCACAAACTGGTTCCATGGGTCATTACGTCATTTTGGGCTTTGTTTATGTGTGCATGTTGGACCCATCTATGTTTTGGTCTTTGGGCCAAGTAGCAATTGACCAAATTATTTGTTGAATACCAATGATGAATGTGTGTGTGTGTAGAAAAAGTGGCGGTGTGTGTCTAAACTCAAATTTCCTGATATGGGAGAATGGCATTCCTCATGATTCCCACAATCCACTGGAGGACCAGACGTGATGTCATTGAACACTCCCAAGAGGAGGCCAGAGGTGATTACGTGTGTGGGGAGAGAGAGAAAGAGAGAGAGAGAGAGAGAGAGACAGAGAGAGAGAGAGAGAGAGTGAAAACAGACGAGAAGAAAGAGGTTCCCATTTTTTTTTTTGGTTCACATCATAATGAAAACACTGCCCACAGACTGTGTGCAATTGTGCATAACTCGCTGTTGGCTTGTGTGTGTGTGTTTATTTTAGGTGTTTGTTATGGGCAAAACTCCAGAGTACACTTTGTTTAGAGAGAGAGAGATGGGAGAAAAGGAGGGCAGGGCAAAGATATGACAGACAAAAGGAAATATTAAAGGGGGTTGAGGATGTAAAACATGCAAAAAAAGAGATGGGTGGAGGAAAAGGAAATAGCGAGAGACATAAATGCGAGAGGAAATTAGGAGTAAGTGAAAGGGCTTGTGACAGAGGGAATACTGAGAGACAAAGGAGGGATGATGGGGAAAGTGAGAGAGGATAAGAGGGAGTTGGAGAGAAAAGGGGTAAAAGAAGGGAGAGAGAAAGACAGACAGAGAGAGAGAGAGAGAGAGAGAGAGAGAGAGAGAGGGAGGGAGGGCGGGAAAAAAATGTCCCAGATTCCCATGCCATTTAATAGGGAGCAAAACCAAACTGAGCTTATAATGTCGACTGGCTGAGCAGGGGGCAAAGTGACAGCATGAGAGTGTGTGTGTTGTGTGATAGAGAGAGCAGCGGAGAGAGAGTGTGTCTCTATATCTGCATGTGTGTGTGTGCACAGAGAACATATGTGGCACAGCCCATGGAGGAGCACATGTAAAAAGCCTGTTTTTCCTGTGTGGACGTGCAGCCTGCAGATTGGACTCAAGTTTTAATTTACGGACTCTTGAATACTGTTTGGACGAAATTGGGTTTTCCTGCATTTCTTCTTTTGTTTTGAGGAGGAATATACTTAATATGGAGCTTCATCCAGAGGAGTACTTCACTTTCCTTTGAGCTTTAATCACACATACAGTAGAGTCCATGTAGCACTGTGTGGGCGAGGCGGCCTACCTGGATTACTCTGAGCGTACATGTTCGCGGGACAGACTCACAGAAGACGGGAGAGACTGAAAGAGAGGATAAAGTGAAGCAGGAAGATGTACCTGTACAAAGCGACGTGCCCAGACATCCCCATCCCGAAGCAGAAAGGGTCCAGAGGTCAGGGCGGAGGTCAGGGTGGCGTCCAGGCCCAATGCCCGGGTCAGGGGAGGCTCGCCAGGCAGGCGCCCGCGGGGACGGGGCCGCGACCCTACGCTCCTCTGATGTTGTGGACGCCGAGCAAATCCAACGGCTTGGTGCAGCTCAAACAGCTGGAGGAGTTCCTCAACTTCCACTCGTTGTCGCTGCACGACACGATCAAGACCCAGACGGGCATGATCTACAGGTAACCTCACTGGTGTGTGTGTGAGAATGTTTGTAGGACTTTCCTGGACACTTTTATAGCAGTATGCCTCAGTACTCCAAGGCTCACACCTACCTTTGTTGCCATGGCGACCCTCACAGCATTACAGCTAAGAGATATGGATGTTGTCTCTGTCCACTGCTGACTTGAGATTCACTGAGTTGTTTACATTTTTTAGTGTGTGTAACTTTAGATTCCTCTGCCTCGTTAATGTTATTTTATCATCTTTGGTTCCAGAATGGACTTTATTTATGTTACGGGTGATGTCGCTCTGGATCGTTGGATGGTGGTTGGTTGTGGGGCTTGTAGTTGTTTGGCCACTGTTTGTTTGCTTTGTTTGTATATCATGTCATTACTGGATGTTATGTTCACATTATACTTGTTTCATTCAAGATTTAAAAAGAGTTTGCGCATCAGTACCTGGAATAATAACACAAAATGGAGGAGTGGAAAATGCCTTAAAAAAGTTTATCTAGAAAAGCAGCACAGTGGTACTGGACTTGAAGGCGTGCCGTCATCCTTGCTAAAACTCCCAGGATATCTTAACAACGAATCCCTCTGTGTTGGAGTACTTGCTCCTTCAATAGTCTCCTCTTTTTTTTATTCAGATAATTCAGATAATTTTGCTCATTTAGACATGCTGTAGTATTTCTCTCACATTACATTTACTTTGTTTTTTCTCGAATACAATCAAACTTAGTGTCGAGAGAGCTGGGGGGCGGGAGGCGGGGTAGGGAGGTGGCTGCAGGTGTGTGATAGGCACATTACTCAGCAATTCATTGTGCTTACAGAACGTGTAACTCAGCGAGACTGCAGTTACTGCTATTGATTAGTGATTTTGCTCATGAATAGCTGACCCACATTTCGCTGCCCTATATATCAAGTTTGCCTATATGGAAGTGCTGGCGCTGTGTCACCCATGTCCTACTATGCAATATCCGCTGCATCATGGGGACTATTGATCTCAACGTGAGACCCATCGGTTGACTGATCACTCTCTGAGGGCACATTCATTATTTATGTCAGTGCGTTGTGTCGGATTTATCACTCTATGGTTCTTGACAAATTCATTCTTAAAATAAACAAAAAGAGAGGAAGATGGGATTTTCCAACAAGTGTCTGCACTCATTTTGTAATGTGTCACATTGTTCATGTTCTGTCAAAAGCTGGATTGAACCATATTTGATGCAGTGTGCACAAACACATTTTGTGGCATGAAAAATTGTTGAATACCTCAAACTGCATGAAGCCCAAAACATTAACTTGTGCACACATTTTCTTAGTTTGATTTTAGTTTTTAAAGGTTCTCTATACGATATTCAGAGCATTAATCTATATAAATAAAGATATAGAGGAGTAATATCTACCTGAACAGAGAATGAAGTTACTTTCCCTCTGTGTGTCTTGTAATCAGAGCTTCTCAGTGCTTTGTTGACATCGCTGGTCCGTCCGTGCGTGCTTTTAGTGCATGTGCTGTGCACTGCTCTCATGCAGTGGTTACAGCTGATAACACCGTCGCGGAAGCGTAGCACCTACCCTCCTGTCAGTGCTGTTGCCATTGTTTTTCACTGTTAGCACCGTTAGCTAAGACCCACCGACTCAGCCGTTGCCATGTTGAGAGCCGTGTGGAGGCAATCACGCATTTAGCACCTTTAAAATTGAAAAGCACAATCATTGCATTATCTTGGACAGTTTTTTCCTTGATATTTACTCACACTTGTATTGTGGATATACTAATGCTTATATGTCATAATGTGTGGAGTGGCTCCTTTCTATGTTCATGTTTGCATGTTAAAGCTGCACAACCAACAGCATTTTCAACTGGACACGTGCTTTAAAACAAGTAATGTGTCATTAATAGAAGTTATTGCACCAGGGTCATGCATACTCAGAATATAAACATGGATTAAATTATCCTCCAAATGACTCATAGTTTTTGTTTTGAAGACAGAGTGTTTGTTTTTCTCCTTCTAGTTTGTCATCTGTGACAAAGCATCATGTTGGTGAGTGGTTTGAGTGAGTGTGACTGGGACATTGTGGGTCGCTGCTCAGCCCTCCGGCTAGAAAGCAGCATGTAGCTGCTCTGCCTTCATTGTGTTGTTGTTGTTCCCAATGGAGAAGAATCTTCTTGAATAAGGCATTTAATTCTTCAATAGAGTTTCTGTTGTTGGTTGTAGCTTGTGATTAATCTTTCATCTTTATTTATCCTTGAAAGTTGCCTGAACAAAGCCATCCTCAATTATCATTATTAGACACATACAGTAACAGCACCACAAGTATAATAGCAGAAATCCAAACTCCATATTGATAAAATGAGCGAAATACACCCGTTAATAAAAAGTGATTTGCCAATCACACAATATCCAAGTCAGGCTCCACAGTGCTGATTAGAAATGGGGTGTCCATGTGTGTTTTATATTTGGACAGACTGCTGGCTTAGCATTTCCATGAACTGTATTTTGGTCGTTTGAACAGCCTGTTCATTCCCCAGGCGCTCTCATCTCTGATTCTGTGGCTATATTCTGCAAACATATTTGACTATATTACAATCAGTGTAATAATAACATGACCTGAACTTGTTGTGTTGGTGCAGAAGAAATGACAGCATGGAGCGTGACTTTTCCTTCACCCCTCTGTGTCCACCAATGGAGAGAGAGAAAGGGGGGAGTGTGATGGCAGTTTGTATCCCTGTTGGGTCAGCCTGGCTATGGGAGCTCATATGGCCATTTGCTGTTAGCCTTTCACCTTGGGACCTTGGCATATGCGTGTACATGGGCTTTTCTGTGTGTATGTGTGCTCATTGCCATGGTAACTTAATAAAACAGCTGGCTGCCGACTTCCTTTTCCAGGTCAGTGTGTATCAGTGGTCAAGTCCTGCGCTGGGTTCTCCGTCCACACAGACACACAAACAGGAGAGAAAATCTATTTTAGTCAAGGGAAATATTTTTTCTCCAGCCTAGATCTCCTGAAATGTAAATCCTTTAACCATAAAACAACTATAAACCAGACATGACTTTACCCAAACTAAAACAGTCAGCTACAAAATATTAATATGAAATGATTTTATTACCATATGAACACCCCAAAGGGAGAGATGTAAATCAGTGAAGTGCCCTCAGTGCCAACAAGTTTTCCTTTAAAATCCCTCTGGCTCTGTAGAGAGAGGTGAGTCGTGACATGATGAAGTCTGTGGAAGCATTTCCTAACCCAACCTATTTGGCTTATGACCCCTTATAAAACAAAGAAATGTCTAGTTATGGCGCCGCATCATAGGTTGTTATGACAGTTC
The DNA here is from genome assembly GCA_916701645.2 of Sebastolobus alascanus. Taxonomy (NCBI): domain Eukaryota; kingdom Metazoa; phylum Chordata; class Actinopteri; order Perciformes; family Sebastidae; genus Sebastolobus; species Sebastolobus alascanus. The sequence continues at coordinate 3,528,023 of CAKAOJ020000068.1, read as the reverse complement.
CACCTAGTACTATTTTCCCTTTTGAATACTTTATAGGGGTCTGAAAAGGTCTGCATTTCACAACAAAAATGAATTAAGATAAAAGAAAAGTTAAGAAAAAAACTTGATCATGTAGCAGAAATTTGTCTTCTTCCCTATCTTCTCCTACTTATGTTGCTGAACTACTTCACCTTTATTCATCCGCTCGCTCTCTTAGTTCTAACATGTTAAATTTATTGTTTGTCCCGCACACGCGCCCGTATTGTGTACTAATGTTGTTTTCACTGTGTTTTTAGTTTTCCACTTCTTAAACAAGTCCTTGTGTGGTCACTTCATTTTATATGATCTCTTTCTTGTATGTTTGCATTACGCCCTTGCTAAGCATTTTGTGACTTATGTCTGTGAAAAGCGCTATATAAATAAATTTTACTTACTTACTTACTATCTTGTTAATCATCCTGTAGTCTGACTCACCGGATGTAGACTGTGGGTATAAGCCTGCAATTGGCCGCCTATCGCAGCCGGCATTCTCCTTCCGTGGTCTGCATGTTACCGTTTTGTAAGGGCACTGTCGCTGCATCCTGTGCTTAGCGCCGCCCCAGGACGATTGGGATTGGTTTAACGAAATACAAACAAGGCAGAGCATTTTTCCCCTTATAGCAGAATGATAATGGGTGCAGCCAGACCTTTCTTTAGTGCTGACCCAGCACTGTGTAGGTCTGGCTTGCGAGACTAATCATCCTGTGATCCCTTGGTGGGGTCCTGACCCTCAGGTTGGGAACCACTCTCCTAACTACAACTGTCCTCAAACTACAATCCCTAAAAATTAATTCAAATTTAAACTCAATTTTCGAAGACTAACAAAAATGCCCTAATTTTGCATGTAACATGTAACAGCGCATACACATCGCACTCACACGCATGGTTTCTATTTTTTACAAACGCTTGAGTCATTCAAAATTATACAAAGAGCACAGATGGGAAGAGGAAGAAGAGACAAACTCCGAGCCTCAGCTTCACGGCGTGCCCTCACATGCCCCGCAGTTTATTATTCATGAGTGTGCGTGTCTGTGTTTGTGGCGTGGGTGTGTGTTTTCGGTTGTGAAGGAGCATATGTGTGTGTTTGTTTCTTCTGTGTGCATGCTCACTTCATCGTTAATGTGCATCTTGACCATGTAGGCCGGGGTGACAACTTTCAATTCAGAACTTATGCATTCAGCACTTCCTCGGGGGCTAATGTGGCGAATGTTAACGCTAATTATCAAATCTGGGCCAGATACTGTCGCTATGTGACAATGTTAGTGAGCCGTGTTAGAAAAGCAGAGATCAGCCACTTTGTTCCAGAAAGAGTTGATTTAAAAAGCTTTAGAAACTGACTTTGACAGCCAGCCAGTGCACATGTCGCCCCTGAACGCCTCACCGCTGAATGAACATCCGGCACAGGTTCACTCTGGTGTTTCCTTCGCCGCTCTCATTCTCCTACTTTGCTTTAATTGAGTTAGTCTTGCATCGTATTAAAGAGGGTTCAGCTTGCTAATCAACACCTCCATCAGCTGCCATTTTTTAAAGGAAGTCTTCTTCCTGCTTTGGATGAAACACTTTATTTGTGCCAGAAATCAACTCTGCACTTTGCAGGAAAGGAATTGGGATAAGCTTTTTTCATCTTTTATCATCCTCAAAACTGAGCAGATATCAAATTAGACATAAAACATTTACACAGACGATACAAATAAATAAATAAAAATATTTTTAAAAAAACAAAATGAAAAAAGAAAAAAAATAACTATTGTGTTCAATCAACCTTTCCTGAAAAAAAGCATCAATCTAGTAAATCCCCTCTTAACCTAAATGGCAAATGCACTCTGCTGATTTTTGATCACACTGACCGAATTAAAGCAGTCATCAATTCAATCAGTCTAGTGGGGAAATAGATTAATGAAAAGCCCATGATATTATTGGATACAGAGCAGGGAATGCTGGGTAAAGGAGTGACAGCGAGGGGACATTTAGACCTCCAGGGGGCAGAAGGTTACATTATGAAGCATATGTCATGTGTTCATGGGTGCACCAGTGTGTGTGTGTGTGCAGACAGTCTGGATGTTTGTCAGTCCATTTGATTAAATGAGCTCTGCTCGCTGATAGACTGCTGCGTGAGGGTGAGAGAGTCTCCACAGTTGTTTCTTGACTCGTCTGTCACTCACTTTTCTCTCTCTGTTCTCTACTATCTTGTTATTTTTCTGTTTTTACATCAATCATTGTGTTTTTCCTTCAATCACCATTTTAAGTAAAAAAATAGATCTCAATATATATAATCTATGGTTTCACAGTTTTTGATTATTATTGAGGTACATATGGGGGAGGCTGATCTGCAGCATAATCAACAACTACTTTTGCATCTTCACTTTCCATTACCAGATACATATTCAGAGCTGTTTGTGCCAAAAGAGGAATCTATTTATTATAAACTGTAGTGAAAAATATCCCTTTTGCAGCAGAAAACATAACTAATTTTTCATAGTTGGGAGCAGAAATGGAAATCTGTTGAAACGTATCTACTCCTTTTAAAAAACTATAGGCTACAGAGCACCACCAAATTGGAGCCTTTTGCAAACATGCATATGATTATTATTTGCTCTAATCTTATTTTGCATTATGCAGTTTTACTGTACACTGTAATTCAATTAACTCTAACACTTTATGTGACATGGATGTAAAGATACTACACCACGTTGTTCAGGAGTTATTTGCTATATAGACTCTGTGGGACTGTTTCTGAGCTCCACGTTGCTTTAAGGCAGGAAAAGAAAATCAGAACAAATATAACAGTGATGTGTTTGAACCCCAAATAAGTGGAGGCAACAGGGAATGCTTATTGACTACAGCCAGTCACAAGCCTGTCCTCTCTGGACTGGAGCCTTGTGTCCACTAAAAGTGTTTAGACTCCGGCTCTGCCTATGTAAGGAGAAGCTGTCCAGGCACGCAACTTTATTTATTATGGTGACGAACTTACAGAAACACGAGATGGAGGGATGAACAGAGAGGAACAAAGCTAAAATACAAATAACAGAGGACTATTTTAAAATGAAGAGAAGAAATCAGATAATTTTTAACACTATAAGGAAGCAAGTGGTGACCATGCTCAAGTGCGGGGAGATGGGGACTGATTTGTCTCACTTTATATTGTAGTGATAGTTTATGTGTGTCAGTCTGTGTTCTTAATCAGAGCCTAATGAAGCTGTAACCATTCGACACTTGAGAAGCAGTGAGTGAAATTGTGCACTCAACCAGTGATTCATAGACCACACACACACACACACACACACACACGCACACACGCAATCAGACACAGACAGATACGCATGCAGATAAATGCGTCAATTGCTCATCCTTTATTCATCTTGGAAAACAAGTGAATATTTAACATAGGAACTAGTATCCTCACTAAATACTTAATTGGTCAGGCAGTCGAAGAAGTTTGTGTGAGTGTGTGTGTGTGTGGAGACATGCATTCAATTGTAGGCTATATATATCACTAAACTAGCTATTTTTCATGACGTCTATTTTATTGGTATGGGAAATTCATTACTCTGCCGTTTCAAGATCGACTTTCTTCTGAAAGTACTGGCTAATTTCCATCTGTATATAAATGTAGCAGTGACTGCTTTAGAGCCTTTTTTCATTATTATGAATGCTTTAAAGCTATTAAAAGCTCTGTGCGGGTGTGATAAGACTGTGATGGGCTTTACACACAAGGATCCTGTGACACCTTTGGCTTAGAACCAGTTGTAATAAATTACTTTGGACAGAGAGAAAGTAAGCACATCATTTTGTAATTAAAAGATGGGGAAATCCCTTTAACCAGAGGTTTTTATTTTACAGTGTGTTCAATTAAGTTACTAAAGTTATTACTACAACCGACTCCAGGGGATTTTAAGGACTCCCTTTTCCTTTTAAAACGCATTTGTTAAATTTTTTTCTACTAAAAAAATCATTAATTTCCTGTATGTCGTTGTCACATCCGGTATCTCCTCCACCGTTTTCATTGAGCTGCTTCAAATCGGTGAAACAGCGCCCCCCTGGTATGTAACGGCTGGCCCATGTTAGTGAGCCAGTGTGGTGAGAAACGGTACTGCAGCCGTACGACGCGAGACGTCACCTGTCTGCGTCAGGTGAAGTTTACATCCTCTGATTAGCATTAAAAAACATTAAATATCAGCTAACTCGTCACTGTTGTGCCACTGACAGGCTGTGAATGGACACGAAGAATCAAATGATAAAAAGTTAGTTAAGTTATTCGAGTTACACAACTAAGAGATACAGTTTTCTAATGTTACTATCTTACTTTATGCCAGTTTTGTAAGTCTTGCCAGCTAGCAGCGTTGAAGCATGGAGAGTCCTGAGACAAAAACAACGCATATTATCATCCCAGTATCCAGTGCAGTGGACAGACCACCTGAATGGCGCCTTCTTCAAATAAGTGAGTCAAATACACTCGTATTTCTTTGTCTCACAAACTGTCCAGTTCTGTCTATGTCTCTCTCTGTGCTGGCTCTGTGGCTTTACTGCTGGTTAAATGGGATGTTTTAGTTGCTGTGTAGAAGCCTACTAGCTTGGTTGCTGTTGTTATGGAGGTTATTTTAAAATGTAGGCTACTCTACTGTGCCTTTGATTGAACACAGTAGGCTATTGTATTATTGTGAGGTGTTGTAAAGGCTTTTATTAAGTTTAGCTTCTCTATTGGTTTGTTTACATTTTTAGTATCTAAGTGCCTGTGTTGAAGGTCTGGTAGTTGATAATTCAACTCTAGATTTAAAGTTGTGCTGTAAAATGAATATTTTTTTGTGTAAGTCATGTATTTGATACTTGAACCGTTGAGAAAACAACTGTATTATATTGCATATCTGCATTTTTTTTTTTTTATTAATTACTAACCTTAACCTACTTAACCAGCTTATACACTGACACCGTGTACAAGCTTTGCAATGCTGTATATATTGCACATTGTTTTTCTAATGTAAATCTGTGGCTTAAATGTCATAGTTTACTAATCAAATGTTATGTGGGTTGTTGTATTCCACCACCATGCAAATGTACTACAATTCTTTTATTATCTATATAGCACCTTTCAAACACACCAGCAGCCCAATGGTATTGTGTATACAACATTTGTGTTGCTGCTGAACTGAATTGCATTACAGAGAGGGGGTTTGGTTATTTAGACTACCCTCATTGATATGAGGTGGACAGTTCTTTTTTTTTTTACGCTCTTTTTATTGATTTTGATGATCAAAAACAAAATAACAACAACAACAACAACAACAACTCAGTATCATGTACAGAGTATTTGCATAATTGGTCCAGGAAACCACACACAGCATACATCTAGTCACCAGAGCACAAAAGTATTAAAAACGGTGTTGTACATGAACAAAACAATCCCTCAGCTCAATCAATTATCTACATACCAAACTGCACTTAATCCCCAGACAATTCAGAGGTTTCTCCCATTTTCTTACAAAAGGTGGAAAGTTCGACAGCACCACAAACTACATCATCCAAAATACTGTTGAATCAACACCTCTCTAAAACAGTTTCAAATAAATCTGAACTTTATAACCTTCGTGAAGGTAGGATTTTATTGCAGGACTGTATTAGACTTCACTAGCTTTAGCTAGGTGTACCTACTGGCATAAACTGAGTGTGTGAGTGTGAGTGTAAACTGAGTGATCGATATGGTCATCTGAGAACAGGAGGAGGAGGATGGACTGCTGAGACAGAAATGCTTTAAGTTAATTACTGTTTTATCAATCCGGTCGATCATTTTGTGCACTGTCTGCTCTCCCTCGCTTACACATTTGTGGAAATGTCACTTTTTATTGAGTTATTAATTCCCTGGAGGCTTACCCTTCGCTAACCCATTTTCTATATATGTCTAACCCTAAATTTGGGACACCAGTTTTGTCCTCCATTAGTCAATCCTGTTTCCATACTGGTCTTAACAAGTCTGAGACTGCATGCTAAATGTGACGTAGGGCAGTCCCCCAGTACTCACACGGACAGACACATCAACAGTTCATTAGTCGGCTATTGAGTGAGGTAATGCATGTTCTTAACATGACTCTCATTAATCAACTCTGCAGCTTGGAAAGTCAACGGGAGTCTCGCACGCATCTCTGTAACTGAGTCTCTGCACGCACGCACGCACGCACGCACGCACGCACGCACGCACGCACGCACACACACACACACACACACACACACACACACTCAGTCTCTCTCTAACACATACCTCTGGTGTTGCACTTGTGTCAGCACCAGCCAGCTTGGTGAATCAATAGGGCATCGGTTTGTCCTTTTGACGTGCTCATTTCGCAGAGTGCAAGACAGTCACTGTGGATCACAATGCTCGGCTGACGCTCTGAAACTCTCTCAGCTTTAATTAGAAATGGTCCCAGCTTTAGAAAAATAAAAACATTTCTGCTTTATGATATCTGAGAAAGACATACAATTAGACAGAGATTTGAATATTGGCAAGTAAAGAAAAATCTTCGACATGACATGTCAGAGGGTGGTGAAAATATGCGCTTTAGCCTGTTGATTCATATTTTCACTCTTCTCTTCTGTATTTTTTTTCTTCTTTTTTAATAGTTTTAAAGGTACAGTGTGTAGGATTTGGTGGCATCTAGTGGTGTGGTTGCAGATTTTGCAACCAACTGAGTACCCCTCCTCTCACTCCTCCCTTTCCAAGACTGCGGTAACGTGAGGCTCCGAATGCAAAACCGTTTTAACGCCATTCACCTCGCTCAGAGGCCATCCTTATACCATAATAACACTACTTTAGGAGCAACGGAAGTCAGACGGCGGCTGGCGGTACCACGGTTTTACACTCTGCAACTCATTACCGCAGTTTCACAAGCCAGGTAATGTAAAAGCGCGACAGGCTCTCTCTAGAGCCAGTGTTTGGTTTGTCCGTTCTGGGCTGCTGTAGAAACATGGCGGAGCAACATGGTGGACTCTGTGAAGAAGACCCGCTCCCTATGTCGATATGAAGGGCTCATTCTAAGCTAATGAAAACACAACAATTTTTAGTTTCAGGTGATTATACACAAATGAAAACATAGTTTTGAATATTATATTCCATTTCTGATAATAGATCCCCTGAAATGTTACACACTGTTCCTTTAACCTTTCATTTACTGGATACGGGCTGTCAAAATAAGGACAAAACATCTTCCATTAAGACATAAATGATCCATCTCTCTGTCTTTGTTTCTCCCCGTCTTTCTCCGCTCTGGTCTTTAAGTATCGGTGACTCGCTCATCCCCTCTCTTGGTATTTGTCCATTATTGATGAGGGCTGATAAGCGGTTATTTAAGAGGCAGCGCTCTCCTTGGGTCTCACAGAGGTTGCCTGAGGATAATACCCCAGCGGAGCTTCTCCTTACTCTCCCGCACTCCTTCATGTAAATGGAAAGGAGCCGTGCCAGCTTTAACTTTAACACACTCATCCTTATACTTTAAATCTATTAGCTGATGTTCAAGGTGACTCTCAAATCAGACCACAGCCAAAGTACCACAACTCCAAGTCTGTGCCGTCTGAGCACTTATATTCATGTAACTCAGTTAGAAATCCCCACAGAGACTCGCTAATAGGTGTGTTTGTAACAAGCAGGGAATCTGACTGAACTATTTTCTGCTCACCCACTAGATATGTCAAGATAAGAGCTAATAAATACCTAATTTGTAATGATGATGCAGTAGCACATGAGGGGTAATAGCGTGGGTGTGTGAAGAACCCCTCGAGGGGAAGTGGAGACACTTTTAAAACATGTTTAACAGTAATGTGGTGCATGTGGGTGGGCGATTGAGGTCCAGTGGGTTAGTAACAGAGAGGATGAGAGTCTTGGGAGACGGAGAGAGGATCAAAAGAGAGAGATGTCCTGTAATTAGTTTTATATATAGTGCTGGTTGGTGGTTTCATCACTAGGTGGAGCCGTGGGCCCGCTGTCACTGTGACAGTGGCCATGAAAGCTGGGGATACTGGTTTGTTTCTTTAATAACACTTGTCAACAGTAGATTGAACAGAAGCGAGTGTCTGCAGTCACTTCCTTTGTGTAATTTTGACAACGCTAAACTAAAGTTACACTTCCACACGACCGTAGCATCATATATGTGGAATTTATTTGTGCACAGTTTGATGTTCGTACGGCACTATTTCCTCATTTCATGTATTGATTACAGCTCAAAAACAAAAGCCCTGTGTGCACGGCTCAGGCAGTGAATCAGAGCAGCTAAAAGTCAATTGCTCGTGACTTCCCAGAGATCCCGCGTGTTTGCCAAGAGAAGAGAAAATGTGTGACCGCTAAAGTGAAATACTGTACTGCTTTAAGAGGTGCTGCAGTGCTCATGCAGCGGTGGAATCAGTAGGAGTGTCACCTACTGTGGATTGCAGCGAGACCTTTGAAACCACAGCTCAAGAGGGGGCAATATAATATCCAACCCAGCTGCTTCAGCAGATAAACAATTACCTCTTTGTATCCTTCCTGTCTATCTCTCTCTCTCTCATTTTCCCTCTCTTCCACTAAAACCAATTTTCTCAGAGCTTTTTATCTTCCTGCCGTTTCATCTTTGCTCATGTACTGTATGTTTCTTTCATTTTCTTTCTCCCTCCCCTCCTTTCTGTCATACAATCTCTCTTTGTGTCTTCTACCCTCCCCTGGTCCTGTCATTAGTGGTATCCCTCCACCTACGTTTTTGCACAGTCATGCTTCGAATGGACACTCAGTTTTAGTGTCACCATATATCTCTGCTTTACAGCACTAAGCTGATACACTGACGCTGGCAAAGTTTATGCTTCCTCGGATCAGCACTTTTCCCGTCTTTTCTGTGTGTCTTCACAGATTGTAATAGAAAAGAGTGGAGCTTGAGTCTCCGCCAGTTTGTGAGTGTGTGTGAGAGAGACTGTGGATGTGTGTTTTTGGGTGCAGTGCTATCTTTTGTAAGAAAAGGTAATATACTTTGGTGTCCTCCAAGGCGTATTTAGAGAGACGAGGTGAGAGGACAGAGGACGCAGAGTGGGATATGAGAGATTGTTATCATAATAACAACTAAAGGGGGTATAGTGTCGAACCAGCGCGCGCACACACACACACACACACACACACACACACACACACACACACACACACACACACACACACACACACACACACACACTGTGGACTTTACTGCAGTATTTGTCACTGTTTAAACACTGCAATAAGTGCAGGGAAACGCCATGCATATAAATGCACAACAATACTTTTAGAGCATTGTATGCAAATACTGGACAAATAGCTGCATAAATCCAAATCCATAAATGAACAGTTAAGTGTTTTAGTGGCTTCAGTGCAGCAATGCAGCAAAGACGCAGCGACCTGTGACCAGTGACTGCAGTCTCCTGTTTCAATATGTAATTTCACGAGTAACCGTATTACAAGATTAGTTTTGTGATGGCATAAAAGTTTGCATAAATAAGAGGTTCTGATCAAAACCAGACTTGGACAGACTTGCATCCTATTGTAACCTGTTAAATAGACTACTGTAATGCTGTTTAAGTACAATTTTGAGGTGCTTGTACTTATATATTAATATATAATATATATTAATATATATATACAAAAAAACAATGTTTTTGTGTTTTATGCTACTTTATATGTTTACTCCACTACATTTATCTGACAGCTATAGTTACTGGTTACTTTTTACAGATTCAGATTAACCCTCTGAGACCCACAATAGACCCATTTTTGTCTTTTTTAGGGGGGTACAGGGGGTCTTTAGGAGGAGATAGCAGGCCAACAGTAGATGTCACATAGAAGTGGTGTACATCGTCTGAAAGCTGGGAACCTGAAGATTAATTTGAGATGCAGCTCAGCGCTGTGTTGCAAATTGTTCTGGTCGTAAATCAGAAATAAACATGAATGAATGAATTCATCGGACTCGTTTCCGGTGGGGGTTGGCCTCCGCCAGGGCTGCGCTTTGTCACCAATCCTGTTCGTGATATTCACGGACAGGATATCGAGGCGTAGTCGGGGGGAGGAGGGTTTGCAGTTCGGTGTGCTGAGGATCTCATCGCTGCTTTTTGCAGATGATGTGGTCCTGTTGGCATCATCGGACTGTGACCTCCAGCACTCACTGGATCGGTTCGCAGCCGAGTGTGAAGCGGCTGGGATGAGGATCAGCACCTCTAAATCTGAGGCCATGGTTCTCAGCAGGAAACCGATGGATTGCCTACTCCGGGTGGGGAATGAGTCCTTACCCCAAGTGAAGGAGTTCAAGTACCTCGGGGTCTTGTTCGCGAGTGAGGGGACAATGGAACGTGAGATTGGCCGGAGAATCGGAGCAGCGGGGGCGGTACTGCATTCGCTTTACCGCACCGTTGTGACGAAAAGAGAGCTGAGCCGGAAGGCAAAGCTCTCGATCTACCGGGCAATCTTCGTTCCTACTCTCACCTATGGTCATGAGTGTTGGGTCATGACCGAAAGAACGAGATCGCGGGTACAAGCGGCCGAAATGGGATTCCTCAGGAGGGTGGCTGGCGTCTCCCTTAGAGACAGGGTGAGAAGCTCAGTCATCCGTGAGGGACTCGGAGTAGAGCCGCTGCTCCTTTGCGTTGAAAGGAGCCAGTTGAGGTGGTTCGGGCATCTAGTAAGGATGCCCCCTGGGCGCCTCCCTAGGGAGGTATTCCAGGCACGACCAGCTGGGAGGAGGCCACGGGGAAGACCCAGGACTAGGTGGAGAGATTATATCTCCACACTGGCCTGGGAACGCCTCGGGATCCCCCAGTCAGAGCTGGTTAATGTGGCCCGGGAAAGGGAAGTTTGGGGTCCCCTGCTGGAGCTGTTGCCCCCGCGACCCGACCCCGGATAAGCGGTTGAAGATGAGTGAGTGAGTGAATGAATTCATGAATTAATTAATTTAAATAAATTGTGAGAGTGTATATAACATCCTATAAAAGGATTTAATCTCCCCCGCAGGAACAGAAACCATCTACCTGTTTCACACAGACAATAAATCTTGCTGAAGGAGTTGTGTGTTGCACAGATGATAATAGCGTGAGATGTGGCGCAGAAATTCCCTGTCAGCACACACGAGTGATGGGAAATCCCTTGTGTGTAGATCATTACACACTAGTGCTCACACATTTGTCTTTCCATTTCTTGCTAGACCAACCTGTTATATTTAAAAAAAAAAAAAAGCTTTTGTAAAGTTTTTGAATTCTTGGAATAATGTGAAGGATGTCAAAACACGGAGAGGAATCCCCCAATGTCCTAATTTTTGTGTTGAACGTCAGAATGCTTAGGTATTCCTTTTCAAGTTTGGACTTCAATTTTAGTACGACTTCCCAATCCTTGCTTTTTGGGCACAGACCTATAACATTGTCTCAGCTTGATGATGAACGCAGCCACGTTCGAGCACTTCTCAGGAGAGCCAAGTGTTTTGGCACGATGTAAGAGCACTCCTTCATACAACCGCTTCACCTTCCCATTATCTTCAAGTGGTTTCATTTCAACACTTTTATGGTTTGAGTAATTTTGCTAATGATCATCCTCTACAAAGTGGGACAAGAGATGGATTTCACTATGAGGAAAAAGTTCAGCTTCCAGAAAGCGTAGTTTAAAAGCGTTGCATTGTAAGAATGAGATCATGCATCCCTACTATATATAGTAGGGGTGGAAAAAAAAAACGATTCCTATGTATCGCGATTTTTTATTTTACAATTTTGAAATAGATTTTTTAATGCCAGCATCAATATATTTGCTTCATTTGAATCTATGCGGAGGTAGAGGGAAGTTACCGCTTTTACTTTATTAATTTAGATATTTTCCAAAGTAAAAGTCCCTAGAAGTGTATGATTCAACTTTTTTTTCCATGGTCTAGTGTTAAAAAAGTTCACAAAAATCACAATAAATAGCAACGATTGCATCACAATACTTGTAGAATCGCAATACTTTAAAATCGCAATACATATCAAATCGGCATCCAAGTATCGTGATAGTATCGAATCCGGAGATGGGTGTATCATCCCAGCCCTATTATATAATGCATAAATGTCATTTAAATGAATGTAAATGAATGTGCGCTAGGTAGCTAGGTACTAATTTATGTAATTTGTCCCGCCCTAACAAACGCAACAGGAGAGTGAGGGAGATGTCAATCAAGCTCCGTCTATACACACCCACACAGTCCTCAGAAGTGGTCTAATTAGCCAAGATGATTGAAATCACCTGTGTGGGTTTACCATAGAGGCTTTAAAGCCCTTACTTATGTGTTTTTTTTTTCTATTTATAATGTTTTAGATTTCCATAAATTACCACAATCAAATTACCTTTCAAGATGAACAGAATAAATCCATAAATGAAAGCCAAGACCACCCTCAGCCGAGCTCACAACTTTCTATAATGTGAAATGTGTTCATGTAGGAGAAAGTGATGTAAATGCAAAGTAAAAGTAAACAAAGTTCATTTTTACCGACCCAGCAGCCAGTAGTCATTAAGTAATTAGAGCATGAAACTAAAGCAGAGGGAGATGCACATTAGACTAGACACAGGTGTTTAATCCAATTAACACAATGAGGTGAAACACATGCAATCTACTCTCTCACTCTTCGTCTCTCTCTTCCTCTCGCAGACACTAAAATGCTGACGTAAGAGCACATGTACATGATTGCACATGCAAATGAATACGTGCAAGCACAAAACACAGACACAAATAGACACACCATCTGTTTAATTCTCTCAAAAAGTTTTTACTCCGAACTGAGAGAGCAATAGGACTCTTTCACAGAAGACATTTTGACAGTAGGAAATGTACAGCTGTAAATAATGAAATTAATGATGGCTGATTTCCATTTAGCTGCTTTGATTTCAGGTTCCCGGTATCGTGCATGCTTGCTCACTGTCACCAGAGAACGTATATTGATAAAAAGTGAAAGGCAATTGTTCGTTCCATTGCAACATCAGCGCCCAGCAGAAAAGCTACGCTTTTGCCATTTTGGACTATACTTTGGATATTGAACGTCCGCCTACAAAGTGCCGTACAAAAGTAAAAAAAAGGATTTCTATTCTATTGTCATGATTTAATGTCTCAACCAAAAAGGCCTGTGTTGAACAATAAAAATATTATAAATATGCATACTATTGTAACTATTTACTTGCTATGACAAGTCAAAATGTCTGCTGTGAGAAAAGCCTATACTGAGCATTAAGGAATCATTTTCATACAAATAAACGTAACCTTTTCTATTTTAAACAAGCTTTACCCTTTAACAGGCTCTCTAGATTTGAGCACTCCTTTCTGTGGAGCTCTGTGCTGCAATTTACTGTACATGCACCTACTCAACCAAACAGGACGGGTCTTTTTCCTGTGGTTTATGAACCGTGACCCCACTGTGCACCAACTTTAATCAAGCAACTGAAAGATCAACATGACTGAGTAGCCCACTCTCCCTAGGAATTCATATTGGACAATACTGCAGCACATGATTTATGTCCAAATTTAAAAATGAATGCCAATTACATGCGTCCTTTGGCTCCTAGTTTGCAAGCCTTGATCCCAGTCAGGCTGGGTCAAATTGTATTCAGTCTAACGGGGACTGGGTAGGGCCTCGTTCTTTTACCGCAGGTCTCAGCCCTGTGTGGATCCAATCAAGACATCTGGATTAAAATGGATTATAGGAGAAAATATGTTTTTAAACGTGAGAAATGTGAAGTAAAAGGAAATATCATTTCTTTTGGACCACAGTTGCTTGTTAATTGGTGGAGCATGATGAGCTGCTGGTGCTATTTTGGGACCCATTTGTGATTGGGTCTAAATTGGATCTTCTTTTTGGACATTATTTTTCAAATTTATTTATGCACGTCAGGTTTTGATAGGTGGGTACATAGGTGGTGGTTCATTTTCTGATCGGGAATGAATAGACTATAGAAATAGAAGAATACTGTAACCCCAGTTATATGCAACTTTCAGTGTGCTGAGGATGAAGGTCATGAAGCCTTTGGAGCCCATTTGAAGGTTCTGTCTGTACTCTTCGAGCCAAGGCTACAGCGCAGTACATAATCATTGCTCTGACCTTTGCTTTGTGTGAATATGTGTGTGCGTGTGTGTGTCTCTGTGCTAAAATGCTACACTCATAACCCAACTCAAATGATTTCAAGAAGTGACTTGTGTTAATTGTAGAAAGTGTTCTGGTCGTTCATTACAATGATTTGGCATTTGTTGCACAAAATAATTCAAATGTCAGACTAATTTCTCAGTTACTGCTTTGTCTAAAATATGCACACACACAAACACGCATGCATCTTACCGAGTACCGATCCGATACCAGCCTGACAAAGTTATTATTATTATTATTATTATTATTAATTAACAGCTGTTACTACAGACCATGTATGGATGTGATATGATTACTATCATTCTACCGTTACACTCTCCACTAGCACCGCACTGTTGTTGTTTGCTATCGTCACGTGACAAACTACCTGCAATCAGTTCTTCTTCGCTGCTCTAAAACAGTGTAGCTGCCGCCATGATACATCCAGGGCGACAGCTCAGTGAAGGCTACTGTTTTGGAGCGGCAAAGAAGAATTGACTTCCAGTTAAACAAGTTAATTTTCTTCTGGGTTAATAAATTATGGTCAGATCGGTGCATAGACTGGCGTACTTGCCGATAGCTGATCCCGAATTTTAGGCAGTATCGGACGCTTTTTGATAATGGTATCGGTATCGGAACAACTGTACACCTTATATACATTCAGTACAGCACATTCACATAAACTCTTTTTCCCTGCAACAGAAACAAAACTGCAGTAGAACTGCAGCAGAAATGTGTGTGTGTGTGTCAGAGAGAGAGTGTGTGACCAAAAGAAATGTGGTCTGTTAGAGAAGTGGCATGAAGGTCATAAACACAATTTAGAAAATAAAATAAAGGCCAAGTTGGTTTGGGGTATTCTCGATGTCTGCTCTGCATGAGTGCTGCTGTCTTTTGCTGCTGTATTTTTCAGTTTGACTTGGTTTTCTGGGTGTTGAGAAACTGTTGGAATTACTGATTTTTTTTTTCTTTTTCTTGTAATCAATTAATGTGATGTTACAATGTGATTCAACTGTTCAATTGTGGTACTTACTGTCAAAGACGCTTAATAGGTTCTACTTCCTTTTCTGTCAATACTGATATGTGTTCCCTAAATTGTTCACAGTTGTAAAAAATGATTTAAAGACTGGATGTAACACTAAATGACTGTTTTTAGCAGTGCACTTCTGCACAAAACACCCCCTTTGTAGGTGTAATGTAGTCATGCTATGGCAGATCACAATATCTTAAACATCATTACACTGCTTACTGTATACTATTCTCCAAGGTAACCAGTATACATGTGTCCTTCGTTCCTCCAGATGCTGCCTGGTTGCCATCTGGCATCTTTATTCTTGCCTGGTGTTATTTTATTGCTGCTTTTTCCCACACACATAACGCCTCCATACTGTTTCCATAGCAATGCTATTACTGAGATGACGGTTTTCTCTTGTTGTTACCACTCTTCACTATCAAGTGTCCATATCTGGAGACTCTCTAGCAGCCAGGAACGCTGCTCTCTCTGCAACAAATAGCTAATTGTGGTGCAGGTAGTGTAGGAGTATGTGCTTATTACGCGGTGCAAGTTTGAGAACAACCCTATTATGTCATGCATTTATGTACAATGGAAAAAAAAGTTTCAGAAAAGTTATGCCTTACAACTTTGCTCTCAGAAATTCTCCTGTAAATGCACTGGATTTCAGGCACATTCAGTTTAGGATGCAACATTTTGATTGACATTATGTCAAAGGCTCACTGGAACTATTGGTGGCATTTCTCTTATCTACACTGTAAACCGTTTATATTCTGAGATTTACTTCAAAGAGCAAACACAAAGATGGACAGCGGAACGGAGATTTTATTTCTTCTTTTAAATTGGTCCCTTACAACACATTCATGTTTACAGCAGTGACCTTGAATCGATACAGCAATGACTTGAGCTGCAGTGGGAGGAAGTGTTGACACACACACACACACACACACACACACACACACACACACACACACACGAGGAGAGATTCAACTCTCAGCACAAACACAGCACTGCTGAAGATCTCTTGGAGAAGGGTGAGAGCACAGTGCCTTGCTCGCAGGCACTTTATAATGAGGTCCTTGGTTGTTTTTGCTTGCAAAACATTTCAGTCCAGACATATGGTGCTAACAACTCATATGGCTCCATGAACAGATATTACCATGGCGACTAACCTGGGGGATTTAAACAAAAAAAGTAGCATAGTGTAAGACTTAAAGTTCACAGGATGCAGTACATTTAAGTGTTTTAAAGAACTTTGGAATGAAGTATATGCGCCGCAGCTTCCACTGATATTATTACGGTCTCTATACATTTGAGCTTTTTGTTCATAATCAAAACAAGTTGTGCCAAAGGGATCCCTTGACCTCTGACCTCAAGATATGTGAATGAAAATGTGTTCTATGGATACCCACGAGTCTCCCCTTTACAGACATGCCCACTTTATGATGATCACATGCAGTTTTGGGGCAAGGCATAGTCAAGTCAGCACACTGACACACTGACAGCTGTGGTTGCCTGTTGGGCTTGAGTTTGCCATGTTATGATTTGAGCTTGTTTTTTATGCTAAATGCAGTACCCGTGAGAATTGACAAGATTTGTCATTGTTTTGTGTTGTTAATTGATTTTCAGTAATATATATACATATATTTGCATAAAGCAAGCATATTTGCCCACTCCCATGTTGATAAGAGTATTAAATACTTGACAAATCTCCCTTTAAGGTACATTTTGAACAGATAAAAAATGTGTGATTAATTGCGGTTAATCTCAATTAATCATGAACAATCATGCGATTAATCGCGATTACATTTTTTAGACGATTGACAGCCCGAATTACGATGTTACTGCCATTAAAAAGTAACTTGTTATGTTTCAGCGTTACCTACTGAGAAAAGTAAAACTGAAAACCCCTTTGCGATTCCTTGTGCATATTGGTTAAGCGCAGCCTACTGTACCTCTACATTTCGAATGTATTAACTCCCCCGTCATTGCATTGCCTCGTCTACAGCATCTGTAACTCTGCAGGCAGGAATGACAGACGCAATATCCCCATTACAGCTCTTTAGCAAATGTTTTTTTCTGTCAGGCACTGTTCCCTCCATGTTACGCGTCATAGGGATCTTATTAATGATCTTATGGAGACTCTACAGTTGATATTGGCAGCATCTCCTCCGCCACGTATCCAGCTACAAGCTCATTAATTTCCCTCGGATTGACAGCCGAAAGACGTTGCTGTTTTGGAGCTGTAGCACCGGCATCATTCTCCTCCTCGATGCGCATCGCCACCCACCAGTGTTGTGGAGCGGTGTATATAGTATGCATGGGGCTTCTTCAGATTTGAAGTAGAGTTCTTTGCAGCTGACAGAGGCTCATCCTCCAGGCACAATTTGCATTTCACTGTGAAGTTCTTATGACTTGACCCAAACAGCATGTGATTATCATAAAGTGGGCATGTCTGTAAAGGGGAGACTCGTGGGTACATATAGAAACTATTATCGTTCACATATCTTGAGCTCAGAGGTCAAGGGACCCCTTTGAAAATGGCCATGCCAGTTTTTCCTCGCCAAAATTTAGCATAAGTTTGGAGCGTTATTTAACCTCCTTCGTGGCAAGCTGGTATGACGTGGTTGGTACCAATGGATTCCTTAGGTTTTCTAGTTTTATATGATACCAGTATCTTCACTCTAGCTTTAAAAAACTGAGCCCGCTACAACCTAAAAATCGCAAGTTGCGTTAATGCGTTAAAGAAATGAGTGGTGTTAAAACGATTTTGCGTTAACACATTATTATCGCGTTCACTTTGACAGCCCTAATAATGATATGTAATGATGTTTAAGGGCACATTTGGACAAATAGGGATCAAAGTTACAACATGAGCAGTAGTGCTGTTTTAATTATAACTGCCTTGCACTGTATTGCAATGTGGTACGTTATCTTTTGACTACAAATCTACTGTAAGAATGTCCTCAGTAACTGGTTTGTGACAGTGATGGATAGAAGGTCACGACACTTTGACCCTTCTCATCTTCACCAGCTGTCTCAAGTCTTAATAACTAGCTGTAATCTAATGCTCCTCTGAGAACAATGACAGCCTCTAAATGGATACACTCAGGATTATGACCCAGTGGTGACCTGCCTGTGTGTGTGTGTGTGTGTGTGTGTGTGTGTGTGTGTGTGTGTGTGTGTGTGTGTGTGTGTGTGTGTGTGTGTGTGTGTGTGTGTGTGTGTGTGTGTGTGTGTGTGTGTGGTTGGGTTTAAGTGAGCGGGTGATACAGAGAGTGAAGTGAGACGCTTATGTTGTTAAGCTGTCTGTTGATATCACCTGTCTTTGTGGAATTTGTCAAGTTGTAATTTAATGTTAAATTCCTAGAACCAAATACATTCTCCAGATATCAAGCATAGATCCTGCTCCTTATCATTAGATACTTTACAGGGTTTCCGACAGAATGAGGGAGGTGTATCTGTGTTTCTATCTGTGTTTTCTATCCCGTATAAGTACATGTAGTGCAGTGTATAACGAGAGAGGGATGAATATGTGTACAGATTATTAGATATTCTCTGTGTTGTTTGGGGCATGTTTGGCACACTTTTTAGACTCATTATTCCCAGAGAACTGCAAAACAATCTTAATTATAAGCTCAACTAAAGGTGAACTCTTAATTTGGACAATAATTAAGTCGAGTCATGTATTGCGGTAATTAATGAGCACTCTGTTACATAAGCCCCTCTTGGTCTGGAGGAGATGCGGTTTAATTTCAGGGGTAATTTTGTCGATACTTTGAGTGGAGGTGGCAGCTGCAGGAGGTCTGGCATCTTTCCTCTGTGACACACCTCAGTGCTCAGCCGCTGGATAATGGAAACTCCGGCTTTTAGGCAAAGCTGAGTGGGGATGTTTAGTGGAAAATTGGTCTTCTGCTCATTTGCCGCTGCTGAAGAGTAAGCCAACCTAGTGTACCCACCTTCATATTTGTAATATGGAGTTTACCCTGCTTTTTGTGCTCACACATGTTTTTACGATGCAGATTCACAACATACAGGAAGTGTAAGTTTCATGAGAAGTCAACGGCGAGAGAGAAATATTTTTTTGATCGCGTTTGAATCGCGCCATGAATCACACTTATGAGGTTTGTCAATTTAAAAGATAATTTTGCGAGTTAAGAAAGTTGCAGTTTGTCGTAGCATCATTTAGTTTTGTGTGAAACTGCTCAGTGGACTACATCTCTCGTCTCGCACAATATACGTCACCAACACCAGCTAGCTAGCTAACTTAGCTATGACCACGCACAAATGAAACGTTATCTTACCTGATGTGTGTTATCGAGCGACTCCTGGTCTTTTTATCAGCCGGGAAGCGAAAGAACGATCAGCCCCGTTGCTCGTGTGAGTACAACCCAGTGCGAAACACACAGGCATCGTAGCTTCAGCGAGAGAGATGTTACTTATGTAACCTTTGGGTGTGTCGTCTTTCTAATTATGTATTTTCACAGTCTGATCCGTCCATGTCTGATTCAATGCGCAATTCAAACGAGATCAAAAAAATATTTGTCTCTCGCCATTGACTACCATTCAGATTTTTTCCGAAATAAGGTCCCATAGTGGAACACCGGAAGGGGAGGGACTTTTCCTCTCTATTGGCTTTTATTTTTCTTATGGTGATCAAAAACTCATCTTTATCTCCTGTTAAGTCACCTTCTGCATGTGACAAACTAGAGTGTTTGATGTATTTCCACAAGGAAGTATTGTAATTGCCCATAAAATGAAATTGGTTGCAATAATAAAAGATTTATTGACAAAAACAAAACAATCATAAAAGTGCAATTATAAAGCTAAGAGATTGGTAATTAAAATCACATTACAATCCATCTTAGGCTCACACGTGCTTCCCCTGAAAACATGCTCACAGCGAGAAGATGGAGGAGGGGAATCTCATTTGAGACCCATCACATACGCATCTTCATGGTACGGCCCTTGATTGACATGAGGAATGACCTCAGGGCCAAGACTCATCACTGTAAATACGCTTATGACTGTTGTATCCTTGACCCATGATCTGCCCCGCTTAAATGTGTAAACCACTTAAATGATACAAATGTCACAGGAATAAATCCCCAGGAGTAATGTACGACATTCAGTGTGTACACGCATTTCATCATTAAACAGGATGCCCTGCTAATATTAAATAACTGCACAGGAAGTAAAATCATGCTCCATTCCCGGAGCTCTCCCCAAGATTATTTGAATCTTCAATAACTGTAATATAGCAATATGCTGATGCTTGTAGTGTAAATTTGCCATATTCACATTTTAACGTAGTTCCCTTAAGGGTATTTTGAATAAATTCTGCAGAATAATTTATGTAATAATATTAACACAAGATATGAGGAAGAATACAATGTAACTTCCCTGCACTTGAAATATATAATAGGATAAAATATAAAATGTATTATAAACTGTATATTATAAACATAATAAATACAAAATCTAACATGTAGGCTGCCTGTTGTTTACTTGATTGAGCCCCGAGCTTTGCTGGAAGTGATGGAGGTGTGACAGCTTCATGGCGTCACCATTGGTGCAGAGAGCGTGATCACTGACCGCAGTGACAGGGGTGAAATTGAAATGCTGATTTTATGAATTATAATGGCTATGATTGACTAATGAAGCATTCATGCTCTGCCTCTTTCTTTGCCATTCTGCCCTTTGACCTGTGGCCTCAGTCATGGCTGGAAGGACTGGGAATGATTTAATGATTGTGTGTGACGCTGTGTGTATGTGTGTGTTTCATTGCATTGTAATTTCTCAGAGCTGTCACTTTGAAATGACAAACTGAATCATTCTTTTGCTCAAAGCCTTTTATATAACTATGTTTTCTCCATCTTAAGGTACGTAAATCACACTTTGTAAGGTTTTTTATTTGAAATAAAAGTTGTTTCATTCCTTTAGAAAACAATATTCAATAGTCACAATAATCATTCATCTGTTGAGGAGAAGTTAATCATCAACTATTTTGACAATGGATTAATCGGTTTGAGTCATTTTTTAAGAAAACAAAGGCAAAATTCTCTGATTCCAGCTTCTTAAATGTGAATATTTTCTGTTTTCTTTACTCCTCTATGACAGTAAACTGAATATTTTTGAGTTGTGGACAAAACAAGACATTTGAGGACATCATCTTGGGCTTTGGGAAACACTGATCAACATTTTTCACAATGTTCTGACATTTTATAGACCAAACAACTAATCGATTAATCGAGAAAATAATCGACAGATACTGAAAATAATCATTAGTTGCAGCCCTAGTCGGGATTGACCAGTTTTTCTTCATAACCGTAAGAATTGTAGAAGCTACGATATATTCTCACGAGCCACGTTGTCTGTGTTTGCGGTGAAATCTCCTCTTACGTGAGTCACGTAACACGTGTGTTTGTGCCGGTTTGTTCTGTGTGTGAGAGAGTCGTGCCACTGACTTGAGGCGTTGAGAAGAAGAGCTGTAAAAATGTCAGAGGTAACTGATATTCCACCCAAATAAGCGCCTTAAATCGGCAGTGTGGGAGCATTTTGGATATTTACAGCATGGCCAGGGAGTAGTTGTAGAAGATGGATATCCAATTTGCAAAGTGTGCCGTCGTAACGTGACTGCAAGGGGTTCCAACACTTGGAATATGTTCCGACGTCTTTTAGATAATCATCAAACCCTTTACGCCCAAGTCAATGTAAAAATAGTTAACTTGCTAGTGCACTAAGCTGGACCAAAACAGTTTAAACTCGGCCAAGAATAGTTTACTTTAGGAATCTTGCAGGGATATCATATTACCAACTGAGGAGGATGGTGGGAAGGGTCTGTTGTTGTTAAGAAGTTAAAAAGGTTGAGAACCACAGCCATCTTGTTGTGGCTCCATATTTGCAGCAAAGCATGCGGGATAAAAGAAACAATAGAAACCAAATAGAGGAAACGGTTTCATATACATATATCAAACCACACTGGTACTTTTAGGAAATGTGAAGTCACCTTACTTCCTCACTGGGGCCTTTTTTCGACTTATTATTTTCTGCAAATGTTATGGAAAAGCAGTGCATCCAACCCAGTTCTAACACCTGGAGAAGCTTATTAAAGTACCCGACTCTCCAAGGGGTGGCACTCTGAAAGTTTGAAGATTAAAATAAGTTCCTGAACTGTTGGGAAAACAGGCTGCAACACCAAGAAGGGTCATGTTGTTCAACTTTTATTTCCTGAGTTGCACACCGAGTCTTTTCATCTCTTGTTCTGCTTACCATACAGTTTTTGACTAGGAATATGAGGACAGAAACAAGTCCGATTTTCTCTACAGCGTCAAACCTCACTGATAACAACCCCCCTACAGCTGCCTCAAATGGTTCGGTCCATGGCAGTGGGAACAGCTCAGTCCTGTGGGCAGGAGATGAGGAGCTTACAGTCACAAGGAGGGCTGATGGCCCTGATGCTACCCTGTCAACTTGCGTCATGGCACTCCCAGCAGTGCCATAGACAAGGGCACAAGTATACAGCGAGTGTGTGCATGTTGTGAATTGCAGTACACAGACAGCACTAGTTTGGTGATGGTCAACTGGGACCCTTACATTGTACGTTGTCGTATTGCTTATTACTGGGTCTGAAATAACCCAGTACCAAGTAGTATTAGTAGTAGATCTGAAAAAGATGACCGTTTTGCTCTCAGCCAATCACCACGAGCCTTTCTTCGATTTATTGCGACCTTTGATTGGTCCACTACTGCGGCAGCTACAACCGATACAGCCGGGATTGCCTGCCTGCACACAGCTCTGAACACGGAGATGTCTGAGCCGGCGGCTAGCAGCTAACGGTGCTTACAGCGCTAACAACGGCAACAAATGCTGACAGAGGTAACACTTAACCTGGGGGGGGGGAACCGGAGGGTGGCCGTTACGCTTCCTCAACAACGCGGTCCCGCAACCGTGTTGTGGGGGACGCCGTTATCAGCAGTGACCTCTATATGAGCGCTGTGCAGTGCGGCGGTGATTAGCCAGCCAGTGGGACACAAACACACACAGCTTCCATTCACATGATGGGTATCAAATGAAGTACTCTATTGGTATCGGTATCACTTTAAGGGTCCTGGTATTGGTCCTGGCATCGTAATTCTTTAAACGATACCCAGCCCTATTTATTACTAGTGCAATACAAGCTGGATTTAGCGCTGTGACGCTGTCGGCACAGGTTGCCGATGTAGGCTACTTTTTAATGTGCCAGAACGTGTCATAATTTCAAATGCTGGTCCAGCTGGTTTGCAGAAAATCAAACTGGATTAAGAGCGTACACCGGACCAGACCAGCAATTAGCCCAGGAAATTAACCCAACTCTACTCTGTATCTCTTGCTCAGCAAGAATAAACGTGGCTGTCTGCATTGCGAACATCATGTGTATCATAGAAATGATGTTCACATCAGTGTTAGGCCAGGTAGCGTTTACCTGAGGTCAATCACTGTACAAGTACTGTTGATCACTGTACAAAATTTTAAAGAGAAAAACACACACACACGCACATACATACAAACATACAAACACACATCTGTACACACTCACACATAGCGTGGAGCATCTCATGGGGATTTCAGTATGTAGTGTGCGGGCTTTTGCTGACAAAGCTCATGACCCAGCATGAAGTAGAGCACACACATACACACACAGGTGCAAAAGTAGGACACAGTCGCTGCCTTACGCTCAGAGTTATGAGGATGTCATCACTTGCTGCTTGCGGGGCAGCTGCTGGGAAAACCAAAACAAAACCTAGATGATAACCAGAAAAATGGTGAAGGAGGCTTCAAATATGTGCAACCTGACTAAACAGATCATAGATGGGGGTGAATTTTAAACCCACGGGATTTTATTTTTAGACACAACCAGCAGCTAGTGTAAGTCACTATGATGGTCAGTCAGGTGGTCGATTCATTTTACTCAGATCTACTGTGCACGTGCTGTTATGGGCCACAGCTGCAAAGACTCTGCATCTGGCTGACTGCTGCATCAGTTTAACTCAGCTGGAAGAGCAGAGCCAGAAATCCCAGGCTATATCGCAGTGTCTCATGAATTATGTGTTGTCTCTCTACCTCTCAGTAGCCAGATTTAAATGGTCATAAAGGCACAATAAAGAGAAATTATGTATAATATTTACAAAAATGTTAAATTGCTTGACATTTTTCTTCAGGCAGTAAGTCTGCTGCAGTCAGAAAAGTTTAGTTTAGTTGCAGTAGAGCCTTGAGAAAACAGCACATACTGTACACTGAGTGACAGCTCACAACATTTGAGAAGATGCAGTTACTGCAGAACAAGCAAGCTAGAAGACTTACAGTACACAACTTTCGCCAGTGATTTAAAGAGCAGCAAAGCTGCTGTCACAGACATTAAGCATCTTCTCAACAAATACAGTTTATCAGTAGCTCTCTGAGCTTCTGTGAGCTGCAGATTAGCTGTAAAACTTCTAATAAAACATGAATGCTTGTATGGATTGCTGCTGAATTGTAGCCTCCTTTATTGGGCATCAGAGCAATAAATGTGTGGTGCTTCAGATAATAAAACTCGCTGTATGTGTCCATACGCAAGCTCCAAGCTTGGGAGTGCATCTTTCCTGTGTTATATTAGGAATATTGATTTTAGGCTCTTAAATACTGCATCTGTCAGATGTGTTTCAGTCATAATTGATAGAGTGCATATGTGACATATTGTTCAAACAGAGGAAAAGGATAAAAGAAGGAGAGGAGAACTCAGGTATTGAAATATACTGTACTATAGGAGAAAAGCTGTCAAATGTTATCAAACTCCAGACATCTGAACAAATGTTTTGACTCAAACTGTTAAGGAAACAAAACCCTGCTAGCGGCGCTGGTAGACTGTACTCAGGCTCAGTGGTGCTTTGAGCGAAATGCTAACGTGAACTTGCTAATATTTTTACTATGATAATGCTAACATGATTTCCACCCTCCGCCGCGCACACCGCCTTTGAACGCTCCCTCCTCCGCACGGCAATTTCCTCATTAACGTTATGGTTCCCTTACAGCATTGGGTTTAAAGCCGAAATATTGCCAATTAGGGGCTTTTGCTTTTTTCCTTTGACACCAAATCCTCCGCCACCGTCTTGTCTGTAAACTCTCTCTTGTCCCGTGTATGAAATCTTACTCCTGCTACTCTGTGCTGGGACTCTGTACGGAGCAGACACTTTCAGTGTGTAGCGTCCGTCGTCCGACTATGTATTGATAGCACGGTGCCGATACGCGATCATTAACCAAATGGGTTTTATTTCAATAAAAAAAGCAAAACGATGGTACAGCGGTGGGAAAATAATGTAATCGGCGAGCCTAATGATGGCGCAAGATGAAAAGTCAGGGTATCACCAAAGTTATTACAATTCATCCTGAGGGTGAATGTGTGGACCAATTTCACGGTAATCCATCCAGTAGCTGTTGAGACATTTCACTTAAAACCACAAATGTCACCTTCATGGTGGCGCTGTAGGAAAAGACTGGGGGATTACCAAAGTCTGTAGGATCATCGTCTTTGTGGCAATCAATCCACTCGTTATATTTCAGTCTGGACCAAAGCTGTGGATCAATTTACTGACTAACCAACACTGCCATTCCTAGAGCCACGTCCGTCGCTAGCGTGGCTGAATAAAGAGACCTTAATTGTAGCTGTGAAAGGAAGGCAGCGTGTCTCGTTTATTTCTGGTGTTTCTCTCACTCAGTTCAGTCACCCTCACTTTGCTTCATTAACCTCTGCACAACCTTCGCATACAAGACTTAGGAAGCGTTTTAGGTCACAGGAGTGATGCACAGTTTAAATATGAAATTAGTAATTTGTATTTCAACAACCCACATTTTTATAACTTTAATTTCAACATAGATAAAAACACACATACACACACTATTGTAAGAAATGTTTACAGTAACGCACTCAAATTTCATCCAGCAGCGTCTGTGTTTTGACAGTGATGGATGGAGACTCAAGTGTTGCTCACACTCCAGGACAATAACACACTTTGCAACCACAGCCCTTTTTCACTCAGCACTTTTCTGCTCCTCATTAGAGGGAAGAGGGTTTAAACCGGCTCCAATTCCATGTGATTGGGAATCTGCTGTTCCCCTGAGGAGTGGGATGCAATCGATCTGGAATGAGCTGCTGAAGAACGGCTTTTCGATTAGGTGTGAAATTGATCTTAGGCTGTGTACATCTTCTCAGTAAGGTTGGGAAGATTGGACAGGAGGGGTTGAGATGATATGAAGAGTTCATTTCTAAAGGACGGAAATTGGATTAAAAAAAACTTTCTCCTCTATGAAAACAGGAGAAAGTTTATAGTAAACACAATGTGATACATATTACACTACATACAATCAGATATACATTATGGAGTGGTTTGAAGATGGGGGGGGGGGGGGTGTGCTGCTGATGAGCTAATTGCAGGATTGCACAATGAGCTTCTGTGCTGTTGAAATCAAATCAATGAAATACAGCAGTTTTAAACAATGGACTGTTCTTATAATAAAATATAATGAATTACCTCAACAGGCAGTTCTGGCCCTGGTTTCTATAAACCACTTTACCCCAAACGACTCTCATTGAGTGATTCCAAAGCCTTTTTTAGACGAGGTCAATCTAGCAGGAGGAGCTCCAGTAATGGGGTTTGTAGCGTGGATGTATTTATCATGTCATGTTTATAGATTGTATATACCTGTTTCTTTTACCTACAAAAGTTATTTTCCCTGCATTGAAGACAACCTTTACAGCAAGCGCAGGCATTTTCAAACTAAAGCACTTTGCTTTTCCAAATACATTTTGAGACAGTTGTTTCGTTGGGTTGGGTATCGAACTTCAAAGTACGTCAGTAGCACCGCTTATAAAATGGTCCGGATGTATCAAACATCTGGTCAGATTTGTACTATTTGCTTATTAATTGATCAGACATTACCTGATTTAAATCCAGTTTTTGTCAGTTTTAGATTGTCTTTGATTTAGGCAAAGTTCTTGGGTATAGTGGTTTGTGTTTTGATGACATTTGAGTCTTCTAAATTGAGGCTTCTTGTGTTAAATAATAAGCGTTTTTTTTAATTCTTTTTGTACGATTAATTTGCACCTCAATATATTTCTTCAAACTGTTGTTTTTGTCATGAGTACTTTCACACAGAGTGCGAATATTACGCGCCGAAAAAGCAACTTAACTTTTTTTGGAACGAGGTTGATTTTCTGAGCTTTCGCACCGCAAATAAAGGCATCAACCAATCACGTTGTGCAGAACGGTTTGAGTTGCGGCTATATTTATGAAGCAACAACATGGAGACTCCGTAGTCCGAACCAGGACGGCAAACTTTATTGCTCCTTTCAACCTTGACAAGAGTATTTTTCCTTTTCGCGTCGTTTATTCGTCACACCCCCAGTGTGTAAAGACCTTAAGAGTCTGCAGCCATGCTAGCTGCACAGTGAGTCTGTACTCAGCGTTGCTTTGAGCTAAATCACAGTGACGGTGATTATTGATGTATGAAGGTGTAATGTTTATCATGTTAACCATCTTAGTTTAGCATGTTTTATGCTAACATTTGCTAATGAGCACTACACACAAAGTACACATGATGTTGATAGCAATGTCATCAGTCATTAGAATTCATCCTCTGGGACCGACCAACTGCCGAAAGCGTAGCTAAAAAAAGATATATATTTTTGTTTAAAAACACGTTTTTAGTCCTTGAAGTACAGTATCATAAAAAGTATTGTTATCGGCACTTTAAAACAATACCTAGAACTGTTGTTGGGCTCTGACGTCGTCTTGTGTGTCAAGAAAACTGGTCTAACGAACAGTGCATGTGGCTCAAATTGTGTGTGTGCTGTGTGAAGCGCTGAAAGATCATATTTTTTCAGTATAGCAATATGCTCTACAGTTAATTCCTTGTCCTTGGCTCTGCGCCTCCCACCTCCAGTTTAGATGCTGAATTTGAAAGGAGAACCAGACTGATAACGCGGGTGTTTCCATGGCATTCACAACCACGTTCTCCTGCTTGTAGATTGTTGCTCGTACCGCCTTTTTTCATGTGTGTTAACGTTTATCAGTAAAAACACCTGCTGACAGTGGAGAGAACCACACAAACAAACCAATGTACATACACAATAAATACTGTATTTAGATTTGTTTCTGCGTATTTGTCCAGATAATGATAAGGTCTGTTTCCTCTGTCAAAACATTTGCATATATAATCAGTGCTGACATTTACGCCACAAGTGCTAATCCACTCTACACACACACACACACACACACACACACACACACACACACACACACACACACACACACACACACACACACACACACAGAAAGAGAGATTGTTGAAAGACCCTACAGCAAAATGCTCCATTTACCTCCGCTTGACACCCGTTATAGAATTACTGGAAAGCACACAACATAAACACAGCACTCTGCAAACACACACACACACACACACACACACACGCACACACACACACACACACACACACACACACCCACACTTACACAGTCATTCACATGCCATCAGACATTTGGATGTGCAGTAATCAAACATAAACAGATGCATTAATTCTCTCTTCGCAGCTTTGTAACGCCTCAGCCTGCTGTTTTTAAGTCGTTTTCCTTCTCTTGATTCTAATCTCTGCACACCTCCCCCCATCTCGTCCATCCGTCCTCCTCTCGTTCACTTTGATTTGCAGCTGCCTGTGGGGGTTGTATGTATGTATGTACAGTGTGTGAGGGGATTTGGGGAAAAAAGTATTACTTGATGTCAGCAAATATATGTTTCTGACTTGCACGTACTGCAGTTTTTGCATAATGTTTGTATGTATGTGTGCACATATAGAAAAATGCACAAATTATTCACCAATTACAGTGTATATGCTTTCTTTCAATTAGGGCTGTCAATCGATTAAAATAGTTAATCACGATTAATCGCAAATTAATCAAATTTTTTATCTGTTCAAAATGTACCTTTAAAGGGAGATTTGTCAAGTATTTAATACTCTTATCAACATGGGCAAATATGCTGCTTTATGCAAATGTGTGTATATATTTATTATTGGAAATAAATTAACAACACAAAACAATGAAAAATATTGTCCAGAAACCCTCACCATGTGATTATCATAAAGTGAGCATGTCTGTAAAGGGGAGACTTCTGGGTAGCCATAGAACCCGTTTTCATTCACATATCTTGAGAGCAGAGGTACCCATTTGAAAATAGCCATGCCAGTTTTTCCTCGCCAAAGTTTGGAGCATTATTTTGCCTCCTTCCTGACAAGTTACTATGACATGGTTGGTACCAATGGATTCCTTAAGTTTTCTAGTTTCATATGATGCCAGTAATGCGTTAAAGGAATTAGTGGCGTTAAAGCGAATTTGCGTAGACGCATTATTATCACGTTAACTTTGGCAGCGCTGCTTTCAATATATAGTGAATTTTAAAGCAAAGAGCCAAACGTCTCTAAGTTATAGCGGCAGGATTTAAGGGCACAGAGCCAACATATGTTTGTTACTTGTGTATTGGTCCAGAAAATAGAGAGAAAAAGAGGGAAAGAAGAAGAAAAAGAAATACCACAGAGAGAATAATGTGTAGAGCACAGACGGAATAAAGGGTAACAGCTTTGCTGCTTGGAAATTATTGGACAGGAAGAGAGAAACCTTCAAAGATGGGTGACAGGTGAGAAAAGAGAGTGAGAGGGTGAGTGAGACGGGTAGAGTGGGAGCTAAAGAGAGAGAGAGAGAGAGTGGAAGTGAGAGAGAGAGCATTGTGCTACATGCCTCTCAGTTCCCTGAAGGTGCGCTGTCGGTGAAGTAGCTGCCCTGCTGAGAAAAACAAAAACAGGAAGAAGGAAAAAAAATCCAAATATTGGCTAGAGAACAAATATCAGAGAGCGAGAGGGGGAAAGAAGTTAAAGAGGGGGAAACTGGGGCACATTAGTGACACGCATTAACATCGGCAGGCAGGAGAAGCTGAGGAGAGTGAAGAAGAGGAGGGAGATGAAGAGCGTGGAGAGGAGGACAAGAAGTGACAAGACGGGAAAAAAGTGCTGATGGCAGAGGTGTGCTGGTGCACCCTGCCTGGACCTGAGAGTGACTCCCCCCTCCTTGTTTCCTCCTAACTCTCTTCCCCGTCTCCTTATCCCCTCGCTGACCCTGTCCCCTCCTCCTTCACTCTCCCCTCTCTCTCTCTCTCTCTCTCTCTCCCATGCTATCGCTCTCTCCCTCTCTTCCCACAGGCAGACCAGGGAGAGCAGAGCGCCTGGGTCGCATCTCCGTCTCTCTCTTTCGCTCTCTGCCATCCCTCTGCGCTCTCCGCGGCTCCTCTGCTTGTCATTCTGCAGCTGAAACCCC
Organism: Sebastolobus alascanus; assembly: GCA_916701645.2. NCBI lineage: Eukaryota > Metazoa > Chordata > Actinopteri > Perciformes > Sebastidae > Sebastolobus > Sebastolobus alascanus. The sequence continues at coordinate 3,497,525 of CAKAOJ020000068.1, read as the reverse complement.
CGTTAGAAAATTCCCCGAGCTCGGCATCAGAGGCAGGACACGGGAGCAGGGCAGACCGCGGGGGAATTTGGGATCTCTCAAAGAACCGAGGAGTCTTTTGTTCTTTTCACGCTTTTGATGATTGACCTGCTTCTCTTCTACAAGGAAAGACTTTAAATGGAAGACTTGACGTGAGAGAAAAAGAAACAGAGCAAAAGATTTTGCAGCTTTATTTTGCCTCACAGAACAAAGTGATGCGAAAGGAGACAGAGCGTTTGGAAGTGAGCAACTGAAGACTCTCCAAGAAAAGAACTGCAAAAGAAACCTGAACACAGACTTTGCATAAAACAGGACGCTGAATCAAGAGATTTAAAACAAAACACTCTTTGAGACTTCCCTGCCGGTCTCCGCTCCTTTCTGTCCCATCTGTACTTTTTTTCCTCTGCGTTCTCGGGCTCTGCTCCCTCCACTGAAGCTCAGCCATGCAGGTGTCCATCGCCTGCACGGACCACAACCTGAAGAGGGGGAATGGGGACCACAGCAAGCAGAGCGCCACCAGCCCCAACGTGGTGAACCAAGCCAGGGCCAAGTTCCGCACCGTGGCCATCATCGCTCGCAGCTTCGGCTCCTTCACTCCGCGGCACATCTCCCTCAAGGAGTCCACGGGGAAACACACGGGCATGAAGTACAGGTGTGTGTCAGAGTATGTGCAGGGTTTAGTGACCGAATGTCATGTTTATTAAAAAAAAGCTGTTTATGTGTAGTTTTTTCCCCTCCACATGTTTGTGTGTGCTGCCATGCTACTCATGTTTCTGTCTATATTTCTATTCTTGTCCACTCCATCTCAGCTGCTACGTCTTCATTATTCTTTTATTATGCTGCTCAATATTTCATTAGAGCTGAGTTGTCCACACGCTGTAATTTTGAACGCAACTTAATTCCTTTGTTGTGCAATTCTGTTGCACCTTTCAGAGTTAAAAGTTTAAAAGATGGTATTTGATATCTTCCAAAAAAGTACACGCTATCCAGAAGGACCCTGTTATTTGCTTGGCAATAATTCATTAATGTTAATCAACTTTTAGTGAAATTGTATCACAATAATGTAAAAAAAATTAGGGCTGTCAATCAATTAAAATATTTAATCGCGATTAATCGCATGATTGTCCATGATTAATCACGATTAATTAAGAGAGATTTGTCAAGTATTTAATGCTCTTATCTACATGGGAGTGGGCAAATATGCTTGCTTTATGCAAATGTATGTATATATTTATTATTGGAAATCAATTAACAACACAAACAAATGACAAATATTGTCCAGAACCCCTCATAGGTACTGCATTTAGCATAAAAAATATGCTCAAATCATAACATGGCAAACTCAAACCCAACAGGCAACAACAGCTGTCAATGTGTCAGTGTGCTGACTTGACTATGTTGCCCCAAACTGCATGTGATTATCATAAAGTGGGCATGTCATTCACATATCTTGAGGTCAGAGGTCAAGGAACCCCTTTGAAAAGGGCCATGCCAGTTTGTTCTCGCTCAAATTTAGTGCACGTTTGGAGCGTTATTTAACATCCTTCACGAAGATCTAGTATGACATGGTTGGTACCAATGGATTCCTTAGGTTTCGTATGATACCGAGATCTTCACTCTAGCTTTAAAACGGAGCTTGCTACAACCTCCGAATAATTGATTAACGAAATTAGTGGCGTTAAAACGAATTAGCGTTAACTCGTTATTATCGCGTTAAATTAAACATATCGAATTCAGTGAAATAGCCGTATTAGTATCTTAACACTGATTTCAACCATATTTCCGCCCTCTACTTGGCTTGTGTTGATCCCAGAGAAATGTGTTATGTAGTGCTTTAAAGAGTCTTTTTATGTAAATGAGAAGATGGCTTTAAAGCTGAAGTCGGTAACTTTGATAAAAATATGATAAAAAAAAAAGTTATTTTATAACGGTCACTATATTCTGACAGTAGTGCATGAGACAGGTAATCTGTTTTCATCATATTTGCTCAAAGTTCCTGACCGCAGCTTTAAGTCTTTTTGATAACAAACTGCCTCACTGAAAGCCACGTAATTCCCCTTTTCTGCCCTGAAATCCCCTCTCTCACGTGCCTTTTCTTGCTGTCACATTGTGGCATTTCATAAAAGCCACTCTTGCCAGCGCCATCTGAAGCACCTTCTGCCAAGCCTGCAGTATGTTTTCAGTGAGCTTGCGCTCCACAAATTCAGTTTTGATCCTCAGTCTCCAGACTTATCAGTAAGTCATACAGAAGCTGCTCATTCACTTTGGTTGTCACAAGCAAACCTGACAGGATTTACGAAATAAATGCCGTCTGCTACCCGGTGAGAGTTTACTGACAGTTCCTACAGGTTCTTTGTCTGCTCTGTCTATCATTGTGTCTCCTCTCTCCTTCCTTCTTTCTCCCCACAGTTCATTTACACCATCTCACATATGCTGTCTGTCTGTCTCGCACAAATCTTGAACCTCTCTCCCTCGTTTTCTGTCTTGCTCACAAATACTCGACGCTTTCAAATGCCATGAATGGAAGAGGATTCTTCTGCTTCACTCCCACACACCTTCACACTTTTTATTTTATAACTCTCTCTCTTCCTCTGCCTCTCTCTATGGTTTGGTGAGACGGCTCTGCAGTGTGGGCAGAGTGTCTGAGTCGGATTTGACCTCCAGCAGTGCTGTTCCTCAGCTGACTTGTGTGTTTGACTCTCAAGGCCTCGGGCTGTGATTCTTACGTAAAATATGGTGCCGTTACTTTCTTTTCAAGCTCTGCAGATCGCCTTGAAATCAAGACTGGTGTGTGTGTGTGTGTGTGTCAGATTGTGTATGAAGACATGTTTTGTGCGTGCATAGAGAAGAGATAGAGACAGATTGCAGGCTGAAGGTAGCGCTAACTATTCAGCACTTAACTGTATTTGATGGTGTTAATATTCTATTGAATATTTATAAAACTTTTCAGTGTCAACACAGGGGAATCAGACACATCAGACCTGACAATAGTTTTGCATCTGTAGGTAAACTGTAGGGTTGTTTTAGGACTTGCATGTGTAGCTGATGCCAAAGGAAAGTTCTGCTGACTGCTCTGATAAAATGAGGGTGCTCGTCACGCTCTGCATATCCCGGTAAAATAGGTTAATGATGCAAAATTGCTTTGAAAAACTTGCAGGGGAATAACATTTTTCATCCACAGAGAAAAGATTAAATTTTTTTTCTCTTATTTGAAGGGATGATGTTGGTTTTTAACCTGAATAAAAGGCGTGGGCCAGAAACAATTCTGAGATAATGTTTAGTGTGAGTGACTCTCTTAAACAAAACCTATGGTAGATGTTAAGACCTCAGAGGCATCAGTTAGTGTTATTGATCTGAATATCTTCTGCTTTAGTAATTGTGTTTGTTACAGCATTGGTTTCTTACTGTTTCTCAACCTATTCTACTGCTGCATGTGTGTTATGTGTTGTGCCATAAATGGAAATATAAGTACAAGTCTACAACAGGACAGCTGAGGACAGCGAAAGAAACTGAATTTTGCATAATGTTTTGACGTTTTATCAAGTATTACACAGCTGGCTAGGACTATCATGACACTGCTCAAGGCTAATAGAAATCTTGGACTCCGTTTTGAGAATGGACTTACATTACATATTGTCCAGACTCTGAAGTAGTCTAGACAATATGTAATGTAAGTGGGCTGTGATGCAGTTTGACCAGTAATGAGAGCTGGGAGACGGGTCAGGCCATGGCTCGGTGCCACGTAACTCTGCGTTGGAAGCAACAGCCCAGAATGTTGGCGGGGACAGCGAGCGGGTAAACATGCCTGAACCGAAAGTGAAATCTACGGAGCTACACCTGGCAGGTGACATTGAGCTGAAAGCCAATTGTCCTGCTACCGTAACAACAAATGGAATCAGTTCTGTAGACCTAGAGGAATCCAAAAAGGTCGTCTTTGAGGTCTGTCCTTAAAATTGACAGTGTTGTTTTGCTTGCAATGGACCACAGGAAAATGCTAACGACATAAAAACATGAAACGTTTAAATGAATGGGTAGCAGACACTGGATATGTATCTCTATACCTGGATGACCTTCTGCCAATGTTGCTTAACCATATCGATGTGTCAGCGCTGCTGGGAGGAATTGATCGGGCTTCATGAAGTGAACCTAGAAGCTCAAACTGAGGTGTTTGAAGATGAATGCATCATGACTGAGATGACTGACAGGCGTGTGTCTGTAACTGAGAATATCTCATGACACCTCCTGACAGGGTGTGATTGTTCGGTGTATTGACCGGTCTGCTTTGAAAACAGACACAACGGTTCTGACACTACCATGATACTACAGCCACTTCAAACACATCTCAGTCACAGACTAGTACGTGATAGTTGTACGTAATACAGGAAGAAAAATGTACAATCCTGGAAAAGCAAGCAATATGTGGTGAAGGCGCAAAGCGTTTTTGCCACTAGGTTTTCACCTGATCGTGGTGCCAACAGATTGTGTTTGTATCTTGAGAAGCTCTTGGGTCGAGAAGTAACATACAAGAAGCCTGAAAAAGATTTGGCTCACGTCATGTCACAGCTGAGTGCAATGATGGTGCTGAGATGAGAGGAACTTTGGCCCGCGGGAACGTCCGCTACTACGAGCTGAGTCAGAAATACACTAAAGTGCTCAAAAGTTGCACAATTAGGTCAAATATCTTGATCATCATTTTACACATGATTTGATGGATATAGAGATAGGCTATATGTTGAAAATGCTGTTTTAGTTGTATGTAAGTCTCACATGTTTTTAATTCATGGTTTAACTCACTGGTCAAAGCTTCGGGGGGGATGTGTGGCTTTCTTGTTTTTAAGGAGTGTAAGAAAACATTTTTTAAAAATGTGCAGTTGGCCGATATCTCAGGATTTCATTAATTTTTGTGAAGAAAACTAAATGAAATTGTTATTTTTAAATTTTGGATTATTATTTAAGATATAAACAGGATAAGGGCACGATGAAGACCAGAACACAAGCTATATAGAGCCTTCTCTCTCTGCTAAACAGCCTCATCCTGCATTAGAAAGGTGCGCAGTTAAAACAACCGAAGAGCTGATAGAACAATGGTCAAGCGTCAGGGAGAAGAAAACACTGATTACTGATACTTATTAAGTATTGTTAAAATAAAGAAAGACAAAGAATTGTATTAAAAGTTCCTAAAAATAACAGGAAAACTCATCTCTGATTCAATATTCACATAATCTGCTCAGAATTCATCCAAATCGCTCGTTTTACACAAACTTCTTGTGATCACTGTTTGGGTTAGTTGTACAGTTTATCAGCTGTTCTGTACTGTTATTGTTATGCATTGAATATAATATGGTTTCTTTACTCCTCTATGACAGTAAACTGAATATTTTTGAGTTGTGGACAAAACAAGACATTTGAGGACGTCGTCTTGGGCTTTGGGAAACACTGATGGACATTTTTCACCATTTTCTGACATTTTATAGACCAAACAACTAATCGAAAAAATAATTGGGAGATTAATCGACAATTAAAATAATCATTACTTGCAGCCCTACTATTAATGCCATTGTTTACAGCTCATCTGAAATGTAGGAGTAATCCGAGCGGTATGCAGAGACTGACAGTCACTTACAGAGTGTACAGCACAGAGTGTGCGTGCCAGGATTTTGTAGTGTTCGTCATATGTTTGTGAGCACAGATGTACCCACATGTCAGGCACATGTCTGTTTTCAATACACATTCAGTACAGTTTAGATAATATGTACAGTAAATGAATGTGCAGACATAGAGGACAGCATGTGTTAATCCTACCAGAAGATGCACTCTTTAGTTGTGGTGACTGCTGTCAGTTTGGAGAATGGGTTATTGATAGTGATGCTTTTAGTTTCATGTAATATACTGTTGATGATGGTAGTTTTAAGTTGTTGTTTTTTTTCTTATCCAGCTTTTCATTCTGTAGATTGTGCTGAAATAGATTGAATTTGACTGATTTGAATCCCCTTCTTGTAGCACTATTATAAAATGAAACCTCAAACACACACACTCCTCTATACGCAGCTTCCTCTATAGGATACCACGTCATGTGCCAGTGCAGTCGTCCTGTCAGTTTGTCATTAAAAGTTCAGTAGGCATGGACGGAGCATGGTGAAAATTGCTTCTGACAATAGATGAGGATGGGCTAGAGTTTCTGCTCACATCTCTATGGGAACAATGGGAGGAGAGATGGAGAGAGAAGAAGAGAGAGATGGAAAAGAAAAGAGACGGAGACGGACGACAGGGGACAATACCTGTGTGTGTGTGTGTGTGTGTGTGCTAATCACTCAGTGCTGCATTGTCTCCTGCTGACAGTAATTCTTTTGGATGGACAGTATTGGATGAGATAGACAGTCTCTACCCCCTCCTCCATCTCTCTCTGTTTCTTTTTGTTTCAGGAAGTGAACTCAGGGTTGTGCACGCCATCTGCTCTGGCACTGCGTTGTAGGTGAAAGCATGATGAGAAGCGAGAAGCTTCTCAGTGTGTACCTGTGTGTGTGCGCGCTTCATTTCAGGTGCTTCTTACAGCACATGACAGTCACATAACACATACACACAGGTCACATGAGGGGTCAGGCTGTTTTACTATGTATTCTTATTAACACAAATGTGTGTTTCACATGTTAGAGAGCCGATGTGTCAAACTGGCTGACAGAAATTATAATGAAGGACTTTGAGAGTACTCTGACTTTGAGATTGTCAATTATACCTAATCAAATTAAAACATACGGTCCTTTAGGCGCTCTCAACTTCAACTCTGATGTTCTGTTGAGGCGAATACAGAATATTTAAACATATGTAATATGTTGTTTACTGGTGCCGTATGCGAGCTTGACTGAGCAGAAATCATTTAAATTTTAATAAGTTCTGACCAGCGGAGCAGCAGAGTGGGAGCAGGCTTGGTTCGTGCCTGTGTGGAAGGGCGGGGGTGGTGGATGCGTCTCTTTACTGTACATCTGAATACAGTGATCAGATACTGTACTGGATTATGGTGGATTTATGTACCCACACTCTTTGCATATCTGACAGTACAGCAGAAACAAAAGGTTCACTGGGCTATTTTCTGAGTCGATTACAAAAAAACGCAAGTCTCCTCCCGTCACCCTGATGCACTGTGCGGAGAGCTCATTCAATTGATAACGATTTCCTGTACTTTCAGACTCGGTAAACAACATTTGCATCAGTCAGTCAGTCAGTCAGTCAGACAGGTGAAAGGAGACACACAGGAGAGAGAGGGAGTGGATTTAGATGGCTCTCATGAAGGGATTAAAACCCCTCGCTGTGACTACTGTATACACTTGTATAGATTGAGCCACCAGGGTGCAACTTGCTCCCCGTGTCCCCTTCACTGCCACTCTGTGTGTTGTGATAACAAGCTCTGAATCAGTTCCTAGTAGCATTTGAAATGGGCTAGAGCAGCAGTGTTTTTTTAATTGATAGAGGGAAGCATTAGGAGGCACGAGGCTGTGTTTGACTTAATAACAAATCTATTAATAAATCAATTGGGAATATGTGTGTCAGTATAAACCCCCCACAGAAATGTGTGAAGCATTAAAATGCTTTATTTAGTTGCCCTGGCCTCTAACAGGCTTCACTATCAGTCAACCTGATTGAGGCTCTGGACTCTTGCTTTGATACACATGAGGTCCAATCAGGTGGCAGCATGCTCAATAAAACCCCTGCGAGGCTGCCGTCTTACCTGTGGTGGGTCATGATGGCATGTAGCTATGTCTTTGTACAGTGATTTTATAGAGATAGAGAATATTTTAAACCCTGCACTGTTTAAATCCATGTTTATTCTTCTTCACTGCCTTTGCTGGTGCATTACTATATTTCATGGTGATTACCACCACCTGCACTGTAGGTCAGTGGAATAGTGTGGAATCATTTGCAGGAAATGTTTATCGCGTCATCCATGGGTGTATGTGTGTCCTTGTACGTATCACGAGACAAACAAAATGGGGATGGGCTCATAAATACACCACTAGAGGTCACAAACTCCACAGGTTACTTTTAAACAACAATTACGTTGGGAGCATGCAAAAAACTGCAGTTGCTATTAAAATTATGTCATTGTAACTTGGTTTCGTCCACATCATAGACTGTATATAAAGATGGACGACATGCCATTGCTCCAAAAGTGAAGCCAAAACATCTGGATTGCCCCCTGGTGGCTGGCTGCAGTATAGGTCTTAAAGCCCGCCCCCTCCATGTTAGTTGATGGGACATGGGCCAAACTAAAAAGTGAAAGTACACGTCAAATACATTTTTCCCAAAGATGGTTTCTGTCATTTTAGTTCTTATCACACTGATGTATGTTCATGTTAATTTTTCTGATAAATCTGGTTTTAATTAGATATTTGATGCTATAACAAGGGGGTGAGACATCATGATTGACAGCTGCTCTGAGTGAAGTAGTCGCGGAGTCGGAGGCTCTGGAATTGTACAAGAGAGGAGATGTAACTTTAACTTTCCGTAACAGTTACAAGTCTGTGTAATAGAACATATGTCAACTTGATCATAAATGTAGTTATAGAGATATCATGGTTAGTTGTTGTGTCTTTCAAGCCAAACCGCTACCGTGGTGCTAACGTAGCAGCTAGGTGGCTCACGCTACGGCCGTGCTCGGCTCGTGATTGGTGTGCTGGCGGGACGTTAGTCCCGCAGCTCCAGTCCCCCAATCACTACTGCGCAGATAGAGGAAGTGGAGATGTCTCGTCCATCTATATATACAGTCTATGGTCCATATCAATAAAATTCACCTAAACTCTCTTCTACTGTAATGTACTTCTTAGTTGTAATCTCTGCTGTCTATAAACTTCCACATCGTTTACAGTCCTCTCTGTCCTGCTGTTTTTACAGACCTGTCACAAATGCCTTTTTTGTCGAGCAGTGACGTTTAGCCCACAATGAGGGCTTATGGGAAAAAAAAGTCCCTTTTGTGTGGTTCTGTGCTGTCTGAACACATTTTCCTCCCAGTCAAGGGTATGTTCTGTTATCCTGTATTCAGAAGAACAGCCATTCAAAACAGCCTTTGTCTATGGTCTTGCAAATAACAAAACATTTTATATGGAGTAACATCGTACAAAATAGTGATTGTATTTACCTGAAGTGACTTTCAGTTCTATGAGTGTGTGCATAGCCCTTTAACAGCAGCTGGCCCCTTGTTCTCAGGTTACTGAGTACAACGGGAACAGGACGGCAGTCTCCAGACGGAGGCTCGAAGGGGTTAACCTGCAACCACTATGTCTCATCTCAGGCTGAACCCATGTTGACAGAACATGCAGGCTTATATGCACATTATGGAAGCATATTGTACTTCAGTTTTTCAGTAAAGAGAGAAAGGAGAGGCAGCAGATGTGGGAGATGGGAGGATTTGAATGGGTTCCAGCAGTCAAGGCCAGAGACTAGTGACTCTGAAACACACCAGTGAAACACACAGCAAAAGCCAAACATAGACACACATTCATCGATAACATACTTACAAAGAGCTACTTATTTTCACTTTTAAAAAAAAAAACTGAATTTGTATTAAAAAGTGATATTAAATTTGGTATTTTTCAGTGAAAGTTGATGGTAAGGAAAAACCGAGCCTTTAAAATTTTTAGAAATGTCACTAGTCACCTCTGATGTGCCCATATGTTGGGGAAAAAAGATACTGAAAGATCCGGCAAGAGAAAAACTCATTCCTGATGACATTTCAACATGTGTTGTAATAAAAAAACACGAAGGATTTGTCAATAATGGGCAAGTTTTTGCCAACACATAAACTGCTAATTTGGCAGAAGAGGCTTGGTGTCCGCTCAGCTACTGTACGTACCGTAGCCTGCTGAGCGCTTGCACAGCATCGTGGTGTGAAAGGCCAGATTAGCAACTGCTGTAAAGGTGTCTGTGATGATGTGCCATCCTATGGAGGAGGTGTGAAGGTGCTCTGTGTTTGTGTATATGTGACCTAAACGTTTTAGCTGTAATTTTATTATCAAGTATTTTTCAGTAACTTGTGAAAATACGTGTGACACCGTGAGTCCCCGTGTGTGCATGCGTGTTTTTGTTATAGAAAGATGGCAGCTGTTCAGGTTCACGTAGCTTTTTTTCAACAAATAATATACGAGGAAAACAAATAAAATGAGAGAGATCATAATGAGTAAAGTAAGGAATACATTGTGCCTCCTGGTCGCACTCAAAACCACCACACAACAAATACTCAGCGGCCCTAACCAACACATTATCTCTGCTTGTTGCTATGGTAATCATGTCCTTGGCTCTGTAGTGCCATCATTCAATTTGGAACACTTTAACACACTTTAACACACTTTAACACACAAACACACACACACACACACACACTCACACAAAACAAACTCATTTAAGAAAGACTTTAAGCCATTGGGGGTTAACTAAAAAGGCAACTGAACTAAAGAGTGACAGAAATAATGGGACTGGACAAAGGGAGGGTGATATGATGTGTTGTGATGAAAACAGATTTTAGTAATGATTTGGAGCATAAAGTAAACAGTCACTGTTTTCATTGTCAAGATTTTGTACAACACGGTGCTACTTTAGATGGAAATAATTGGGATCTAGAAATGTAAACACAGATTTTGAGGCTATACAGTAGCATCAAGACACTGGTATCATATGAAACTAGGTTGTTGCTAAATAATGGTTACGGTTAACGGCTAAATAACACTCCAAACTTGCGCAAAATTTGGCGAGTAAAAACTGTCATGGCCATTTTCAAAGGGGTCCCTTGACCTCTGACCTCAAGATATGTGAATGAAAATGGGTTCCTGGGTACCCATGAGTCTCCCCTTTACAGACATGCCTACTTTATGATAATCACATGCAGTTTTGGGGCAAGTCATAGTCAAGTCAGCACACTGACACACTGACAGCTGTTGTTGCCTGTTGGGCTGCAGTTTGCCATGTTATGATTTGAGCATATTTTGTATGCTAAATGCAGTACCTGCGAGGGTTTCTGGACAATATTTGTCATTGTTTTGTGTTGTTGATTGATTTTCACTAATAAATATATAAATACATTTACATAAAGCAAGCATATTTGCCCACTCCCATGTTGATAAGAGTATTAAATACTTGACAAATCTCCCTTTAAGGTACATTTTGAACATATAAAAAATGTGTGATTAATTTGCGATTAATCATGGACAATCATGCGATTAATCGCGATTAAATATTTTAATCGATTGACAGCCCTAATTAAAATACCTGAGACTTCTTATGAATACTATATCTTTCTAATCCTGTAGATCACAAACATCAGTGCTGTTGAGGCTTTGAGAGGCTTGACATGGGTTAAACTCTGTTCATGCTGTTGGAGAAACTCACGCAGGAATTCCCTCAGAGTGATGCAGGGATGGTAAAATTAAAAAGAGGAAGAACAGGGGAGAGACAGCAAAGAGTGAGTGTGTCAATTCTATGAATGATAATAAATCCCTGCAAGGGCCTATTATATTGAAGAGTAACAAAGTGTGATTGTCTGTCGGTTTGTCTGAACTGTTGCTGTGCCCTTGGGCATCCTGAAATTCGCTGATAGTAATATTAATTATAGTGACAGTCCTGCAACTGACGCTAGCTCCCAGTTCAAACCCTTTATCTTGTATGTGGCAGCAGTTGATAAGACTAATACCTCTCTGTGCATGGCTGAATAAAATATTTCACTGGGTCTGTGGCAGCTCAAGTTATGAATTTTGAGAATAAAGATAAAGTAATAGCACTGTCTGTCATTTTATAGTTGTTCTGGTTGGTGTTACTGCTGCTCTGATTTGATCCAAATAGCACTGTACAGTGCCGCTTTCTCTGACGTTGGAGTTAACGATAATGGGATCATCCTCATTCAAATGCTTAAAGTGCTTTCTTCACTCACTTTTGCTTTTTAATTAAAAGAAGTGCCAGGATGGCTTGTCAGGTTCTTTCCATGGTGTGGCAGGAGAGTGATTCAAATAGAGCTCGAGAGCCAAAAATCGAAAGCAAGCATCAGCACACACTGATATCAAGGATTTTATTGCTGACATTGTCTCTCTCTTAGCTGCCCAAATGGATAGGATAGGATAGGAGAGGAGAGGAGAGGAGAGGAGAGGAGAGAGAGAGAGAGAGAGAGAGAGAGAGAGAGAGAGAGAGAGAGAGAGAGAGAGAGAGAGAGAGAGAGAGAGAGAGAGAGAGAGAGAGAGAGAGAGAGAGAGAGAGAGAGAGAGAGAGAGAGAGAGAGAGAGAGAGAGAGAGAGAGAGAGAGACATTGATCATGTGAACTAAGAAAGTTCATCAGTGATTTTACTTTTACTCACCCTAACTGTGCTATTAAGTGCTTACTGCCATGTTGATCCATGAAAGTGCAGTCCTTTCTCCTCAAAAAGAATCAGTCCTCCCAGAGGCCCTCTTCAGTTAGTAATTAATCCTTCATCAAAGCAACAGTGTCACTGTAAATACACAGGCGTCCTAGCAATTATCACAAACAAGTTTTGTTTTCTTTCCAGTAATTATTAAAATAATATATTTTAAGTGTGTACTGTTCTGTGTTTCTTAACTAGGCAGCAACCTCCGGTTCTGAAAAATGTGTGAAAAGTGCCTTAAACTTGCATTCTTTCTAATAGCCAGCAGGGGGCGACTCCTCTGGTTGCTAAAAGAAGTCTGATTGTATAGAAGTCTATGAGAAAATGACCCTACTTCTCACTTGAATTATTACCTCAGTAAACATTGTAAACATGAGTTTATGGTCTCAATCACTAGTTTCAAGTCTTCTTCAATACAGCATGATGTTCATTTAGTAAATTATGGTCCCATTTAGAGTCAAATAGACCATAAAGCAGGGTCATAAATCACTTTAAGGCGTGGCTACCTTGTTATTGACAGCTCGCTACCACGGTGTTGTCCAATTTTTGACCAATTTGTTGTTATTATTACCATTATTGCTTACACTGTTATCAGATCGGCACTCGGTATCGGCCGATACCCAAAGCCCAGGTATCGCTATCAGTATCGGGACTGAAAATGCCGGATCAGTGCATTCCTATCCAGCATTTGGTTGTACTTGGCTCCACCATCTCGTGTCACTTCTTGTTGCACAAAAACAAGATGGCGAAGGCCAAAATGCCATCCACTTCTTATATACAGTCTATGTTTTTAACACAACATTTTGCAAGTGGTTTTGTTGCTTGCTAGCAGCCCAACAGCAGCAGGATGTTGCCTAAATTGTAGCAGCAATGCAGCTGTGACTAACTGGGCTGCAGTGGGATGAATACGAATTTGACGGATACGTTCAGCAATGAAATATGAAACGTGTTTCCCTATGGATTAGCATGTATGGATAATCATCTGCCCTGCTCCTGACTGGATGCCAGTTGAAGATTATGGGACTGCAGTATACGGCAGGTGCCAGAAGGAAGCAGATCGTTTTATGACTTTCAGAGCAGATATTTTTGAGCTGGAGAGCCATTGTCTGTGGCATTACCAGCCTGTCACTCTCTGGGGATCACTCACGGGATCTACAGCAAAAAGTAAACTTTGCTCCCCTTCCTCTTCCATTAATGAAAACGGTGACCAAAAAGCAGAGCAACTACTGAAGCAGCACAACATCCTCATTGCTCTCAGCTAAAAATCTCCACATCCTAAAAGTGTTGAAACTACAGGCCCATCATCAGACAGACTGCTGCTGTCTCTACAACAACTGATATCCGCAGGGCTCCTGTCTCTTTCACACTATATCGCTCTCCTGACAGCTCTTTTACCAGATTTAAGGATCCACTGTGAATCTTCCTGCTGGCCAACAAAAGGAACAAGAAGTGTGAATTGCAGTGCAGCTGGTATACAGCAGCTATTTGCGCAGCTGCTGCTGCTCGTAAATCAGTTTCAACCAGCAGTTTTCTCTTGTTATAATCTTTTGTATGCGGGTTAATGGAAGCAATTACATCGTCATTTCTCATTTTAACCAGTCGTCAGAAGAAGGAGTTCTCTGTGGGCCCTTATATCTGTAGCTGACTCGTCTGTTCAGTAGGGATGGGAATCACCAGAGGCCCCACAATTACATATTATCATATCAAGATACTTAAGTCACGATACGATCTTATTGCGTTTTTAAACATTTCTGTGATAAGCTGAGCATTGCGATGAGATATATTGCGATTTATTAACTTTTTTCAACTGCAAATTATGCAGTTTGTCAACATCTGTTTTATCTAAAGATATATATACAGTGGGATTACATTGAATTACTGTCAGAGTGTTGTACAGAGAGGTAAAAAGAGGATGGAGAGATGAAAGAAGTTGTCAGAAGTATTATTAATTAGTCTATTCATTTTTTACTGACTTGGAGCGAATCCACCCTCAGCAATCTGGTCACTATTTGTGGGGCTACATGTACATGAATGTGTGAGTACTGTATGTAGTGTGTGCATGAGAATTACTCATTCCTCAGTGTCTGTATGACACACGCACGCACACTTCCGTCCCTCACAGATGTCCTTTTTCAATTTGCTTCCTTCTTCCTTCCTCAGATTATACCCCTTCAGTCTCTCTTTTCCTGTGTTTCTGTCTTTCTTTTTTTAAATTCTTCTCCCTCCCTCTTTCTCTCACTTTTCCCTCCCCCTTTCCTCCCTCCGCAGACAGCAGTGGCATACTAAACGCTATGAAGAATAGGTGTTACCGTGTGCGCGGCGTCTGCCGAGCTCGCTGCCTTTGATCCATGTCGTAATCAAAATCACCTCACTGTGCCCCAGAGGCTGATGTCATGCTTTCTGCATGGTGGGCTGACTTTTACATACACATACTGCATGCACAAACACATCAAATGCAGACACGATAACACCTTCACATTTCATTTACATTTTACGCATTCAGCTGATGAATTGAGTGAGCAGGTAAGGCTTTTATATTTGGCTCACTGAAACACACCAACACACTTTGTCATACAAGGTCTCTCTGTGAGGTAGAGCTGAAACGAATTGTCAATTAAATGATTACTAGTCAACAGAAAAATATTCTAACTATTTTGGTAACTGACTAATCGTTAGTCATTTTTCAAGCAAAAATACAAAATGTTTCTGTTTCTCCATTGTTGAGGTTGATCTTATTTTGTTTGTCTTAATCCATGTGATTGCATTATCAAACACGTCCCAAACATCACTACAAAACATGTGACAAATGGATGCATTTACATTGTAGTCAGTACAGACTACATGGCGTTAAAATTACACACCAAAAGCAAGAAGGGCGTTTTTATTACACGCTTTTGCCTTGCGCATTATCAACACAGTCTCACGGCAGTTCGTGAAATAGTCACGAAATTTAATGTATTTGATTCGTGTACATAGACACGAATTTCCCTTTTTTTTTCGTGACGCTCAGCTTTCAAAAACGTTTTTTTCAAGCTTTTCCTACGAATGTCCAGCAACATGTGACCCATGTGTCAATTTCTGCTCCAGTATTTTCAAAACAACTACTTAGTTAGGTTTAGGAAAAGATCAAGGTTTGGGTTAAAATAACTCCAGAAGTGGCGTAAATTAAGTACCGATGTCGCGTGACAAACAATTCAACTTTGGCTTCTGGTTTCGCACGGGACACAAACACCGGTCTCCTGGGCGAAAGTCCTGTGTTTTTTGACCCACCCATCCACCCCGACCTCCTTCCTAAGTGGAGGAATTACTTACGAATTGATTTCGTACTGACCATCCCAAAAAAAATTGACATTCGTGTCTATGTACATGAATCAATACAATCAATCGATACTTCACGCACTGCTGTGTGACTGGGCTGGCATTATCGTGTCATTCACACCCCTTTTTGTACGACCGGGCTGACAGATACACGGAGTGAATTCATGTGTTTAGTTGTCACAAATGTCCCACTTTGAATAAACATCTGAGAGACTTGGGTTCAGTGGCTACTGCTTAGCAAGCCAATCAACGCAGTCGTCAATGTTTGTGAGGGAGGAAGCTGACACAGTAAGCATGTACTGGTCACTGCATTAGCAACTCCTACTGGCTGGTTGGTTGTCTATCCAGGAAAGAGGAAGGAGCTTTAACCTACAATTTGTATTGGACGACAAACATGGCGTCCCACACCTTGCATTAGAAGGTGACAAAACATTGAATGTATGCATGCTGATGAGGTGCAATAAACGTATGTTCTCTCACTCTGTTAGCAAGCGTAGTGGTGGTGTGGGGGAAGAGGCACTCTTTGTGTGTGTTTGTGTGTGTGTGTGTGTGTGTTTGTATCCATATTAAGGCCATATAATTGACTTCCGTCTCCATGGAGATGTGAATGAGTGCAAAAGCTGCAGTCGTGTGGGTTTGTCTAATGTGTTTGTTAGATGTAACTTGGTGGAGGTTTTGTGGCTCCGTTGTGGTTTTGGTTTGTGCAAACTGTGGTTCTACAATGTGGTATTAAAAAAAAGCAGTATGTGGATAGTTTACTATCTTATGTTTTGAAGACGTACATCCAGTAAGTTCTGATCACTGTGCTGGTGAGAACAGGTTATGTGTGATCTTTTTAAAGCCGAGATCTGTGATGTTTTTACAGTTTTCTCACTTGGTCAGTCTTTTCTGTCTGTTGTCTCCATCTCTCACACACACACACACACACACACACACACACACACACACACACACACACTGAGGCGTAATCACACTCATACACACGCATCAGATGATCATACAATCACATGCCTTTGCAAACACACATGTGAGCACACACACACACACCCTGTAAACACACACTCTTTCATAGTATCCAGATCGATAAGAGTGAGTCTTGAGGGGAGTGCAGATGAATTAAAGGGAGATTGACTGTGTGTGTGTGTGTGTGTGTGTGTGTGTGTGTGTGTGTGTGTGTCCCTCAGCTAATTTTCTAATACGACTAAAATGGATTTGTTCTCCTTCTCCACTTTTTTCACATCTGGTTTTTAATCTGTGTCAACATCAAATCTTCCTGTAAGAGCCTTTACCTTTTTTATATTCATTGATCTACTAATCCTCATGCTTAGGAAGCAGTTGTAATTTTAAACCTGCTATAACACATCCAGCATCCTCATAAAGTATTTCTTAGTACCTGTCAATTAAAGGTAGTGGGTTAAACTGTCTATTATATCTCCTAATCTAAGGTAGTGGGGATCTTCTTCTCACTGATTCCCATGCAGAAAACTTACATCTGTCATTAATGAAGAAAACTGAACCGTGTTTACCGTGTAAACTGAATCTTGGCTTTAGACGTGAAAAGACAGACTGATAAGAAAGCTGGCAAGGTGGATGTAATAACTTTATAAACTCATTACTGTAATGAGAAGCATAAGGCTCATATTTCACCTGTCTGGGCTTCACTTTAGTGGCTGCTTGTGGATTCAGCTTACATTTGCAAACTCTTAACCCCATACTGTAGGGGTTTATTAGCTATCACTTACTTGTGGCCCTGTCTCCTGTCTCCTGTCTCCTTTATAGCTCCGTATTTTTGTATAGCATCGCCCTGGGTTCCCTCAACAAAAAGCCAATGGGATTTTTCCATTGGGTTTTGGATTATTGCAGAAAATAAGCTCTGTGTCAAACAAACGTTTATGATACGTACACATTTTGTTCAGCAAGATAATCTTCACAAATGAACACCACTTTTATGATTTTTGAATAAAAAAAGAAAGTCTTTGTTGACTTACCTCACGATTTTGTCGACTAATCGATTAGTTGATTTAATTGACAGATCTGTAAAAACTGAGTTTCTCCACAAAGAATCACACAAAAGCACCACTTTAAATCTTGTGTTTACCAGAGATGTGCTCATATGTTTCTTAGAAATAAGTCATTCTGCATGGTAAGAGAATAAAAAACAATCGACTAAAGAAATTTTAGTCGACAAAGACCAAAATGACAGATTAGTCAGCTAATCAACTAAGAGGGGGCAGCCCTAGTTTACTTGATTATATTTGAAACAAATCTACAATATTTCCCCAACCTTAATCAAAGTGCTTTCATCGCCTCAACCTGACCACAAGCAGGACTCAGGATGTGTAGAAATCCTGTGCTTTGTACAATCATCCTCAACCCCGACCACCTCCATGCCACTTGCGTGTGGTATAAAAACGTAGCGCTGCCTACACTTGGAAAAACATTGCCAAAGACCCAGGCAGCAATTATATTTTCCAACATTACATTTTTATTGAAAATAGACCAGAATAGAATAGATCTTTATTGTCCCAATGGGGCAGCGGAATGGCAACACTCGGGCTCTTTGCTAATTGCAGCTTCAGTGAATGACCCCTTTCCTTTCTCCTGCTCCTGTAATTATCCCCATTCCTTTTTTCTTCCTGTTCCCCACTGCTACGAGCATGGGTTGATGTGTGAGTGTGTGCTGTAAGGTGCAATGTGTGTTGGTGTGTGTATATGGTAGTGCTGTTGTTGTGGCCACAGTATAATTTAGAAATTGCTCACATTTTTGGATGAGAGAGAGAAAGGAACTAAAGAAGCAAAGAGGTCAACAGAGACTCAATAAAGATTGCATTTTTAATTACGTGATTTTGCTTGTGAGAAAAATGTTTTTTGGCTCATTATAGCTTAGCCAGCCAGCACAGCATGAATCTGATTATATCACTTAGCAAGCACTTTTTAACTGAAGCCTAATTTATCACATTCACTCCTTGAGCATCTAATAAACTTATTACATAGACAGCTGGCAAACACAAATACACGAGGGACTAATGTCATCTAAACCTTACGTTGAGAACATTAATGCCCGTATCTCTGACCGAACCACGTTCACTACCTGCCTGTTATTAACCCTTACACAATGTGTCTGGGAAGCAGCAGGTGAACTCTGGCACAATGGGAAAAGTTGAAATAATGAACTTCAGCCAAGAGATGGTGAATAACTGAGGCAATAAAAAGTGAGATCCGCTGTGTAATCTTGTCATACAAGACAAAGCTGTTGACCTGATATATTTTTGATACATGATGATAATGTGCAACATAACTAGAATATTACTCCATTTTGTAGACATGTTCAAGTTAAATTGATGACAGCAGCCTATTAATAGAAAATAAAACTAGGACAAAGGCAACAAGTCTCCTCTTGTATCCTTTAAAATTGCACATTAACATCTGTCACCTGTTTTATGAAAGGAAACAAGTGAAAAGAATACAAAAATAACAAACTAAATGATAGTTGCTAATAGTGTGTTTATGAAGAAAAAGTCAGTACACTTTGGCTGTCACCACAACCCAGTATCATATCATGTAATAGACCCACCTGTCCACCAGAGGATAGTGTGTCAGGCAATAAAACCACTCACTTAGGTTTAGGCAACAAAACCACTAAATTAAGATTCGGACAAACGTCACGGTTGGCCTTAAAATAAGTAAAATACGTACGGAAACAATGTAATGTCAGTACGGAACACACATGACAAAAGTCACTACAAAACACTGATTGAACGTCCTGTGTTTGTTGTACCCATCCACCTCCCCTCCCACCCGCCATTAGTGGTTCTTTTTTCCCTTTTATTCTACGTCATTACAATGCAGTCAGTACAGACTACATGGCGTGGAAATGACGCGCCTAAAGCAAGCTCTTATTACACTTTAGCCCTGCGTATTATAGTGTCATTCACACGTCTTTTCGTGCGACTGGGCTGGAGACCAGGTGAATAGTCAGCAAACTAGTTCCAGTTTTTCCACCAACACAGCAACTTCTCTGGAGAACTGGATCTAACCACGGTGCAGTGCAGCAGTAATACAATAACCCAGAAAATGACCAGCTTCAGCATAAAGAGAGGTATTCTCAAGCAGGAATACGTCCATGCATTCGGTTTGATGGGATAATGATACGATCATAAGAGGCCAAATCTAGGAAGCCAAATGCTGAAATGATCTTACTTTGCAAAAATGGCCTCACTTCTGAGGTGTACAACTCAAATTTCAAACATAAACTGAAAGCACCCCTGATTCGCTGCGATCCTAAACCCCTATACCGGGGATCATGACTTGCTGTGATAATGAAAGCTGAGCTTGTTTCTCTAGATCAGGATCTGTGCTGATGATGAAGCTGATAGGTCCAGGTAGATGGCGTGCTTTTCTTTTGATAGTGGTGTAAAAGAGTCTTCTGTTCCTTTATTCCTGTCTACTTGTCACCCCCTTTCCACACATGTTGTGAAAAAAAGAGAGGGAGCTTAAGCATAAAAGAGCAAAAAAGAAAGAGAATATTTCTGTGATGGGCATTTCTTGGAAAGAGTTCAAACAAGAGAGAGAAGGAGAGAATCTTTTAAGGTGACAGCATATACAGTATATAAACCATATAGGTGGACAGAGAGTCAGGGATGCTGCAGTGTGGCGCATGGCGTGGCGACCAAAATGTTACGATCAACTTTCATGAACTGAAAACACACTGTGAAAGGGTTAAAGTTGTAAGACGAAAACAAGGACAACTCCCAGACCGGACAACGCCGTGGTAGCGACCCAGCAATCAAAAGGTAGCCACGTTCTAAAGCATACCCTGCTTTATGGTCTATTTGACTCTAAATGGGACCATCATTTACTAAATTAACATCATGCTGTATTGAAGAAGACTTGAAACTAGCGATTGAGACCATAAACTCATGTTAACAATGTTTACTGTGGTAATAAATCAAGTGAGAAGTAGAGTCATTTTCTCATAGACTTCTATACAATTAGACTTCTTTTTGCAACCAGAGGAGTCGCCCCCTGCTGGCTGTTAGAAAGAATGCAAGTTTAAGGCACTTCAGCATTGGCTTCATTTCTCAGACCCGGAGGTAGCCCTCTGCTCGCGACTCCCCGTGAAGTTTTTGTGACCTCTAATGGGGGTCGGGACCAGTCAACAGTCTGTATGCTGCCTGATTTTGTTGTGGCTCACTTTACCTCTCACATACAGCATGCAGATACTGTACTGGCTGGCTGCATAAGAGTAGAGTTGGTGGTTCCACATGCATGCTTTGGAAAGTGTTTTGTTTGGATTGCTAAACCTACAAATGTGTTCTAAATCCCACTGTGGCTCAGCAAAGGTCATCTTGTTACAATTAATTCAAGATTTGTGACTTTGTTTCATTAACCTTTATATAGCTTACAATTGAATCAAAGAGCTGTAGACATTTGTTGATCCCTCAAGGGATTTAGTTGTCACACAGCAGCAGGCAGGAGGCTGGTTGCTGGATTTAACTGCTATGATTGGTGGTGCAGTCTAAATGTCAGTCACCTTGTTCTATTGAAACACACAGTATTATGAATTAAAAATAGATCATACCAACACACATAATACTTTAAAAACATCACAAATCTTGTTCTGTTCTTTGAGCTTTTTTAAAAAAGTTTTTCATTAGATAAACACAGTAAGCAAGCAAAAAAACAAAGAATACATTATGCGGCTCTATGCCTGTTGTCAGAAAAAATAATACCAGGGTAGAAGAAGCATAAAAACATTGTCCAGCATAGAAAAAACACTTTCCTTTTATGTGTAAAAAGACTGCAAGAGTGTGAACTCTGCCTCCCTCTGCTCTTTGAAAGGCTGCAGCTGCTTTTTCCTTCATGAAAACAGAATCTCTCTCTTTCTCTCACTGTCTCTTAGTCATCAACACTGATTTATAGAGCCTTAATTCACCTCTGACAGGACATTTCACACATCAAATCATTTGTATATGATATATTGAAAAACCCAACTTAAAAAGAAAGGTAGCTCATTGTATTTTTGCTTTGTTCAGTGTCATTTATTAGCACTACAAAAAAATACAATGATAACAACCATAAAACGGCAATAAGTAATAATAATATGCTGAAGATTCAACAGGGCTTGTCTCTCCCTCGGAGGAGCCAGGCTTGTATATTAGACTTTTTATGGTCCACAGCAGTTTTATGACATTTATTAAGCTGTTCATTTTAACTGTGTGTGGTATCTTTTTTGTCGGAGTGCATGTGTGTACCTGTACCTGTATCCATGTTCATGGTGTGTGTGTGTGTGTGTGTGTGTAAAGCAGTAATTTAGTGAGAAACCATCGAAGCGTTTGTGGTCTGCTGTTTTGTAAGATTTATCGATTGTGTCCCACACACTCCAGCTCCCCAACGTGCACCGTGATGACCAGGAAATCTGCTGGCTACGACTTTTCTCCACATCCCATGAGTAAATTTAATTCAATCTCTGCACTTAGGGTGTGTGAATACGTGTGTGTCAGTACTACTGTATGTTGTGTTGGAAGAAAGTGTGTATGCTTGTAAAAAGAAGTGTTTGCCTCACTAAATTCTGTCTGCTAATGTGCTTGCATCTGTAATTTTTTGCTAGGGTTTGTGTGTGCAAGTCTTCAAATATGAGTAATTGGAAGTGTTTCAGAGTGTGTCAAAGTTGTTCCCGTTTACTTACAGCTTTACACGTGATGAAAGGCCCCCAAACGATATCACAGCCTATCAGACTGAACACATTCTCCTTTTAATCTGAATAAAACCTTGAAGTAAACTGCTTGTGTGTGCGAAGCTTCGGCAGCAACAGTGTCGGCGTGTCTTTGGGGAAGAGGAAGTCTTAAATGAGGTTGTTATTATTTATTTAAAAAGACAAACATTACTATGTATATTGGTTTTTCTGGGAAAGTATTGAGGGGAAGTGGAGATCTAATTTATTACAATCCATGCTGCAAGATACAACACTTGTTTCCTTCCCCCCACTTCTTTCTGTCCTCAGTCAGGTATTTAAATAACCAATTATACTTTAAGAGCACACTCGCATCAAACATTTGGAGCTATGCAGCTCAATTCTGGAGACTTTTAGTTTGTACAGGATAGAGTAATAACAAACTGCAGCTGATTCAAAATGTGAATCACTGTGTTTGATTTATTACGAAGCAGAATATGATTGTACCAACAAGAGGAAACGACTATAAAAACATGTTTTTATGAGAATATTATTCATTGCCATATGTTTCTACAGCTAGAAGGAGATAGATGCTGACGTTTATAGGCAGCAGAACATTATGAGATGAACTGAATGCGGCACAGAATCTGAACTGATGCTCATATCCGTCTATTTCTTCATGCAATCATGAGTTGTATGAACACCAGAGAAGGTAAATTATGGCAATGATGAGTGAAGACATCATGCTTTTCTAAAGCCACATGGACTGAATTCACTGTTCTTTAACCAGAATGAAAGGTGGACTCCGTGTGAGTCCATCTGACTTTTAGGTGAAAAGTGGTTTGAACTTCTCTGTTATCTGTTATTGTTTGTTACACAACTATTTCTGTCATTTTTTTTATGTGAGCACAGCGAGCCAGTCATTGTGTGTGCATAAGTAGCTTGTCATACACCCACAGGTGATATTATTTTCTGTATTTTATTTCTTAATTTCTGCAGTGAAGTAGAGTGATCAGACTGTCTCAGTCTATTATTCTATAATGATGATAGTATTCATTATGTGTGGAGAACTTTACTCCTTTCTGAAAGTGGCTGCAGGAAGCTTCATAACTACCTCTAATTTCTTAGAGATAACAGCATTTTTTAGTCAAATGTTCTTAATGATTCCAAAAATTTAGAGAAAATGTAGGAATACGAGCTTAAGTTTTCTTCTTGGAGAGTTAAAATCTGAACAAACCAATCACAAAACTGTAAAAAAAAAAAAAAAAACAGTTCATACCTGTAAAAACAAATGTTTGGTAGGACTAACACCAAAAAGAAGCATACAGGCGAATGTTTTCACATTCTTATACAATTTTTAGATGTTTTTTGTTCAAACATTGCCCCACATATTGTGATGTTTCTTATTTTAAGTAGCATAGTACCATCAGCACTTATTACTTGTCTTTAATATTCTCTGCACTGTGTTTCCTTTTCACCAATGACATCTTTTCGCTTATTGAATGTTAATTACGCAGTGCTGCACCGAGACGTTCCTGGTGGACTCTCATCTATTCGTGTAATGACTTGCCGGTTAGAAATTGTGCTTCTCTAATATAACGGCCATGACCCAGTAGATGAAAGAAATGCTTATCTGTATTAATAATTAATTGGAAGCCTGGTCTCATTGTCAGATAGTCATTGGATCAACATTGTGACCCTGCTATAGGCTGCATAAATTATTAGACCACTTGAATGGGATATAATGTCAGGTGGCTTGATTGTATCTCCTGCTATTAATCTCAGACTCACAATGCAAACTAATCCCTATGAAATGGCATGATAGTAGCCTGTGCACCAAACAATTCCTAATAGACTTGTGATGTTATGAGTGCTCTGTGTATACATGACAATGTCACCACGGCTCTCATTCAATTATTTGTGCATATATTTAGTTTAATGGCATGAAACTCTCAAGGTTCAGTTTTCCATTGAGGCATGCTACCAAAAAAATCTCCTAATTGTACAAATAGTGTTAATTAATTATTACTAACAATACCTATCATAAAGCAAAAATAACCCTGTTTGTAAGGATTAGAAATTTTATTCAGAGCAAAGCAAGCAAGTTATACATGCATGATGTGTTCAAATGTTTCAGTCATTTTATACAGGTGATGTTGTCAAATATGGATAATTGCTTTTGCAATTTAAATCTAGCGAAAGTAAATGGTGCAGTTAAGGACACACAAGCCACATGCGGAATTATCATTTAATTCGTCTCAAACATAATTAGTTCGTGATCTCAACTCAACTGAGTTTTTAAGACTGTGTCAACTGATAACAAGAAAAGAAATTGGAAGTGACAAAAACAAGTTTGCGTATGAATGTGTGTGTGTCCATTCCTCTCCGTGTGCCTGTTTGTGTGTGAATGTGTCTTGATGTGTGCCTGTGTGTGTCCACACATCTCCTTTATTGATTGAAGTCTTAATTAGCGTATTTAATGACCCATCAGGATTAGTTGAACATGCAGCAGGTGTAAAGAAACATGAGCAACATCACAACTGTCACTTTTGTTATTGCTCATTAAGGCCCTTACACATCGGGAGCGTGATGAATAAACGACGCAAAAATGTGAAATACCTGCCAGTCGGTCTGAGGTAAATTGTGGTACAGCCTAAACTACTGTAAGCTATTATATTGAGTTTCCTTTTAGCAAAATGCTCTGAGTGAATTCTCCTCTGGTAAACAGTTACGCAGTGTAGCCTATACTGTTTGCCTAGGGCTTTTATTGTGAAAGGTTAAGAACAGAACGAGTGGATCTGGTCTGCGCTGCTTTTGTGAATAATAAAGTTTGTCATCTTGGTTCGGACTTTGGAGCCTTCGTGTTGTTGTACACTATAGTGTACATTTTGAATGTGTCCATCCCGCACAATGTGATTGGTTGATGCCTTTATTCACGGTGCGAAAGCTCAGAAAAATCGACCTTGTTGCTTTTTTTGCCGCGTAATTTTCGCCTTCTGTGCGAAAGTACTCATGACAGAAACCACAGTTCGAAAAAAATATATTGACGTACGAATTAATCGCACAAAAATATAAAACACCCCTGGTGTGTAAAGGCCTTTAGTCTGTCCATTTTCAATGAGGTGTCTACAGTTGTTGCTTAAAAAAAACGTAAATGGAGTCATTGCAAAGACAATAAAGACAATACTTATTTTATCTTGTACGCCACTAGACATTCGCCCAGTTCTGGATTTCAATCTACGATCTTCTAGTGACAAGACCACTTAGATACAGTAGTATCTCTGAGTTGGCTGCTGTCTCAGTTTGTCCACCTCCTTCTGTCCCTGGCCGGCTCTCTGCAGCGCAGCAGTGAGTCTCAACACAGTGAAATCAACCTTGTGTTCCCCTTTACAACAACAGAGATGCTGCTCAGGTGGCAACAGTAGGCAGACCAATCTCTGGACATCTGACAGAAAATTCTGCTGAGTTCTATTTCACGGCCATCGGCCTGGCATAGTTCCCCGTCTCTCTTCCTAATTTGTACATTTTAATCATGCGCAATGCAAAGTCATCACTGTAAGCGACTGAACCTTCAGTCTGCATTAATGTGATGTCTTTACTCCCTGCTAGCGTCTTCTGGTGAGTGTTATTGTGTTTGACTGAGAGTGTGGGAACGTATAGATCTCTGTGTAAAGATGGAACGCTGAGAATACATGTGTACTGCACTGTATGTCCTCTTACATTTCATTTATTATCACAGCACTGAGAGTTTGTTGTTTCGGTCAGCAGTTTATTCATTCCTTCTTTGGCAGGCAGAAAGACACACTAATCCCTATTTAAACTGGATTAGAGTCCATAGTGGATGTTGCAAGTGGCATCTTTAATCCAATGTGAATCTGGCTTTCATTTTTAAGAGCCTTTAAAGTACAAAATCCAGAACAACCTACTTGTACTCAGCCAACAAATAACAGTTAAACGCAGACTAATTTGGCCTGACACGTAAGGTAATACTACATCATGTTTTTGTCATCCAGCAGATTGTCTAACCAGCTGCTCGTGTTAGTGGAAGTGCAGATCAGCATGTCTTCCATCAAGGCTGCTGAGAGCTTCATCCTGTATAAAAGATTCTCTTTTACACGTAACATGGGAAAATTACATTACAGGTACTTCCCCAGTAAAATGAATCCAGGCTGAATAGTGATATAAATCCTCGCTGCAAAATGCAAGGTCCTGAAAGCAATAACATTGGAGTACTCACCAATATGTAAAGCGTGCACACATTTATTTGTAGTGCATTTTATAGGCACATCCCTCTATTATACACACCGAGAGAAACACTCCCAGTGAGTTATGTATCAAGTCAAATGGGTAGACAAATGAACCCTCTTACCTGAGACCTGAAGGGAAACTTTATCCACATATATCTGTGTATACAGTATCTATAAACACATGGTAGGTTCTGTTATATTCATGCCACATATGTGCCTGTTGGTAATAGAAACAGTGGCATGTGTATGAGTACAGATACATGTGCTGTGGACTAGGGATGTCACAAGAACCGATATACCAAGTCAACACCAACATTCTGAAAATGTGAAACTTATTTTTCTACATACTGCAGGTACCGTAGGTACTGGGGATCAGGGCTTCTTCAGGAGAAATTTGAGTCAGATCATCAGGGATTAATAATACATTTGCAAAAACTAGTATGCAAACAGTAATAAAGGAGTGTATGTTGAAGTACATGGGATTTATTGTTTTGTTTTCGTTTTTCTATACCGTGGTATCGAACTGGGTACTGAGAATTGAATTTCTCTGGTATTGGTGTCGACTAATACATTTCTGTTATTGTGACAACCCCACTATGGAGACCCTAAAGACCTCCTGAAAAACAAAAACAGTAATAGCAGCAACAACAAAAATGTTTCTCTGAAAACCTATGTTATGATGGCGGTTGGTTTTCCTTGTAATGATGCTGAGAACGTGTGATGAACTTTGAAACGCAGGATTTATGAGTAGATATTCACCCCAGCGTGAAGCTCTTTACTCGTAATGATACAAACTGAAAGCATATTTATTCCTTGAGGCCTCACATTGCCATGGGCATTAAACTTCACATCATCTCTGTGAATTCGTTTT
This sequence comes from Sebastolobus alascanus, assembly GCA_916701645.2. Taxonomy (NCBI): domain Eukaryota; kingdom Metazoa; phylum Chordata; class Actinopteri; order Perciformes; family Sebastidae; genus Sebastolobus; species Sebastolobus alascanus. Next base: position 3,470,024 of record CAKAOJ020000068.1, on the reverse strand, counting down.
CAGGTTTAGAGGAGGTCTGCTAATTGTTTTTTATCAGAGCAGTACGGCCAAAGACTTTCGGGTGATAATTTGATGATTTTGGTATAATCCAAATAAAATAGAAAACTGTATTTAACTGCATATATGCTGGAATAGTGTTATAGTCCCTTTTGTTTGAGTGTTGCTGAAATCTCTAAAGTTTTTAATTAATACGGTGTATTATTATTCGATCAATCATATCAATTGTGTCACATTTACTGCAGTTGGAGACCAGAGGCTCAATTACATCTAGCACCATTTTGTTCGTTTGGTCTGTTTATCCGTCCGTCCGTCCGTCCGTCCATCCTTCCTTCCTTCCTTCCTTCCTTCCTTCCTTCCTTCTTCCTTCCTTCCTCCCTTTTTTTTGGAAGCAAGCCCAATTCAACAGCAGAAAGCCAACGGGACATTTTGAATATAATCACGATTATGGTGCAGAATCTCTTAACACTTAATACAGGATAGCATTACAACAGTACGGGCTTCAAGCAGTGTGTGTGTGTGTCTGTGTGTGTGTGTGTGTGTGTGTGTGTGTGTGTGTGTGTGTGTGTGTGTGTGTGTGTGTGTGTGTGTGTGTGTGTGTGTGTGTGTGTGTGTGTGTGTGTGTGTGTGTGTGTGTGTGTGTGTGTGTGTGTGTGTGTGTGTGTGTGTGTGTGCAGTCTTTGCTGAAGGAGAATCTGGGATCCTCTAAGAATCTCATTTGGTATTTGTTTTGTTGTGCCTCGGGGCTCTGAGTCATCTCGGTCCACAGTCAAGGTTTGGGGAAATTAAACCAGAGCTAGTAGCTGTTCTTACACACGATGAAGAATGCATTGATTTTTTTTTTCTCCCTTCTCAAATAAAGAACACCAAACAATGTCGTGATGTTCTGAAACAGTGTTTTGTTGAGCATGCGTGGGCCTATGTAGATTGATCCACTTGCTGCTGGTGTCTTGCAGTATTAACAAGTTCAGAGGAGAAATCATGAATCTTGGCCTCCTTAGGCTTGTGGCACTGTCACTTTTAAAGAGTTACCCTCAAGCCACACTCCACTGTGAGTGCTATAATTTCCATATCTTTGATTTCAACAGAGTTCTACACAACAGCTGTTGTCAGAAACAAAAGCAGTCTGTGCAGCAACAAGCATAACTTATTTTTAAACAAAACTGGGAGGAAAAATGTTTCTTACACCACTTCTCCTTTGTCAGCATTTCCTCCACAGTCTGTCCTTAACTTGCACTTGAAGTTGCTGCAGCTCCCCACAACAATATCATAATCCTTTGCCCCTCAAGTATACAGTGTTTAGCAATTATTTGAAAGGCCTCGGATTCCCATCAGCACACTGAAAATTGAAGGAAAATTGATTTGTGTGAGAGGCAGCTGGGGCACTGTTTTAATGATGGGTACGAGCTTGCTTCTTTAGCCACGATAAATAGTGAAAGGAAAGAAAATATAGGGCAAAAGATGACAGAATTAGTCTGCCAAAAAGGATTCTGTGTTATGGATTTGCTTGTCCTCTCTCAGATGCACCGGCTTTACATAGCTTCGGAAACCAGTTAGTCTCTGTTGCTGAACAGCGAGGCCACTTGACAGCAAATAGATCAGAGACTTTGGCAGAATGATTCAGGCCTGAAATGTGAGGATCTTTTGCCCACGCAGCCACTCTGAGTCACTGCAGGCACATATGGGGTTGTGCTTGGTTGTGTCCTTCCATAACTACTCAACTGTGCACACAATTACTAGTCTATCTACATACATACATACATACATACATACATAGATGATTGTATTTGAATTGCCTTTAACCCACGTTTAAACATCCACTCAGCCTCTCATCAGTGCCTTTACACTGGTGAACACCATTACACATGTAGAAATACATCTCTAGCTTGTCTCTGTGAGCGTGAAGCTAATTGTGGGTAATTTGCATTTTGAGTTGGTAACTTAATGCAGATTGGCCTCAGGAGAAAAAAATCAAGAGGTATGTGTGTATTTTACATAACAAGGGGACCGCCAGGACAGCAGTCCTGTTCTAACAAACCTAAAAGGATGGAAGTAGCTCCCGTACATAATAATCTATTATGGCTCCCGGTGGTTTGTTTTTACTGTGGGGGTTGCATTACAGTACATTGCAGGTTCTTTATTATTTCCCTATATAGAGAGCAGAATTCATTCCTAATGTCCATGTTAGCCTCTGTTGAATAAACTTGCAGTTCTCTCATCAATCTCTCTAAAAAACTGAGACATAACATTGGGTTTTAAGATAAATGGTTATCTACTTCTGCAATGTGCAGTAAAATGTAAGCTCCCGTGAGTCAACCCCTCCTCAGACTTGGAGTTCATGAATGCTAAGAAACTAAGATGTTTTTTATTAGGGGCTGTCAGGGCGATAACTTGTTAAAGCAAATTCGCCACTAATTTCTTTAACGCATTAACACAACTTGGGATTGTTAGGTTGTAGCGGGCTCAGTTTAAAGCTAGAGTGAAGATACGGGAAAACCTAAGGAATCCATTGGTACCAACCATGTCATACTAGTTTGTCGCGAAGGAGGCTAAATAACGCTCCAAACTTGCGCTAAATTTTGGTGAGGAAAAACTAGCATGGCCATTTTCAAAGGGGTCCCTTGACCTCTGACCTCAAGATATGTGAATGAAAATGGGTTCTATGGGTACCCACGAGTCTCCCCTTTACAGACATGCCCACTTTATGATAATCACATGCAGTTTGGGGCAAGTCATAGTCAAGTCAGTACACTGATACACTTATACTAAATGCAGTACCTGTGAGGGTTTCTGGACAATATTTGTCATTGTTTTGTGTTGTTAATTGATTTCCAATAATAAATATGTAAATACATTCGCATGTAGCGAACATATTTGCCCACTCCCATGTTGACAAGAGTATTAAATACTTGACAAATCTCCCTTTAAGGTACATTTTGAACAGTTAAAAAAAGTGTAGGTAATATGTACACTCTGTTTTTCTATTTACATTAGGTTCTGTGTGTTTAAATACAAATATTCTATAGATGTGAGGGTTGTTGAAGTGTTGCATTAGTAGGTTGCAGAAAGCCAAGAGTTACATGAAGGAGTTTGAGCATGAGCGTCATGTTCTCCGTGTCTTTCTATTTCTGTCCGGAGGATTATTGTTTCAGGGTGATATCAGGAGGTGTTGATCTCTCAACACACGTGTTAAATTAATCTATTTAATTTCTACACGCTGCATTCAGCCATTCACTATCTGCATACACCAAGGGTACACAATACTGTGCAGCAATGCATGTTCGCACAATCCAGTGCACACAGGCACCACCACAAATCTTTCCACACTCACAATTACTGCTCTCGTGACAGTATAAGTTGCAGCTGCAACTGTGAAGGTGTCAAAAGAGTGATTGGCTGAAAGTGTGCTTCCCTACTGGTCCCATTGGCGGTGTTATCTCGCCTCGCTTGCTAGGTGACAGCTTTTATATTACTGCCATACACAGGCTGCTGCATTACTTGGCCTGGATGTAGGCTTTGAAAGCTGCCCCCCCTCACTCTTCACACCCCCCCACCCACTCAGAGCTCAGCGCTTGATAGGCATGAAATAGCCCCACTGCTGAGATTGCTCCTTAGTTCATAGAAACAGTTTAGCTCAGACGGACGCACAGGTACAGACACTTACAGGCACAACATGCAAGCAGGTGCAGATGCATGCTGAGCGTGTGCACCCACCATATACACAAATGCATTCATGCATTTATGCATGCATGCCTGCATAACTGCGTAGGCACATTTACACAACCACACGCACATACAGATTGTTTTCAGAAGAGACTCTTCAAGAATGATGGTTGTGATTTTAGCATTCATTTGTTTTTCTATGGAACTTAATGTCTTTAAAGCAGTGGGCAAAAGGTGAATGCATGTTCTCTGGTGCTGCAGCCTGTATGATATTACAGCACATGACATAACGTGGTGGATGTGAGGAAGGAACATTTTTACATTGCTATCTAAAACCACATCATTTGGTTCAGTGTGAAAAATCAAAGCCGGCGTACTGGCGGATCTTTTTTTACGGCAGTATTGTGGAATGTGTAAAAAGGGCTTCTGTCTGATCGGGGCCTAAGGGGCCGTTCATATGTTGCATATTTTTCTGGCTTGGCGATTGGGAGCGCTTCATCCACAGTGACGACACTAGCGCCTTTCCTGAAAAGTTCAGAGATTTTCAACCGGAATTATTAGATTGAAAGAACTCTCCAAGGTGTTTTCCTCATGTTAGATTGACCTGATGTAGCTTCTGTCTCACTGTTGCCCAGTAAATGATTGTTTTTCTGTGTAGCGACAGGTACATTAGACCTGGAAAGGGAGGAAGCAGCTGATTGGTCTTTAGCTGGTTCTAGAATGTTCATCCATGTGACGCCGTTGCCATAGTAACGCATCAGCTCTTTGAATCCCATACAATAAATCAATGATGATTTTGCTGAAAACGTTTATCAAACATTATTTTACAGCCACAATGTAAGTATATCAGTTAACAGACCAAGAGGATAGCATCCACACTTGCTATCTATCTGTCCATCTGTTTTTCTTTTCTTACTTTGGGAGCTGAAGGCAACTTAATCACCTTCATTTTTCACCCCTAATTATAATTAAATCTTTATTTTAATTGGTACATCATTAATCACCATTATACACAAACTCACCAGCAGTTTCCCTCTGGAACAAGTGTTTTTTTCTGATCTGTGGCTCCCTGCTGCAGTTTATCAGCGTCTTTCCTGCGTCTCTGGTTCTCCTTCTCTTTTTACAATTTTCCGTTTGGCCGGCATATTTGCTCGCTGTAAGCTTGCACATCTTGACTTGACAGTTGTGACATTTCATCAGAGGTTACAGAATTTTCTCTTTTCTCATCTAAATTTCATTGATGTGGGTGAGTAAAGCGTCTCACAGTTGATATCTCAGCAGATCTGTCTCGGCTTTTTAGTTGTTTTGTTTTTTCCAACTATGTCCCTCTCTTAATTACTCAGTCAATTAGATATGGAGAGATAATTAGTCCACACAGCGTGATGATTATCTACAGATGGCTCTCTTTTCCTCTCATGTGAATTCATTAGCATCGGAGCCTTTTCAGCAATAGAAGATTTTATGCAAATATATTAATACAACTTGTTATTACTGATTATGAATATCTATGTCCGATTCCCCCCCCCCCTCCCAATTACAGCTTTACAATCTCAAGTCTATAGAATATAATGACTTTCTACTGTATGTCTCTTCTTCTTGGCCCATTTTTTCCCTCTGGTGATGTAAACTCAGCAAAGACGTGTCGAAGAGTTGGATGAATATGAGGTTGAAGATGTTTAGAGGAGAACACAAGAAAACACAAGTCAGCAGCAGCTATGAGACAAAAAGTGAAGGAGCTTTTTGCCAAACTGCGTAAATCAGGCACCTTGACTGACCTTCAGAGTTGAATATGTGATATGGATGTACACAGTGGACTGGTTGCAGAGAGTTTTCATGTTTAAAAGATGATTGCATGCTAGTGGGAGGTGAAAAGAGGGTCAGCGGATGGGAGATTGTTGGTCTGTGAGAGAGGAGGAGAGGGATGCAGGGATTACATGTACTGCAAAGTCAGTATGTGCTTTTGAATGATTTGAAAAACTGCATGTTTTCAGCTTTAGTAGCCAAAACCAAGTATTAGTCAATTAGGGCTGTCCTCAACCAAAGAAATTCTTAGGCGACTAAGACTCATACAATTTTGTCGAGAAATGTGCTCATAGGTTTCTTGGAAATAAATGCTTCAGCATGAAAATATAATAGACTAAAGAAATCTTAGTCGACTGATTAGTCAACTAATTGGGGAAGAGGGGGCAGCCCTATAGTCAATACAGTTTAAATGTAGGCAGGTGATTTTTGTGGACGTGAGGCGGTAACTGCTGTTGTCTCCATGAAGTGTGAAGTGTCACCATAGACGAGCGATGTGTGTGCCAGAATTTGGGTGATTACTGTAACATTGTAACCTACATTATCTGGAGCTCAGGTGGCCTTCATGCACTCCTGCTTTGTCCTCTTTTACCCCCGTCTCATTCACTCTCTCTGACACAGACACACACACACACACACACACACACACACACACACACACACACACGGGGACGGTTTTACACTCGACGGAGAAGTGTGTCAGGCGGTCTCTTGTGACTCATAGCTGTTTTTTCCGTATCGTAAACAGCAATTCAGTGTTCATTTTCAAATTAGCCACAAAAGTGAAACCAATCCCTCTGGAAGGCATCCACAAAATCATTAAAGGAAAATTACACCCAGAAATAAAACACTGGCCAACATTTTCCATACTTACAAGGGCGGCCAAGTAGGAAATTATTTCTGTACTGTGTTAGTTTCAGTGGGACACTCCGGTTCTGAAAAGTGAAGCCAATGTGGAAGTGCCTAAAACTTTTTTCTAATATCCAGCAGGGGGCGACTCCTCTGGCCTCAAAAAGAAGTCTGATTGTATAGAAGTCTATGAGTAAATGACCCTACTCAATACAGCACAATGTTCATTTAGTAAATAATGGTCCCATTTAGAGTCAAACAGACCATAAAGCAGGGTATGCTTTAGGGCGTGGCTACCTTGTGATTGACAGGTCGCTACCACAACATTGTCCGATCTGGGAGTTTTCCGTGTTTTTGTCTTACAACTTTAACCCTTTCACAGTGTGTTTTCAGTTCATGAGAGTTAATTATAACCTTTTTGGTCGCCTGAAAATGTCTTATTCAGCGTTTGGTTCAAACCCGCTGGCCGGCTTGAGTCCTTCTGTGTGGAGTTTGTATGAGAAAACTCTCTGGGTTCACCAGCTTCCTTCCACAGTCAAAGACATGCAGGTTACGTTAATTGAATATTAAAGCGAATCAATTTAGTGCAAGTAATAAACATAAACTCACCAGTCACAGTCTGTTAAAGTGCCTTAATGAACATTTTAGCCATCAATCTTATGATGAGATTGATAAATGAGGAAAAGGCAATTCAACTCTTAACAGCAAAGCCTTTTGCCAAATTTAGAGGTGATGCTCTAACTTCTAATGTGACTTCTTGGCCAAGTACACCCAACTGTCTAGTAAAAACTAATCTAGTTTAAAACAAGACTCAAAGCATAAATAATTTTCTTCTCTTCTTGAATACTGAGCAGCTCCCCCCCGCTATATGGTGGAGGAGGTAATGGGTGAATCAGTGACAGATCTGTGGCGATGACTGTTGACATGCAGGAGAGAGAAAGAGACAGAGAGACAGTGTTTTGGCAGATGAAGAGAGAGGATAATATTGCCATAGTACCGAGGGTATTAAAGAAAGTCATTACTGTCCATCATCAGGCAAATGAAGACATGTTTAAGTGGAGATGAATAGCCTCATTGATGGGGAAGGCTTGTTATGGTAGATCTGTTTGGAAAAGCGGCCACGGGGGGTTCATATTTCAATAAATATTTGATGGGCGAGGAAGGCTGTATTAGCCTGTGTGTGTGTGTGTGTGTGTGTGTGTGTGTGTGCGTGTGTATGTTTAGTGGTGGGGTTTTGGTTATTTATGTGTGTGGCTATAAGCGTTTGCATATCTATGAAGAGCAATTTGAAAGGGGTTTTAAATGAGGGAGAAGATCACTTTCTCACTCCATCTCCCAAGTGGGGAAATCTTATTTTCTTCTTCCCTGCATCATTCTCTCCATCTCTCTCCATCTATTATCCTCTTCACTGCCGTTTTTTCCATCCACCTCACAATCAATCCCTGTGAACGCTGAATGAGGGGATGCATTGTTTAGGTTCAGCAGTATCCGAGCCAACCAAGCTGATCTGAGAAAAGTTAATTTGCTCCTTTATTACTTCAGTCAACATGAGTCAAACAGAAGAGCTTTCCACAAGCGCTGGCTGCCGGCCCTACAGCCGACTACTCATTTAAGTCCAGCCGGCTACTTTATTATATTAATTTTTGATTAAAAATAGGTTTGATTAAGAAGTTGCAATGTGAATATGATGATAGAGAAACATGCGTGTCTGTCTGTATCAGTCCCACCCCCACATGCTCTGGTCAGCTGAGAGTTTGCGTCCTGCCGAGTAGAGAGCAGAGAGTTGTCTAGAGAGTAAAATAATTGATGACAAAACACATTAAGAATTGCAATGATTGCACAGAGGGGACATCCTCATTAGACGGGAAATAATTAAGATAAGTATATATGATGGAATAGTGGCATTACAATTGCCAAAGGAACCAAATTTGGGCTTTTATGGCCAAATATTTTCTATGTGGGATCATGCCCCCGAATCCCCTTAAGCTTAGTTAACACTACACGACTTTAGTCCTGATTTTCTGCTCCCCGACAGCTTTGGAGCTCCCAGACAAAAGCCCTAGATCAGAGGCAAATCGGCGTTGTGCAACACGGAGCAAAGTTGTTGTTGCACCTAGAAGAATAAATAGAAAAAAGATGTGTTGAAAGCGTTAGAAACCTGGTGGAAACAGGCTATTATGTGAACAGGTGCCAACGACAACATCAGCAATGTGTCTCGTGCTGGGAATCACGTCATTTACCATGTATTTCTTGTGTGTGTTTTCGTAGTTTGGAGACCTCATCGGGGATTCCTCCCAGTGAAAGATCTTGTAGTGTGTGACCCCCTGTCGCCGGTCAGTCATGTAGTTTGAAAACCACGACTTCTGATAACAAGACTGCAAGTTGTGTAGTCTGAACAGTACTACGATCTGATGACTTTGAAAGTCTTGACTTGTAGTGTGAACTAGGCATTAGCTACTCCTGCATATCCATGTGGAAATCCCTGAAACGGTGAGCAAAAGAAAGTATACCCAGATATAAATGTCCTGTAGCCAGAAACACAACCCACCATCATTCCATTTGCAACAAAAGTTCTCTGTCTGAATTGATTGCTGGTTGTCATATCACTCATCACAGTGTGCACTTTTTTGCTTTGATAGGTGATCTGTCTGTGCTCTGGCTCCAGCCAAGCTTTTCTCTTTAGGCCTGAAATAGAGGTCTCCGCTATCGCAATCATTCATGGTCGTGGCCGGGGAACAGCGACATCATCATTAATCGCCTGCAGGGCATCCAATGCCTGACTCAGCGCCTCTAGTCGCCATGATCTAAATTCAAAAGATTGCCCTGACTATAGGCAGACTTGTACTTTAAACTTTTTAACACGTCTTTATCTTTTTCGGGCAAGAAAAGCAACCGCACATAACTTTTATTCATGCTTTTTTTAACCTGCTCATTCCTGCTCAGTGTCACTGGGAGGGCTGGAGTCTGGTCCTGGGAATATTTGGTGAAAGACAACAAGATTTATGCTGAACACAGAGTTTCAGTCACTCACATTCACTGACATTAGACATCAAGTTTTGGACCTAGACTGTGGAAGGAAACCCATGCAAACATGGGAGGAACACACACACATACAGAAATAACAACTGTTGAAATCAAAGCTAGAACCATGATGTCAATGGGATAAAGCACGTGTGCAGAATGGTGCTTAAACCATATTCTTGGTGCTGATTCTGCTGAGCAAATGCAACTTCTGTTACCTGTCGTTCAAGAGCACCTTGTCCAAAATGTCCAGTGTCCTTAGTGGATTTGTTGTAGCTTACAGAGGATCTAATGCATCATCCAGAATCGATTTTCTGAGGGTGGCTTAATTCTTATGCCCAATTAACTATTCTGATATTGAAGGATATAGAGGTGACATGTCAGCAATGCATAACCAAAGTGGTTTTGACAGGTGAGCAAAAATGAAAGATTGCTGACAGCTGTGAATAATGTTCTCTCCAATCAATACACAAGGCTGAGCCTGAAAATCTGATGCTTTTGATGAGGCCTTGCATGGTTTTTAATCAGGCTGTTCTCATTCACCGTTCGTAGCTATACCTACGAAAAGTAATGCACTGTAATTCGTATTTATCCCACAAATTCACTTCCTATGTAATCTATGTAATTGTGAACCAGGAAGTATAAAGATCGACAAATGCAGCGTAGGGAAGAGGTCGGGTCCAAAAACATCAGATTTTCGTCCAGGAGGCCGGTGTTCTGTGTGAAACAAGAAGTCAACGTTAATTTATTTGTCACGTAACTTCCATACTTAAGTAAAGCCAATTCATTAGTTATTTTAACCCAAACCATGGTCTTTTCCAAAACCTAAGGATGTTGTTTCGAAGACGGAAGTTAATTTTGTATGTAACATTCGGACATTCGTAGCAGAAGGCATGAAAAATGAGGAATAACTTTTCGTAAGATATCATATACGAACTGTTGTATGAGTATATGTTTTTAATACAAACCTAGAGAGACTTAAAATGTGAGAAATTAACTTTATAATTGAGTTAGCAAAGGTTTCAAAGCTAAATGAATCATTGTTTTGTGTTAAGGACAGAACCCTCTCTGCAGGTACTTCAATCAGTGAACTATTGGAGCTGGCATTCAAAGTGTTGATAATGTTTGCAAGACACATAGATGTGATAAGCGAAACAGGAATTCCAGAAATTAATTTGGGGCTTTTTGGAAACACATGTAACCATACCCCGCAAGACTAGAGACACAAATGTGATGTTTAGTTTTCTGCATTTCATCCAGATAAAAATATAATTTTTCACATTGTGTATGTCATGCTTTACTTTTTTTATGAGTTGTACAAACCTTAACTGTGACATAAGTATATCACCACTGTTGAACACAGTGTGGAGCACAGAAGTTTCCTTTTTGTACTCTCCACTTCTTAAAGTGCGATAAAAATAGCACACAAGTTTCAAAATAAAAAAATGAGGACGTGGATTTTAATTTGAGATCAATTCTCAAGTTTCCTCTCTAAAGGTCCTGAGCAAGTGGGAAAGTGCAGACATACCATATTCTAAACTGTGCCACCAGCTGGTGAATTAGAGCAGTGGTTTTAGGTTTGCACCTGCTCAGAACTCAGATGTCTGTTTAGTGTGTGTGTGTGTGTGTGTGTGTGTGTGTGTGTGTGTGTGTGTGTGTGTGTGTGTGTGTGTGTGTGTGTGTGTGTCTCCTGTAGCATCGGTTTAGTCATCAGTCCATGGACGCTCTCACTGGAAGCTGACATGACAGGACAATAACTGTTCCTCATGCTTGATTGGACATGGCGGGTATCTGCCAGTCTACCCACAGCAGTGGAACAGACAGGAAGGACAACCTCTGCCGTTTAACTGTAATCTGAGACTGAGTGTCAAGTCGAGCATCTTTTAGCTCTTTGTTTTGTTTTATGGCCCATAACTTTACTGTTTTGGCTCACTTTCACTGCTGTCGTCAGCATAATTTTCAGGCGCAGTGGGTGTCTGTTTTTAGTGAAAAAGCTCCGTAAACTCCACTGTACGCTACACTATCAAACAACAGACAAAGTCAGTAGCTAGCTGGTGAACATAGTGGAGCATTTAGCAGCTACAGAGGCAGATATATCCTTCAGGAGTTGGTAGAGACCAAAATAGAGCTTGAAGGAGAGTGAATATTGGACAAATACTTGACTCCAAATGAACGTTAATGTTTGTGGTGTCTGCTAGATGTGTAATACATGACATGTTAGCCATATCAACTTAAATGGATAAATAAAATAGACATGGTAGCAATAATAACAGCAACAACAATACAGGTAATAATTATAATCATAATAATTATCTCCGGGGAGATCATGCGTTCGGTTGTGTATCTGTCTGTCTGTCCACGGCTAATCTCGCACACAGTTGGACCCATCAGCCTAATATTTTTTGTGGTCAGCAAAAGGTATTTCCGGCAATCGGCTAGACTAAATCAAGTTTTACCTTAAGTCTGTTGCAGGCCACATTTTGGCCTTTGTTGTGGTTCAAAAACGGACATCCATAGAAAAGTTTAGTCTCATTTTGAACCAGATTATCTGCAGATTAATTTCATACCCGATATGTCATGATCCACTAAAGTTAGGCACGATACGAGATGAGTAAATCCCTGTTTTTGCTTTCTTCGCCGCCATCTTGACTGTTAGGGAGCCGAGAGGGACAATTTAATGAGATTCATCTCTTCTTTGTTTTGAAGGGGAGAGGTAGACACACCTGATCTGATCTGCACTCTACTGACTGAGTGCACTTTTCTAGTTATTTATTTATTCACTCCAGAGGGGACCCTTAGCTGAACAGGGTAAAGGGGCAATGACCTGATCACTCTAGACACTACAGTCAGCATGTCCTTGATTTTGTGGGTTAATGAGGTTGCAAAGGCAGGTGTGGATTTAACGAAGGACAGGCTAAATGCTGTGTATATCTGGGGATTGTGTGTGCCGTAAATGACACATCTAATGATGCTACTAGCAAGCTAATAAGATGCATTCAATATCTGTAGCACACACAAGCACACGCTCACAAACAAGCTTCATCTCCATCCTGCAGTAAACCATTAGTACCTTTCTTTTTTTATTGACATTTTTCACTACTGCATGCTCTGTTTTGATTAGTGTTTTCCATTCAGTGTTGATGTTTTGTCATTAGTGTGTCTTCCTCTCGTCCGGTTTCTCTCTCCATCATCCTGTTATTGGCTGTTTGTTCTCCTCCCGGCTGACTGGAAAATATCATTAAAGGGCTGATAACCATTTCGTTCCACTCTGAGGCTTCCTCCAATACGTACACACACCTATTTATTTACACATGGTGGGAGGTTGACAGTGTCAGAGTGTCTACCTGGAGGTCCGGGAAAGTGAAATTCAATTTCCTGTCATGGAGAAATCAGAAGAACTGTCAAGCTGTCGTGCGATTATCTGAAGCGAAGCCACATCCAGCCTCTTGTGAAAATGAAAGGCCTGCCTGTTATTCGCTTGACTGTCAGTCTCCTTGACACCGTGATGCATACACTCATCTACTACAGATTGAAATGTCTCTAAGGTAGAGTTAGATTGATAGCTGATTCTTATTCTTTTAATATTGTCCATGTCACCAAAAGTGACCCAAAACCATCAATACTGATCCTCTGTTTGGATTATAAGATCTTTGAACTTATTTGGTTAAATATGTGCATTTAATTTTGCATGAATAAGAGATGTGATTCCCTTTTTTTCTGTTTTTGCAGGAACCTTGGAAAGTCAGGACTCAGAGTATCTTGCTTAGGACTCGGTGAGTAGACTCTCGGCTTCACTACCCATACTGCAGTCCTCCCTCAGGCCTTACTTAACAACAACAACACCAATTACACGGACTAAACAAATAATATAACAACAAAAAAATAGATCATCTTTAAAAAATAAATCTGTTTATTCTGTGTAGTGATAGATGTGTTTTGCATTACTTAATTAAGTCACTTTGTTAAGACTTGGCAAAAGTAAAACAAACAACATTAAATTCAGAATTGGGCTGGGAATTGAACTATTAAGTTCAGCCTTTTTTCTTATTAAACCAACAAATCTACTGTGGTGGTTTAATTCCCCTACATCCTGGTTCAAATGGTCTCACACACACACACACAAGTGTATACCAGCTTACTTTCTGATAAAATGGCCGTAGTTTAATCAGGTGGTATTCTTCCAGAGGAGGTATAGACCTGGGAGTGTGTGTTTTGTCATTATTCTTCACTTCTCATACAAGAGAGTCAAACCCACCCGCATTTCAGCTTCAATATATAGCATGAGAGTGGGTAGAAGACAACACACACACACACACACACACACACATACACACACACACACACACACACACACACCAGCATACCTATATCTGTCACCATGGAGAGCTCTCAAACAACAACAGAGGATTGTGTGTGTGTGTGGTCGGTGTGTGTGTGTGTGTGTGTGTGTGTGTGTGTGTGTGTGTGTGTGTGTGTGTGTGTTTACTTGTTCCTGCTCTCTCAGACAGAGTTGGAAAATTATATAGAAGCGAGGAGGATAAACGCTACTTTACTATTCAAGGCTGTTCTCATACACCGTTCGTAGCTATACCTACAGAAAGTAATACACTGTAATTCGTATACATCCCACGGAATCAATTTGTATGTAATCCACGTAATTGTGAACAAGGAAGTATAAAGACCGACAAATGCTGTATAGGGAGGAGGTCGGGGGTGGATGGGTGGGTTAAAAAATAATGTGTGAAACCAGAAGTTAATGTTGATTTATTTATCACCTAACTTTTGTACTTTAGTTATGCCACTTCCGGAGTTATTTTAACCCAAACCGAGATCTTTTCCTAAACCTAACTAAGTAGTTTTGTTGCCAAAAACCCAACCAAGTTGTTTCCCTGTGAAGACGGAAGTTTATTTTGAAGAGACTGTATGCATTTTTTGAGTGTAAATTAACACGTGTTGCTGGACATGAGATATCATACAAACTGTTGTATGAGGATACGTTGACTGTACACCTGTACCAGTATATATATTCACTGTATCTTGGCCTGCAAGATTATAAAGGTAGATAACATTTCTGCAAATTCATCGTTGTAAAGGAAAAATGTTATTGTGATTAAAACATGAGCATTACTGTAAAGTCACTGCACAGTCTCTACGTGCTTTCAAAGTAGAAAACGTACAGGCTGCAGGGCTTGAAACCGAACAGTGTTGGATTGTTTCTTTAAAAAGATGTGTTTATTCATGACAGTCAACCAAACAAGCCTTTCGATTGGCTGATCAATTCTTCAGAATCATCTTGATCACAGGAAAAGGAAACAAAATCTGGTGAAAACACATAAATCTGATGAGCAACACTGACTGATCAAACTTTACTGAACAGTGATGATTTACTGAATCATTTAGTATTGTAATAATGTGTGTATATCTGTTATGAATATAGAGCTATAGAAGTAAAAGTTTTGAAATTGCAATATATTTAATTTAACAATAGCTCCCATTTGATTAGCTAAAAATCTTCAACGATTCAATTATTCAGACTTATTTTCTTCTGAGTTGTATCCAAGCACCAGGATTTTAGGTTCCTGGCTTGACTGTCAATCAGAATACGTAAACACAGAATGAGATATGTGGTTAATTTATACATCAGAGTCCAGCTTTTGAAGTTTGAGAGAAAATGTAAGTCAACACCGACTCAGTTTCACAGAAATTTTAATATTTATCAGTTTTCCTTATCCAATTTCTTTTGGAAAAACAGTGAAACTGCACACACTCTTTCAATTATAGTAGCTGATATCATTCATAAATAAGTCACAGTCTTCTTGAGAGACCTCATCCCTGAAATCATACATAGTTGTTAGCAAAGGAAATTAGAGTTTGGCCCCAACAAGGTAACCTAAGTTATTTTGACCAACAGATTACTTACTATTTGTTAATTCTATACTTTTATACACATTGCTACAGAATTGTTTTCCCTTTGATAAGATAATATAATTTGCATAAACCTATAAAGTTTGAAAAATCATGACTTGAATCCCAACCAGGAGTCCAGCATGTGAAGAGTTAATTTTAGTAGTATTTCCGTACCTGCAGGATTCTCTGGATTAGATAAAACACCTTCTTCACCGTTCTCCTTGCTCAGAGGCCGTCGAGGACTCAGATCAGCCACCGTCCTGTAAATCGGATCAAAACTTCTACTTCTCACGGGACATGAGCTTTAGCCGGCTTAGAGAGGCTGACCTTCACCAGGATGTTTCGTACAGCATCCGCAAACAGACGATGCCTCAGTCACAGATTTAAGGCACAGTGTTTTGGTCAGACGGGGAAGTGATATCATGTACAAGAAGATGATCATTTTTCCTGTACCTGCTTTGGCTTTAGTTTTAACATGCTGTTGTTACTCTGTACACACAACATCTATTACACATCTGACCATCCTGGAAGAGGGATCTCTCCTCGGTCTTTCCTTATCCGATGAGAGGGTCGTACTGTAAAAGACAGAGGGTGTCATATCCTGTACAGATTGTAAAGCCCCCTGAGGCAAATTTGTTATTTGTGATTTTGGGCTATGCAAATAAAATTGACTTGACTTGACATGCTCTCTAGTCCTGTCTAGAGTTGTGGAAATTTTTCGATTCAAAGATGCATCGCGATGCGGACTATTCTGCATCGATGCAGTGACAGAACATAATCGGGATTTTGGAAACAGTGTTTCTCTACCATTGCCTTGGGCCTACCCACCCTGAAAGAAAGAAACAAAATATTTTATTAACCTAATTTATGTGCACTCGTTTCATTTCAGCTCAGTGTTTGAGTCTTTACTGCGTTTTGCTGTCATTTACTGTCGCCTTAGTTTCTCTCCTCTCCTTTGATCTGCGCTGAGCAGAGAGACGGCATTCAATCACTCGGCAGTCCTCTAACTTGTTGCTCTCGCTATGAATATTAGCTGCTCTGTTTCAACAATGTTAGGCTGAAAAAACGTACTGACTGAAATTCAACCGTGGTGTTGGTCTGTCGGAGATGCAGTGACCTAAACCAAGTAAGAGAAGAGGAGCTGTGATTGAGGAAAAGTCCGCTAGGCTAATTTCTGCAATGTAAAATGCAATATGCTTTCAGGAAGTGTCCTGTCTTAGAGCTATGGGAAAACCTAATTTGCACTTGTAAGGCACTGCAGAAGAATCTATGTTTTGTTTTTGTAATGTTTATGAACTGAGGTGGGTCACACAGATACTGATATTGAAAAGATGCAGCTTTTTATATTATAGACTGTTGTAGTCTAATTTTTGAAACACTTTCTAAATAAAAAGAGTTCAGATTTATCTGACTGCTTGTAATAATTGATGAAAAAGTAGCCATGTGACAGGTGAATCGTAATCGAATCCTGAGGCCAGTGAAGATTCACACTTCTAGTCCTGCTTTAGCCTGTGTTTGATTATATGTCAACACTCCCAACTTTAAGCTGCCTCCTGGTCTTTTCAGTAACACCTGTGCGTCTCCCCGATACTGCTACAAATCTCCGAGTTGTACTTCTGCTGACTAAGCTTCCTCATATTTACTCATATGGAGACAGCCTTCTTGCGTGGATTTCAACTTGGCCTAGTTTTCTCAGTAGTTTTCAGCAGCTCCAGCTCCTCTGTTTGCCAGCTAATGTCAATCACCACATTTGGCTCAAGATACCTGCTGTTTTTTCATTGTGTGATACATGCACCATTTGTGATGCGTGACATTAAATATCACTGAATAGCACGGTGGCTAATTTCTGTTTTTATTTTGACTTTGACAGGCCTGACCTGATGGGCATTTTAAAGTCAGTGGTTGATTGAAAGTTTGGTTTCAGTGGTAAACCACACACAAAGTAGCTTTTTGGTGCCATGTACAGTAGAAGATTAGTTTTTCAGGGTGTAATGTCTGGCTCTGAGGCCGGCTCCGAGCGCTGCTGCCCCGGGTGGTTCACGGTAGACTGAGAGGTCTGACTCAAACTGGCTGAGCTTCACGGCGCAGAAAAGGTCAGCATAATGCCAGCTGCCTGCCACATGCTGCGCCCAGGGCGGACATGATGCCGGCAGGGGAGAGGAGGAAGAGAGGGGGCAAAGAGCAGGATGCTAAATGGTGTTCCACTGTTTAACTTCAAGGAACAGTGACAAGATAGATGAGGATGTAGTGTGTATGTGTGTGTGTGTGGCATGTGTGCATATACAGTATTCTCAGAGTTGTACCTTCATTTTACAGCAAAATTGAGGAAAATAAACACACTCATATACCTGCCTGAAAGAAAAACAACCCACATTCAACTAGAGACCATCTTGCGGTACGGTTGTGACGCTATGCTCACAAAATCTGTCCACAGACACAGACACCTGACAAAGTACTCAAAACTGTCTCTGTGGTAGTTCCCGTTACAGTAGGTGTCTCCAGGACCACATTTTGCCATGATGACACTCCATAGACTTTATATAAAGATGGACGACATGACCGCTCCACTAAAGTGAAGCCAAAGCATCTGGATTGCCCCCTGGTGGCTGGCTGCAGTATAGGTCATAAAGCCCGCCTCCTCAATGTTAGTGGATGGGACATGGGCCAAACTAAAAAATCTAAGAACAAGTCAAATAATTTTTTTCCCAAAGATGGTTTCTGTCATTTTAGGTAGTTCTTATCATGCTGATGTATGTTCAAGTGGCTTCACTTCTGCACAGCGGGATGTAGTGGAGACGCGTCGTCCATCTTTATATACAGTCTATGTGACACACACACACACACGCAGACTGACAAGGTGAAAACAATACATGCTGTCGCGGCTGGTAATCATGTTAAATTGTGATTCAGACATTTGTCTCTATTTGTCGCTGGTTTGTGTGTGAACCACAGCCAGGAGGAGATGTAACTGTCGCAGGAGTCACACAAGAGCCAGTCTGCAACTGCATGATGATGCCCCGAGAGAAACATCGTCGCACCAGCACCGGCTTCATTGACATAATGGTTTAATCGGTCGAAGACCTCTTTTTCACAGACATTCAACATTTTTTGCTGTTCAGAATTCCCTCATCCTATTTCCACACGTCATACAAGGGAAGATGCTGTTACTAAGTTTGTTTTTTACATCAAAACATTTGATAAAAACTGACACTTTAGTTCAGTTGTTTGTGAAAATTGCTAAAAATGTAACTTAGAGTGGTATTATTATCTTTGCTCGCTGGATTACAGCTGCACTCTGACTTAAGACCCAAGGCTGCTTTTAAAACTTTGAGACTTGGCCGGAAACCAGGATGTGTTTTAGAAAAAACGTTATGTAACAATAAAGCAGCAGTTTGACCTTGATACGGAGTGGCTGGCTAACATCTACTGCACTTTGTTGCTACGAGGAAAGTGATTAATGATCGCTACAGCATTCAAAGTGCAGACCAACACTGCTGAAACTCTGATCTTTAATCAAAGCCATGTATGTAAGGGCATTGTGTGTAAAGGTAGGAATGCAAATTTAATCTTATGTTTTTTTTCTGGCACCAATACTTTCTGATTTCTTAGATCAATTTACAATTAATTTTCAAAAAGTGTATGAAATGAACCATTACAACTTAAATGTGTTTAATGAGCTGCTCAGTATGAAAAACACATGACTTTGTCAGTAGATACAGTTTTGAGCCATCAGCTGACTAACCATTTATAAGGCTCTAGTTGAAGAAATTATCATAGGCGTACTTATTGCATTCCTCTGTTGTTAACTTCTTGCTGTTGAGTTTGAGCACTTTCTTTCTTTTCAGTCTACTATAATGCTCAGTTTACCAGATCATTTTCTACTTGGCTGCATTCATTCTTCACCGTTTTAAAAGAGAGAAATAAAATCCCCGCCATATCTAACTCTCATATTTATAACTCATATACACACATTAAATGTGCGGAGCTGAGAAATTAACAGCAGTATTAATTCAAGATTCAGGGGGAATTTAAAGAGAGGTTTTCTTACTCATGCAGATTCTTTGTGTTGGGGTAATTTGCTGTGTGCTAATGTAGGAGATAATCTGAACAGGCAGATGAATTAGTATTCCACACACACACCGTCATTATCCCGGCAGGACGGAGGGAGGGGTGAGGAGATGTGAACAGGGAAAATTAAGAGGAAAGATGTGACTCCTGCCTTGGTAGTTTTGCCTCTTGTCCTGACAAGTCTGCATCTCTTACACTCTATTAACTGAGCTTCCTCTCTCATCCATCTCTCTGATCCATCATGTTCTCCTTCCTCCATCTTTATCTAAACTCATCCTTAACTCCTCACTTTAATGTCAAGGAAAAGTAAACATTGAGACATTTAAGAGATAACAGAAATTGAAACAAGAGAAGTTGTTTCCTTCCTTCCTTTCTGTCACTCTTCCACTCACCTTTCCTCCCCTCTCTCTCTCTCCCGACTCTTCCTCCCGCTTGTTTTTTTGCTTCCTCTGTCCCTGTGGGTAGTGCTCTCCCAGGGCCCAGCTGCTGGTACGAGCAGCTTGTTATTTGGTTTAAAGAGGTTGGATAGAGGTTAGCTCTGTGCTCGGGCAAGATCAAGAGGGTGTGTGTGTTATACACACACGCACACACACACACATACACACAGTTTGTCGTACAGCAGGCAAAAGAAAACCTTTTGACATTTGCAGATGATATATTGTTATCATGTATAAGCAAATAAAAAAAAATGTTTTTGCTATATTTGCTATACATCAGCCTTATATAATGACACAGTAATATATAGTACTAATAGAGTGGCAAACCTCCGAGTCTGAGAAGTGAAGCCAATGCTGAAGTGCCTTAAACTTGTATTCTTTCTAACAGCCAGCAGGGGGCGACTCCTCTGGTTGCAAAAAGAAGTCTGATTGTATAGAAGTCTATGAGAAAATTAGCCTACTTCTCACTTGATTTATTACCTCAGTAAACATTGTAAACATGAGTTCATGGTCTCAATCACTAGTTTCAAGTCTTCTTCAATACAGCATGATGTTCATTTAGTAAATGATGGTCCCATTTAGAGTCATTTAGACAATAAAGCAGGGTATGCTTTAGGGCGTAGCTGCCTTGTGATTGACAGGTCGCTATCACGGTGTTGTCAGTGTTTCCGTCTTACAACTTAAACCCTTTCAGTGTTTTCAGTTCATCAAAGTTAATTATAACCTCTTTGGTTGCCTAAAAATGTCTTATTCAGCGATCGGTTGTACTTAGCTCCACCCTCTTGTTGCAAAACGCCAAGATGGCGACGGCCAAAATGCCATCGAGGCTTCAGAACAACAGTCCACAAACCAATGGGTGACGTCACAGTGACTACATCCACTTCTTATATACAGTCTATGACCTTATAGTAAAGTACTACTCCCGCTTCCCTCACATACTCACTCTGAAATTGTTCGAATTCAATCTCAAAGTCTGAGAGTCAATTCAATATCAGTTATTTCCACTAACAATAGAAAAAGTTAATTTCACATTCCAGCTGAACACAATTTGATATCAGTTATATGCATCAGAAAATGTCACATACTGTGTAACGACATTCTCTTTCTACAAAGTGAAAACTTCTCACCAATTAATTGTAACTGAATTGATTTATAAAGAACTGATTATCCCAGGAGAGAGGCCTGGATGATGGATTAATTGATAAAGTGAAGTGATTAGTGAAGTCATCGTGACCTCTCAGGCAGTCTCCTGCTGCTGCAGATAATTCACTATTTCTTCAGTCACTGATGAAAGACTGACCGCAGGGAGGTATGCAGTGGGGCTGTCAGCACACACACTGGTTCCAACGATGCTAAGTGGTCGGGAAAAATGGAAAAACAGAGCGTTTGTGTGCAAACCCATTTTAATTGGCCGACAAAACAAAAAGAGTCAATGCAGAAGTTCGCAATCGGCATTATCTGAACCATACAGTAGGCAATTCTGTGTGAACCCAGAACTTTTTTTCCTCACACCACATACTGTCCATGTCCTTATGTGCTCCTGAATCGCTGCACTGCTGCGGTGCTATTGATTGATGAATTCTTAAAATGGTTCTCCCAGAAAATCCTGCGGTGTAGAGAAGACCGCAAGAGGGTGGACCTCAGCGTGTTGCCACTGTAGTACTTCTGCAGGAGAGATACGGAGTGGACCAACATGTACTATATAGCGCCTTTCCCTCTACTTCTACAGCACTTGCTTTCTTCTCATCTGTATCTGTCAAATCTACGGCTGTGTGGCTCAGCATCCTAATGCCATTACATATCCTCGCAGTACTAAGGGGAGCAGACAACCTTATGTGTCACTTTCCAGTCCTGCCTCCTAAAATACATTCCCATACAACGAAACTGTATTATGAATTACGTTTCAAGGGAAACGTATTTTATCGCGGATTACGTTTGTTTTTGACGTATCACAAATACGTTTGTAATGATGGTCCGCGTGGGGAAGAGGTCGGGGTGGATGGGTGGCAAACACCGGACTTTCACCCAGAAGACCGCTGTTCAGTGTGGAACTAAAAGTCAACGTTCATCTATTTCAATTTATTGGTGCCTTCAAATGGGGTCGTGTTTACGCGTGTGTACTGCTGTAATCACAAAGTACATTGGATCAGTCCAGCTGTCATGATTATGGTTGATCATCAGTAGAATTGTACGGCGTGACGACACAACAATATGAACAAGTGTAAAATATGATGCAACTAAATGCAAAAGTCTTGCAACATATACTAAAGCTTATTATTTTCAGTTTCTGTTGACACTTTGTCAGAAAGAAGTTGATTAAACTTTGATTATTTGTGAGGCTAAATGTTGTGATGCTGTTTTCAAAAGCACTCTTTCTACTATTATGTCAAAAAATAACAGAAACATGTTATTTTTGCGCTGTGTTGCATTGTAAAGGTAGGCCACTGCCTGAAGGAGTAGACGAGACAAAAACAGATATAACAGATATAACAGTATAGACGAAGGTGATTCAAGTAGAATAATCAATACAACTTGAAGAGGCTGTAAGGAGACAAGGGCACAAGGTGCAAAGGATGGCGCGTGTGTGAACATTTTTCCTCTACAAAAATATAAGGTAGCATGCAGGATCTTCAGGCTTTAACTCAAACACTGGCAAAACCAGTCTGCTCTGATCCTTTCAAGACAAGAAAGAGCTCTGTTACAAAACTTTATGAGACTTTTCTTCCCCAAGAAGAGATTTAAATACTACTGAAATACTTTAATTTAATAATAATGGGGCATCCTGGTGGTCTAGTGGAAACCAAAATCTCTTCTTCAGCCGGTGGCCTTTCACCCTATGTTTCCTGTCTAATTTTATACTGTAAGCTATCAAATAGAGGCAAGAAAAAAAATCATTACTGTATATATGAATCATTTATTATTATATATATCATTAATAATTGATTTTTAGCTCCTTGAATAGTCCAAAATGTGTCCGTTAGAAGATGATGCAGATATAGTTTTCCATATATAAGCCAAGTCCAACTATGATTTGCCTTTTTGTGTCTCTCATCTGGATAAACCTATACCATCTCAGAGATGTACCTACTGTGCCTTTTTATTGGAGCTGGAAATTAATCCAACAAAAGAATATGACTCAGCCTTTCTGTCCGTAGGCAGACGAGCTGAAAAATGCTGAAAAAGAGAGTTAGGAGGAGGTCAGTTAAACTGAGACACCAGAGAGAAATGTTTCATCTAAATGTGTGCCATCTATCATGCTGCCAGGCACACAGACTGGAGACTGAGGAATCAGGTTAAAAGGATTCACAACAAATAAATGACACCTCTTGCCAAATCTACAACTCTATTTCATCATTTTCTCACTCCTCACTTTTCTCTCTTTCACTTCTTCTCTCCTACGTTTCTGCCTTGTACGGTTGGGCTCATGTCGGTTTTGTCTTGTTTCTTTAGACCTCTCAATTGAAGTGCTTGACGTGTGTGGATACAGGGCAGAAATATCACCATAATGGGAAAATATGAAAGTAAAAAAAACATAACCTAACCCTGTCAGATGGTTTCTTTCACAGAACCATATGAGAAGCCGTCATTGGAAACTCTTTGGGAAAAGGGCAGGCACTTTCAAAAATTACTTGGCAGGTGATTGGATGAACCATCTGTCAATCAAACTGATGGAAGCAAAACTAACTGAAGGCGAAACATTGCCATACTTAACACATTCAGTGCCGTACTTTGCCCTTCTTTCAATGAAGAAATACACTCCTGTTCTGATATAACTGCTATGGCAACATCTACACTAATCTAGGGGCCGCCATTGTTGTTTAAAACGAACAGTCGCCTCTGCGTGTCGTCTCACGCTATAGTTTCACCGGGTCTCACACACACCTAAGCCACCTCTTGATATATCTTTGTATGATTTATATAAATGCTGCAGACTCACCAGCTACATTGTCAGGAGTTAGTTTGAGCTCGTCTGTTGACTTGAGCACCCTTCATCTTTATGAAAAAGCACTGCAAGGTTATCAGATTTACTGCATTGTTGCATAGCAACATCAAGTGCCACTTCCAGCTCTTTCCATTTGCAGTTGGTAGTAAAAAAAAGCCTGTTTGTCGTTTGCAGGGCCTTAATTTCCATCATACAGAAAAGTCAGTTGAACCTATAAGAGCGTGGACCTTGACATTAGAGCTCTGCAGGGAGTTCATCCCATGCTGAGCCCCCCCGCTCAGAGACAAAGCTCAAGGCAGCGACTGGTCATCGCTGTCTGTGATTACAATTTCACCACACAGAGAATTGAAAGAGCTGATTGAACACACACAAGGCCTCATACAAGGACACATACATGTAAACATCATGCACATACTGTATAAAAATGGCAATCTGTAATGACTGTAGCGTAGGTGCAGTTGAGGCTTAATGATGTTGCCATGGTTACTGGTGTTAACAATGTATAAAAGCAACTTTTTTTCCCACCAGCGATTACGGTTATTTCGCCCACCCGCCTCCGCTAAAACGACCTCGACTGCGATTCTGCTGCTGATGCATGTTGAGAACGGCAGCTTTTTTTCTGCTCCTTATTGAGTTAAGATAATATCATTATGCACCAACAGATCCAATTTATCCTCAGGGTGTCATCTGCAAGTTAAACCTCAGTGGATTTGATGGCCTTGCAATGTATGGCATAATGAGCTCTGTTGTATCATATTACATCCTGTCTGTTGAAATGAGCAGATGGTTAAGTGCCGTTTCATTGTCGCCCGTCTCTGAGGTACATCAATTGTTTTCTGACAGTCGAGCAGTGGAGGTCAACGGAGTCAGAGGAAGAATTGTCTATTGATTTGGTGTGAGATTGTGGGCCCTGAGGCGTTATCATGGCCTTAAGGGAGTTAATAAATATCCCCAAAAAAGAAAATACTTAATCAGCTGGAGGATTTGCATTATTCTCCTCAACACTATAAATGAATACTCTTGGAAGGAGGGTTAAAAGGCTTCTTCTACTTGTTGAGTACTAAAGTAATGTTTATGCCCAGTTGACAGCGTTCTATATTTATATTTAAATAGATAAAGATTACATACAGTGCTCGTCAGGCCAATATTATCAGCCGATATCAGTATTGGTTTTCATGTCATCTTTATGTCATCGAGTAACAAGATATTGTAATACAGAAATAAAGAACACAGACAGTAAGTTTTAAATCATTTAGCAACTCTAATGATATTACATAGTTTGTACATCAGAGAGCACTGCCAGGTGTAAAAAAAATACAGCTCAGTATAATCTATAATAATAATCTGTAATAACCGAATCAGTCAATATGATGTTTGAAATCATCACAATGTGAAAAAAAGATTTCTTATAGATTTCAAAAGATCAAAATATCATGCTCATTTTCAGGTTCATACTTGTATTTTGGGTTTCTACGAGAACATGTTTAGATGCTTTAATGTTAAAAAAAACAGTATTTTTCTCATACTGTCTGTCTGAATATACCTGTAAGCGCTCTGCTTTAGCGCCTGTCTCTTTAAGACCCGCTCCTGAAAAATCCCAGTCTGCTCTGATTGGTTGGTGAGAAAAATATGGTGCACCTTTGCAAAGGTAGTTCTCAAGCTGTAGGTGGAGATACTCGGATGGGGGGGCGGTATGAGTATATACTAATGAGCCTGCATGTGACATACAGGTAGGAAGGGGAGCCAAATGTGAATGGCTTGTTGAATCACATGTGTCTGATCTAGACAGCCCACAAAAAAACTGACTGGGTTGTCTTATTTCACAGATACCCAAATGTATGTGCACAAGCACTGACAAACTGAGTTTTTCATGTAATGTCCCCTTTAAGTGATAGGACTGAGTGAAGTTGAAGTATCAGTTATCATATATGTATTATTATGTAGGCTTATTATTTAACTCTCAAATATTGATAATGGCCTCAAAATTCCAGTACCTGTCAGGCTATAATATGACGTATAAATAAAGTTTGATATACTGAAGTTACAATAACATGAACAGTTCATAAAATTTAATATATCGTCAGCCATAATCAATTTTCATGGGGTGAACAATGTCCTTGGTCCTCCCCTGCCAAATTTCAAACGTTCTGCAACACTGACTGCCTCATATCTTGTCAACCAGCCCAGACACACATCAGCCATGCAGCGTTTAAACGTTTTCACCAGACATTTTACTGATATAAAAAGGTGTTCCTCCCTCCCTCCCTGTCTCTCTCTCTCTCTCTCTCTCTCTCTCGCTCTCTCTCTCGCTCTCTCTCTCTCTCTCTCTCTCTCTCTCTCTCTCTCTCTCTCTCTCTCGTTCTGTCTGTCTGGAACAGTTTTAGACAGCTAAAAACAGTGTTTTGACATAATCTGAAACGTTTTCTGCCACAACAAAGCTCCGTACAAAATTCAGAGAGGGAGTTTGCAGAGGATTTAGTGTCTCCTCAGGTTGAGGTGGCTTATCCTTTTGTCTGGCTTATCAGCATTGTTTGCAGAGCAATCAGGAGCATGTAGTCAGATGTACACACACACACACACACACACACACGCAGACAGATATAAACACATAAGGACAGGGTACACAAGGTCTTCCAAACATGCGTGACGGTCACAAACGCCAACAGTCACCAGAGAAGACAGAAAGTGCTAACAGGCGCTCACTCAAGGTGATCCTTCAGTATTAAGCTGCTGCTCTGAACAGGACAGATTTTTCTCTTGGGAACTTGACAGCCTCCCTAGACTGGGTTTGGATTAGAATTGTTTACACCAGGATGTCAAACACACTCACACTTAGAAATGTTTCCTAATGTTGAAATGTCTTTCTCCTCCCTGCAGGTACATGGGTGACATTTGGGGGGCAGATAACAGACGAGGTATGAAACATTTCTCCTTTATCTTGCATGTTTATTTAATCTTAATGAACTCTTACTTATTGATCGATTGATTTTGGTTGTACTGTATATATGTGGTAGTGATGAGTATTGAATATGTTGTGTATATAAACATGTGTACCTGATGTTATGTTGCCCAGAAAACACTGTGGTAGGTGTTTGATATTGTAATAAACCACTGATATTGAACGCTAAGTTTAAACACACAAGAAAATTCTTAACATATAACACACAGGACATCTCATTCAACACATAAGACAAACTGCCTCTGTGGTCTCTTAAAGGGATCTACTGTAGGTAATACACTGACTATGGATAAGTACCTCATACAACCCCTCTTCAAAACACCCAAATTATCCCTTTAAGTACCAATTGACTTTGTAAAAACTTTATCTCTTGTAAACATCTAGTTTACAAAGGACGAAGAATTTAAAATGTAGTCCAAATCAAAGGACCTGAACACACACAGTTTTCAGGTCCTTTGTTTTGGACTAAATTTAAAATTGTCTTACTTGTTGATGGCGTTTAAGTAAGACAATGTTTTCCTTGATGTAAACACAGTGATACAACTCCAACACTTTTGAGAGACACTCCCAAAGGAAAATATTATGGCACTCAAGTTCAAACACTGATGAACAAGTCTTACCCTGGAAATAGCACTCCAGAAACCTCACACCAATGACCATTTATGCCAAAAAACGTTGCTGCATTGACCTTTGAAAATGGAGCCTGCTGGCCAAAAAAAAGTTGGCTGAACATTTGGGGAGCAGTGTCCAACCACAGCCAGTCAGATTCTCGTGCCTCTTTTGTAATTTGTATGCAAGCTGTATAATTTTGATGACTCAACCTGTACAAAAGCAATGATTCAAATGATTCGTTTAGTGTTTCAGCCATATTTCCCAGTCGTCCGTCTCACGCTCCTATTTGAATGAATGTATACGCAGCTGTTGTCACAGTTAACCTTGATCAGACCATTGGCTGCCTAACAGGCTCAATTAGCCTCCAGCTAACCCTCCCGAGGGTGGACAACCTTCACAAAGACTTTAGGTGTGATGATTCACATTATTTGGACTGACTCACATGTTCAAATACATAGGACAGAAAAAGGGCACACCGAGGGTCGACACATCATGTGTACGTGTTCGTACTTTACACTCATGTTGATGAACTCTAACATGCTCGGATGTTGCTGCTGGGGTCTTGGCCTCGGTCATCACACACACAGATACACGCACATATGCACACACTTAGAGTGACACTTAGGGGAAAGAGAACAAAGCTCACCTCGGGACACAGTAAGCTTATGTAACAGTATTATTTGTCTTACCTTAAGGCTTAGTCGCATCAACTCACATGGTACGCTCAAAGCTTAGCAACCCTCTTCTCTCCATTATTGTGAATGTCCCCAGTTCAATGTCACTGGTTTCACTCAGACACAGTCCACCAGGCTTTGGCGTGAACAGCTGAGATTCCTACGGAAAAAGGCTGGTTGGCTCAGATGAAATTTTTTATAAAATATTACGTTGTTGACTCCATTTTGAAGATAATGTTGAGACACACAACAGTGCATTATTGCCATTGAAAATAACCCCAAAAAAGAAGCCAGTGTTGCAGACAAAGTGTTGGTGGATTCGGTGGAGTGAGCTACAGTACCAGCACACAACATGCTGTTGGGTTAAAAAGTCCTCCGCTGTCCTGAATGCCCTCTGTTCAATGTCATCGTTAGCAAAAGCACCTGGCTAAATATACTACATGTCCTTATTAAGAAAAACACAACAACTCTGGCACACAAACACAGTTTCTACATTAAATCTGTGTCAGTGCTGCACTAATACGCACACAGTTACACAAACACACATGCAAAAACTGAACAAAAGTCTTTTGCCTTCGTTAATTTGTATCATTTCTAATAGGGCATTTTTATGCCTCCACGCCGGCGACAGCCATGGCCAGAGGCGTTATGTTTTTGGGTTGTCCATACGTCTGTCTGGTCTATTCTCTTTTTTTTTAATATCTGAATTTCTTCAACTTGCCACAAGCATCCTCTTGCACTCAAGGATGAACTGATTAGATTTTGGTGGTCAAAGGTCACTCTGACCTCACAAAACACATTTTTGGCCATAACTCAAGAATTCACATACTAATTATAACAATTTCACACAAATGTCTAAAAGGATAAAATGATGAAGTGGTGACCTTGTGGACAGACATGGATGTAAACTGCAGCTTGACTGGTTGTCGCAGGCATACAACCACGAGGCGGTAATTCTAGTTCATAAAAAGCTCATTAATTGTAACCAATGGATGTAAAAATATTAACCAGGAAGACATTTCAAATGGACAGTCAGACTACTGGTATTCTGCAAAAGGGCTGCAGAGCATCTGGACCGAAATGACTGGAAACTGCATGGGGAAACAACTAGCTTCAAAAATACTCTTACCAGCACCTCAAAAGTTCATTAATTAACACGCTATATCTGTACACACACGGAAAATGACAAGTTTGAGGTTAAGGGGAGTCACGTGCTTCAACTTGGAGACCAGCGGCTGGGTGCAGTGACTTTTGGGAGTCTTGACATCACCGTGAGGTGCCTTTTTATAACCCCCCATAATAAAGTACGTCTCATCAAAGTGCTGCTAAGTTTGTTTCCCTGCAGTCTAGTCTGGGCAGCAACACATTCCCAGACAGACAGCTCACAAGAGTGATGGTGGGCTGCAAGTTAACATTGCTTACTCACTCAAAAAGGCCAAAAGTAATCCATAAAGTGAATTTGAAGAAAGTGTGTCTTGTCGATTTTTAACTTTGATGTGTGGAGTGTGGAGAGGAGGAGGCAGCGCAGCCATAAAATCATCTCAAGGCTGTGTGGGTAGTATGTGGGAGGCTACCGCGGCCTTCATTCTGGGATTGTGAGAGAGAAAACATTTTTTTTTTTTCCATCACGTCTGCTCTATGTATGGAAAATCAAATTCTCCTCCACCTTTTGTGCCCTAGAATATAACAAAGACAGAAGCCTGAAGCGTAGCCACCCATGTCTTTCTGCAACTTTGCAGTGACTCAGTGTTTTTCTCGAAGGTGAGGATAGAAGTGCAGTGCATCTGTTTGTGTTTTACAGACAGATTGTGTCTGCAGCAGTTTGTCATCCCTTTACAAATATTACCACGCCATTAGTCACATTCAGTTCAAAATAAGTCAGAAAATCTGTGTAAGTAGCGATGCTTCATCATCTACACAAACTTCCTGACCTTGTGAATGTCACTGCAAGCACTCCATGACAGTGATAGACCTTTTAGTATCTCACGAGACTCACTGTGAATGAGCAATCAGCAAAGGCCAAACATTCACCCTTTAAAAGCTGACTCGTCTCGGCTCTCTGTCTCTGACTATCTGCTCATCTGTGTCTCTTCATCTGTCTTCATATAGCTGTCTTCAGCATGTTTCTCACCTTACCTAACCTCACCTGCACAATGTTAATCACTCACTGTGTTTGGCCTTAAATTCTCACTACTTTTCATTTAACTCATCCATCCTGCACTTGCTCTTCCATCCACATCCAACTTTTTCTTTATCTTCCATCTATTTTCTTACCTCTGCAGAAAATCTCTCAGCCCACCCTTCTTTCACTTTATTGAAAATCACCCTCCAGTGCCCCCAACAGAGATTGTTTCCTTTATGTGCACTCAGCAAAGACTTTAGAGAAAGAACATGCTGTTCATCCCTCTTTTCCATGTCTTTCTTTCCTTAACTGACCCCTACTTTCTTTAACCTCTCCATTATCCAGCTTTGTCTGTTCATTCTGCTCTATTTGCCTTAATGGCAGGCCGGGGCTCAGAGGTTGAGTGAGTCCTGTCCTTTACTTTCCTGCTTCACCATTCAACCTTCTCTGAAAGCAGTGGATTTGCATCTGATAGTGATGCCATTTTTGAAAATGGCAACCAAATTGGCGCTAAATATTCCTAATTGTTGCAGAAAACTGATTTTATGACTCTTGATGATTTCCAAGGTGTGTTGAAGCTGATTAGATCAGATGTCAGAAGATCACAGACATGCTTTTTTTCCACTCTTTATTTTTTTAAGCGTGCTTTTAAAAGCCTTTAGCCTGAGAAAAACGTGAAAACCAAATAAAAGGAGCATGGTCAACTTCACCCCCTTACCTTCATGATAGAATAACAAACTTTCCATCGGTGCATCAAACAAAAATGTTTTTGATCTTCTGACATCTGATCTAATCAGCTTGAACACACCTTCGAAATCATCAAGAGACATAAAATCAGTTTTCTGCAACAATTAGGAATATTTAGCGCATTTTGAAAAAATGGCTGCCCTGGCTGACAGGGGCCAAATTTGCAGCGCCCCGATATCTATATCTTTTCATAACATATAAACCTACATCTTTGCCAGATATGTTGCTTTTATCGAAAAATACACAATTGCAATGCTTAACTGCCCCGCTATTGTTTTATTCCTCTACTTTCATTATGTCCATCAAAGCACTGTCTTTAAAAACGCTATTTAAATAAAGTTTATTTATCACACATAGGCTTGGACTGCTGCTCAGTCTGTGCTGGTTGCAGAGAGGTTGAGACAGATTCTCAGAGGAGAGATTATCTCATTCTTCTAGAAACAAACACCTCCGCTGTCTGCCACCACCGAAATAACAACACACATGTCTGCATGCACACATGTAAACACAAGCACACAAGCACCACGTGCATAAACACACCCTTCAGTCCTCACACGTTCACAAAGTCAACTCATGCGCACCCATAACTCCACAGGGAGATGATGGCAAATTCACTTAAAGTCCCCATGTAATAAAACTCACCACAGGGAAATTGGATCTCGGTCTGATGATTTATGGTCACCATGTCTGCAAAAATATGCAGGAATGTCTGCACATATGCCACACACACACATATATATATATATATATTTATATATATATGAAGCATGAGCACTTGTTAACTAAAGAGGAATGAGTTGGCACTACCGTACATCATGGAGTTGAATGATTTTTCACAGATAATTACGCTCGCTCAATAAAGTCTGTACTTCAACAGACTTATAGTACAAGCTCTGTTTGAGTTCAGGCAGCGTACTGTCACACAGGACATACAGTACTGTGCTCCCTACAGCAGATACACTATCTAACACATCCTTTCCTATAGGGCACTGTTGTTAAGCCTTTGAAACTTAAAACCTAATGTAGGTTTTTCAAAAAAAAAAATTTAAACTAACCCTTGTTGATCTAAAATGAAGACAAATTCGGCAACTGCACGGCTTATGTCTTGCCTGAAATGTTTTCAGAAACACTTTTCTGTGAACTGTCTTCGTAAGATAAGAGAAAAAAGTTTCCAAACGAGCCCCCATGTTAATTCCGGTTTGAAAACTGGGCAGCAGCAGCCCACGAGTGAAAGCGTCTAATCATGTGCCTATAGTGCCCAGTGGCAGACCATCAAGCATCCAATGCTGGGAAGCGCACAACCCCTCGCGTCCAAAAACGCCCCTGTGGACACGTACCATAACACTACATGCCCACCAGATTCGGCGCTGCTCCACTCAACTGGCCACTCAAGCGTTGACATACCCTCTCATAGAATGCACCTGATTGGTCCCTGATTTTTTCCTGCTTTTCAAACAGGAAACAGCACGGCAGCCTGCTCATAAACATTCTGTTATTCCGTCTAAACAATCCACTAAAATCTGCTTCTGAAAACATTTTAAGTGAGAAATAGGCGGTGCCACTACTGAATGTTGTTTCATTTTAGAACTAGATCGCCTAGTTTCACAGTTTGGTCCAAGTTTCGTGAGCCAGGCGCGTCGTACTGGACGGGCTCATTTTCATAAAGTTGAGATTTTTCAACTTTATGCAAATACAGACCCTCTCCAACTCGCTGCAACACTTCCATCATGCACCGGGCGACTGCTTCTCCTGTTTTCCATAGGAAATAAATGGAAAGCGTTGAGATGCCGTTCGTCACCAGATCTGGTGGAAATGCACCGTATGCTCGAGCAGAACCACTGGTTTATATGGCGTGTTAAGTGTTGACAGTTCGGCTACGCTCGAAGTCGAGTGAAAAGTCGGCCATCGTAGAGAGAAGGGAGGTTCAATATTGTTTAAATGCACTCAGTTGTTTGCATGAAAAGTGACAGAAAAAAGATGTGTGAAGAAAGAAAAAAGAGCGCTAGAGAGAGAGGTTGAAACCTTAGTTTACTTTCTCACCTCCGCAGCTCACCAATCGCAGCGAGAAGTGGGTGTAAATGTCGTACTGTCGATTTAGGCCCCCTAATCCAATGATGGAAAGGTGTGGGGGGAGGCAGTTTCAGAAGCTATTTGACCGCCCGACAAGCAGTTCTGCCGAAATACACTAGAAACTTAAATTCCCCCAGGGCAGAGGTTATTATAGTCACTCCCCAATCCCTGTTGTGCTGACTTTGGTGTATCCTCGTAGGGAGTGACGAGGTCAGAGAAGTCAACTCTGTACATATTCTGCATTTACATAATAATCCATTACTCATGAGCTGGCTGACTGAAATAATTGTACAGTATATACTGAATAGTACAATGCATTGCATTGGTGTGTTAAGTATTCATGTTCTACAGAAGGTTTCTGCTTTCCTGGGTGCTCAGCCTCAAAAATATAGCAGCTGTTAATCCCTTCTTTAAAACCATTCTAATAATATTGTTTGATGAATTTCTTGATGAATGACACAGTGGTTGTATTCCTGGTTGTGAAATATTAGAGTTGTTTGGCCTGGGTCTCTGTCTTCTGTCCCTTTACTTGCCTCTTTTGGCTGTTTGAGAGTTTGTACGCCTATATGCTGGTGTGGTCTGTTGTGTCTGTCACATTGAAGGTAGTCACCGTCTTGATTGTCTAAAAGAGAGATTTGCAGCACACTGACCTTTCTGTATCCTCTCTTTGTGTGTGTCCTGACCTCTTGCCAGGTTGCAGAGCAGCTAATGACTATTGCCTATGACAGTGGAGTCAACCTGTTCGACACAGCTGAGGTCTACGCAGGCGGCAGGTGGGTGTCGAACGAACCTCTCCATCGAGCTCATAACCATATTCATGTTTTGGTGTGATCAGGTGCAGACGTCTGGCCTTCACTGTGGCTCCACGAAGTGTTTTCATCATTCATGTTTAGCCGGAAGGTTTCATACACGCAGAGTCTAATTTGTTCCACTCATCTAGTGAAGCGATAAATAACCAGCAGGTCTGGAGTGTCATGAAATTTGCAATTATTATAAAGTTTCCACACTAGACATGCCCTATATTTGAGACTGGATGGGTAAATTCACTTGGACCAAAAGAAAATCACTGCTGTTAATGTGAAGCTGGAATTATTATTATTAGTTATTATGTTATTTTTTTGCTCTTTCCTTGAAGTAATCTGAGCCTGTGCCTTTGGATATTGTTATTATTCATGCATAATCTTAGGTTAATCTTTAGGATTATAGGAATGTTTTGGATTTTTGTGTTGGAACAAAGTGCGTTACAGCTCTGAAAAGGCTTACGCTGTGAACTAATTAGCAGAATCAGATATTTATTATTTATCTAAACAGTCTGATGTCTGAGTCTGATGCAAACATGAGGAAAATCCTGCAAAACACCTTTCCAGCCTGCGCTAGCTTTATCAGGGCAAGTGAGACAATTTTCATTTTTGTCTCAGCATTCGACAAGTTTAACTCTGGGAAAAGTCATAGTGGCAATACATTTAGAAATGGGAGAAATTAAATTCCAAATTGATCTTTCTACTGTTAAACCCCCCCATAAAGGACCACTAAGGAGTGATGTCCTTTAGCTGTATTGTACCAGAATACATAAAAAACAGCAATAATAAAACACAAATTCTGTCAAACAAAGCTTCTCCTCACTATAAGACGGCACTTGTGATATAAAGTGTTTTTTTTTAATGCACCATCTAACTGCCTATTTATGGACAAAGTGGTTCGCCATCTTTTTAATGCACAGGGGGGTTGTTTGGTTTGGTGACAATGAATTGATATTGTGGAGCGAGTGTTTATGAATTCAAACTGCAATTTAATAACGCCACCTCATTTATATTGCCTTGCAGGGCCGAAATCATTCTAGGAAACATTATCAAGAAGAAATGCTGGAGGTAATGTCGACATACATGTGTGTGATGGCTTCATCACCTTTGTTGTGAGAGAGAAAGATGGGGGAGGACGACGATGTGTGTGTGTGTGTGCACGCTGCAAGAGGCAGCGAAAGAAGTGTGTGTGTGAGGCATGTACGGTATGAAAGAAAGACAAAGAGGATGGGGATGAGAGATATTTTTCTTTTTCATTTTGTTTCTGCAAACGAATGTGTTAGTGTGTTAAGTGTGTGTAAGAGATGTTTGATGTCGGACTGATAAATATGAAGTGATGCAGAGATCTGGACTATGATCTCTGCCTTGTCAGGGTTTTGTTTTTATTTCTTCAGATCAGACTACGTTCCTTATTTTCAGTCATTTGCACACACACACACACACACACACACACACACACACACACACACACACACACACACACATTGCATCACAGTACAGCAGCATGAAACAGTTACTGTATAAAAGTCTGCCTGCAGGCATTTTCAGTTTCCACAAATCTCAAATACTCCCTTTTATAGAGTTATTTAAACATTTCCATCCTTTCTCTTATGTTTTATTACTCTGTAGGAAGTTTCAATTCAATTCAATTCAAATAAAGTGATTTGAATTGAAACAGGGAAGACAAACTTACGGTAACATCAAAGGAACTGACTGATAGTAATAGGAAGTACCTGATGGATCCTTTCTGTGTTACAATAACATCAGCCTCTCTATGATGTGTCAGTATGAAGCAGCTGTAATGTGGGATCACTGAGCTGCTTCTCTCTTCTCACCATGTTGCCACTCATCTTTAAGCTCGGGACATACCTGACGATGAGCTGAAATCTACAAAAACTGGACAAACCACACATAAAGATCGTTTCCACCAACTTGCTCAGATTTTTTTAGTCTTTGACAATCAATAAAGAGCATTAACTTTACGACACGTTACGTTCAGCGAGATAATCTTCACAAATCAACACCACTTTTATGATTTTCGAAGCACCACGGTTGCATAACTTCACGTCACCACCACTAAGCTAAAGGACGACTAGTGTTTGGCGTGATGACGTTTAGTAGTTTCATTTAGCTGCGTGTTAGCAACCGCCTTTCGTAAACATGTAAAAAGTTTAAAATTCACGATGTATTTTATATCATAGAACAAAATATTAAAATCTCTTCAGCTTGTGTCAACCGCAGACCTTATTTTCAGACATCTAACTAAATACCCATTGTCTTCCAGACGAGGGAACCGGAAGTGCTAAAATGCTAACTCATTTCCGGGTTTTAGGACTCATTCCTGCAGCACTCTCTATGATTTTATATGCCGACTGTCAACACCAGCTGACCCGTACTGGAACAACTGGCTCAACAGTCATACTGTATGTCCCTGCCTTTAGAGTCGTGCACCGAGCTGACTACATTACACCAGTAGGCGGTTTGATGCTGGTGCAGTAAAGACACGATGAACCTGACATGAGTTCACAGAGTAGAGATTTATAAGTGGAGGAAAGAACAGATGGAACTGAGGGATAATGATCCACTTTTCCAACCAAATGATCCAACTAGCTCAGACTTTATGGGAAATTAATGTGGATAATTTAACACACAACTCTCAGAGCTGCTTGTATTTTAATATTTTAAATTCAAAGTGATGTTCTTTAGTTTGTCACATACACAGCATGTACTGATTCATCACATGTGACTCATGTCGCTGTAGGAAACGTCCACATTCAATTAGCAACTCTGTAACCGTCATTTGATGAAACATAATGTGCCAGGTTTAACCCATTTATGCGATGACTACTGACATCATGTTTGCCAGGTTACTTTTGTGAAGAATATGTGGAGAGGTTTAATGATTTAACAGAGCACCAGACGTGTAATGACAGGGTGACACCAAAACCTCTTAAGGAATATTAAGGGTGGCATATTCACACACATTAGTTGATCAGTTTGAGGAAAGGGGGGGGGGACGCTCACTCACATTAAACTGCTTTAGACTGGACATGAATGTACCTCAGTTACAGTGAGAACAGCTGATTATGGTTTTAACTCAACAACTCAGCAGAGAGAGCAGCATCAGCACCGTCGGGGATAAACACATCCATGATGGGACCAGATGTGGTAGCAGGTATAATGCATTATGTGTCACTCATTCTGCTGCATCTTTCTCTGCATCTTTCTCAGGCGATCCAGTTTGGTCATTACAACTAAACTCTACTGGGGAGGAAAGTAAGTAAGAAACTCTCTAAACTCTCATTTTCGTGCCTGAAGGCAGATTGTGAACAGGTTTATTTATTTAGGAAGTCTCGTTGAGATCCAGATCTGTGTTACAAGAGAAACCTGAGAACAAATCACATACTTACAACACCACATAAAGACAGTTCAGTCAGTAGGAAGCAGTCGTCACACTAGGGCTGCCCTCTCTCGATTAGTCGACTAATCGGTCCTTTTGGTCGTAGTCGACTAAGAGTTCTTTAGTCGATTAGTCGTTTTTTTATGCTTTTTTTCATGCTGAATATCTAATTTCCAAGACACTTATGAGCACATCTCTGGGAAACACAAGATTTAAAGTGGTGCTTTTGTGTGATTCTTTGTGGAGAAACTCAGTTTTACAGATCTGTTGATTAATTTAACTAATCCTTTAGTAACACACTAATAAAAACATTTACAAATATTCTTAAATATATCAGTGAGTAATACATCAAAGTCCATCAGATGAGAGGAGTGTTTCTAAAAGAGTCGCACAAAACAATTATAACAAATCGGGTGCTCAAATCTATTGATAATCAGTCATGAATATCCCGATATCCTACACAAACAGGTTATGTCCTTATATCTCTTGTTACAATCAGCATCTGTAGCTGAATCTGTAGCTATTTCAAAGACAATAATAGTTTAGCCTCCCAACACTAAAGTTTTTCTCTTTAACAACCTGAGCAACGTCATGTCACATACAGTAACCAGTACAGTAACCAACGGAACAACCACTTCCTCCACTGAGTCTGGAGAGAGAGAGAGAGATAGGGGATAAAGAAATATGTTTAATAACACACACACACACACACACACACACACACACACACACACACACACACACACACACACACACACACACTCCTTGGTGGAGACTGTCCATCTGGGCCTGGTGATAAAGATGAAGTTATTTCTGAGCATTCCTTCATCTCCGTGAGGAAGATTCATTCCTCCACCTCTCCTTTCCTCTCCACCAGAGTTTGGATGTGTACGATATTGAACAGTTGAAAGCGCACTGACCCAATTACATAAAACACTCTGATGTGCACATCCTCATGTCGTGCCCCCCAGCCGGGGTCAAAATGTGATTTAAAATGACTTTCAGTCTGCTTGGAGAGCTAGATGACTGATGTTTAAAAATGTATTAAGTACCAGAAATTTCAGATAATATTGAAGTTACCTTTCTATAGGACAATTACATGATGCCAAAACACAAAATATTTTCTGTTGGTCAAAGCTATGAGAGAAAATAAGTGTTTTATTATAAATATTTGCTGTTTAACTGTCTTTTCCAACTATGTTTTTATGTATTTTGCTTGCTTACTTAGTTGTTTACTCATTCAGAATATTACACATGCTAATCCATACATGTCATACGTGTACATCATATATCATATCATATGTTGTGTATACTCTTGGCTATTTCTGTGGATATCATCATGGATGATGAGGAAATTAGCATAATTATCTAATTACTTTGAGTCTGAATGCTGTTGGTTTATGTCTATAATGATCATGGGATCCCTGGGTAGCAGGGGATGTTGTTTTGTTCATATATGTATATACTGTATATATATATATATACATATATTTTCCTCTATTTATACTGCCTTGGTTCGTCATGTAAAGGGGTTGGGGGGTGGGGGTGGAGTGGGTTGGTTGAAGGGAAACCAGGGAAATGGAAGGGCTACTCAGCCTTATGTCACATCTGTAACTGTAATGGTGCTTCCCCGCCCCTATACAAACTTTAAATAAATAATTGAGCACAAAAAAAGAAGTTATTTTAATGCAGTGACAGCCACACCCACTCATACTGTCTATTCAGTAATTTACATTGTTAGTTACATGTTGTTACACTTTGCAAGGAGGAGGACAAAAGAGCACAGAAATAACTCTTTTTACAGTCATGTCTGTGGGATCAAATGTACACATAGAACATTTGTCCAACACCCAAAAGTGAATTAATGACTGAAAAAGATTTACAGTGTCGCTAATCGTTGGTTTGTATTTGTCACATCAGAGCAGAGACGGAGAGAGGACTGTCCAGGAAACACATTATTGAAGGTAAGACATGCAGACACACTGACATAAGATGAACAAAACAACAACTTTAGTCTTTTTCACTTACAACAAACCATAAAGGAGACATATCACGCTCATTTCCAGGTTCATACTTGTATTTTAGGTTTCTACTAGAAGATGTTTACATGCTTTAATGTTCAAAAAACACATTATTTTTCTCATACTGTCTGAATATACCTTTATTCAGACCCTCTGTCTGAAACGCTCCGTTTTTGCGCCTGTCTCTGTAAGTCCTGCTCCCGAAAAAGTCCAGTCTGCTCTGATTGGTCAGAGACATCTGCGCCGTAGCCGTCTTCGCAGCGTCACTGCAGCCGGAGACTCACTGTGCGTGCCAACTACGCAGAGTTTAGCAGCGACTACCGGTGACTGTACAGTTGTGACATCACAAACTTACAGATGTCCTGACGGCTCGTTTAAAAGCACAGTTTCTGAATAAAGACTATGTGCATTTCTGCGTGGATTGATATTTTCACCGTATTTAGATACAGTAGCACCTAGACTGGCTTCATAATCAAAAAAGACATGAAAATCTCACTTTCTACAATATGAGACCTTTAAAAAAAACAGTTATTTTCCACTTCACAGTGCTTGTTAATTTACTATCTCAACCTCTGCATCTCTCTGTGTCTCTCAGGTCTAAAAGGCTCTCTACAAAGGATGCAGTTGGAGTATGTAGATGTAGTTTTTGCCAACCGCCCTGACAGCAATACTCCCATGGAGGGTGAGTCAGCCAATCAACATTTATCTTTATTCCTAAGTAATTAATTCAAGTGTCATTAACGATGTCAAGCAAGGGCTAATGTTTGTGTGTTTGTGATGTTATTT
Organism: Sebastolobus alascanus; assembly: GCA_916701645.2. Classification (NCBI taxonomy): domain Eukaryota; kingdom Metazoa; phylum Chordata; class Actinopteri; order Perciformes; family Sebastidae; genus Sebastolobus; species Sebastolobus alascanus. Next base: position 3,430,148 of record CAKAOJ020000068.1, on the reverse strand, counting down.
GTTTCGGTGATTATGATTTGGGATATTGCCTTCGCTCTTTTGCAGACGAATACTTTTACAGTTTTTTTTATCAAGTTTTGTGTGACTTGAGTTGTGATGTCTCCAGAGTTTGCTCAGTTGAAGTGAGCAGCACTTGTAGTAATTCTCTGACATCCAGATAGACAGTTTGGATGCTGTAGATTTCTAGTGCGTGCATGTGTTGCCGATAAAACGAATAATAAAATGAGAACATGCATATAAACAGCATTTTTCAGGATTGCTGTGGTTTTTGTTCGGGGACTGGGGAGAGAGGTTGTTGATATGGTGTTCACCGGCTAGAGGGCAGACGTGTACTTGTAAGAGAAATTAGGTAGTCTGAAAATAACTAAATAATAAATCCACACGATGTCTTGGCCTGAAACACAATGTTTGAATTTTTCAGTGTCTGTACGGTGTCTTTAACATTGAAGATATTTCAGGATAATGTTATAATAAATGGGATATTGCCCGGTATGATTTAGGCCTAAGTCTAAAAAACTGTGATATTGTGGAAGCTCTGTTTTTATATTTTAGTATAGCAGTGTAGTATATAATGCATTCACACAAAGACCTTGATTTTACACTTTTCTCTTGCCTCTTTATAGATTTCTACTGTCCTGCAAACTGAGCTTACTTTTTCCCCACCATCTGGACTCGCTCTTCATTTCCTATTTAATTCTTTCAGCTGTTAGATCTATCGCTCTTCCTTCCTCAAACTTGTTTTGCTCTCCATCTTCTCCTCTCTCTGGTTATATTGGCCCGGAAATTGAGGCAAGTAGTATTTAAATGTGCCCGATCGCAGCATGTTGCTGGAGCTGGACGAACGGGGAGAGGGATGGAGAGGAAGGCAGCAGTAACAAGAGATAGGATTGTTTACTTTGCTTAATACTGTGTTATTTCCCTCAAAAGGATGGTATTAAGTAAGGCATCTGTGTTTCAGGTTTCAAGTCTTGATTATATATTCTTGTACAGATCTACTTTTTCTTCTTTGTGCTTCTGTTGCTAACCTTTTTCTTTCCTGTCATTATTTTCTTTGACCTTTTTATTCCTCATATTCTGTCGTTTTGCCAAGAGCCAGTTATGTGAAGTGAAATACAAGAGTCCAGCCGCCACAGTCAAGGATTGCAGTATAATTGGAGTGAGCGCAGTACGATGATGAATGACCTTAATGACAGTCCTAATCTTAGTTTATGTTGGCCTTGACTGCTTTTGGCTGGCTCAGTCAGCAGAGTTGGAGCTAATTGCGTCATTAAAAATGCAGCGGCTTGAGTGTGATCAGAGGGGCTTTAGTATGTGAGCTTGTTAGTTTGGCCCCGGAGTTGTTAGGGACGGGTGATGAGCCGTCAGTAAGTAAGAGAGACTCGAGGAGGCGGTTGGCCTCTGAGTTTTTCTTTTTACTTTATCAGTGTGTTGAAGCGTGTGTGCTCTCAAGGCCGCCATTCATCTCTGATTTAGCTATTTAATTTTCCCCTGTTTTTTTTTACGTCATTCCTAAACGCCTCTTTGTTTTTTGTTTCATATTTCTTTTGTGTTTGTGTTTGTTTTCTGGGTTTCATCCATCTCTCTCTATCTCCCTTTGGCGTCGTCTCTCATGAGTCTTAGCTGTTGTCGATTTTAGAATATATTGCCGGCCTCCGGGCAAGTTACGTCTGATGTTCTTTATCCTCATCTTTGGTTAAAAAAAAAAAAAAAAAAGCAAACAAAGAAAACATTTGCTCAATCACTTTCTCTGTCAGCGCCAGCTCTGCTTTCTGCCTTTTTTTATTACAAGTGTGTTAGGATTTACCTCATGGACGTGATAAACACATAAGAAAGAAATGGTCTAAAGGACGCCGTGATTTGGTTTCTTATTTTGAAGATTTCTTGTGGTTACTTATTGAGTCATTTATTGAGTTTAATTAATGTGACCTGGTGACATTTTTCAGATAGTTGCACAACTGACAAATTGATTATAATTTTAGACCACACATAATAGTCTCTCCTACGTCCATTCTCGCTCATTAAGCCTTAATTAAGTCTATTAACTTTGAAATGAACTCTACTCAGTGATTTATGGCTTTAATTTATACATTGAATTCCTCTGATTCCTGTTAACAACTGCTTCAAGAGTAGAGGGAAACATGCTGAGAAACATTTTTGTCTTTTACTGTGTGAGTCCTTGAAATCTTAGTAACATATCGTAAAAGACTTAAAGTTGATCCAGCAGGGACGGATGTGTTTTGTTTGTGGCGAGAGGAGCATTTCAGGATAAATGTTAATACTGTGTTACTGTACAGGATGGAATGGATCAATAAATTGTTCACTGTCGATCCAGCTGACTGATGCGATGTGTGTATATCTCTGCAGAGATCGTTCGGGCCATGACCTATGTGATCAACCAGGGAATGGCGATGTACTGGGGGACGTCTCGGTGGACGGCCATGGAGATCATGGTAAGCAGCACGGAGTTGGAGACATTGATTATCATAACAACTGTCTTTTAAAGTAGAAAAGAATGAAAATATTGGGGGTCATTTAGTTACTCAGTAAACTTATTCACTAAATAATAAAGGTTGGTCTTGAACCCTACAGTAGCTCAGCAACGTTTCTAAGCAACACATTGGGAGCAGAATGAATGTCAACTTCAATTTAAATTCAAATGAACACCTATTATTGAGTTGCTGTACTGCAGTTTAAACTCGCCTTATCTGGTCACAAGGAAGGAATGAAATACATTTATTTTTAGTGATTCAGTTTCTGGGGAAGGTTTCATTCTGCTTTTAGCAGATTATATTTCATATCCCACTGACTAGATTATCAGAAGATAGCCACTTTGCTTGGCAGAAACTCTGATTTAAACCTTTTATTTGTCCTGAACGGACTATTGATTGAATGATCCATAGAATAAACACTCAAGAATCCATAGATCAGGGGTCTGATCTATGGATTCAAAACAAGAAGTAGCTCGCAAGCTACTAGTTGCTCGCTACTCATTTCTGAGTGACTCGCTAAAGGTTCAAAGAACCGACATAAACACAAATTCACTTTGTAAACCTGTTTAAATTTCTATCTAATCTTTCCAACTGGTAACAGTCTACGAACAGAGTAGGAAAAGGAGCTGAAAACAACACTTAAAAGACAACATCTCTTTTTTACCAAACTGACGAAGAACGCCAACGCAGCAACAGAGTTTTTGTTTAGTGGCGCGCATCCTAACGAAACACAAAAAGCCCTTCGCCTATGGCGGGATTGTAATAGAGACGAAGACTGCGGTGGCTGAAACAGTATTGAAGGACCATAAAAGTAAAACAGAAATGATGTCTGCTATTGGCGATGTACAACTTGGTGCTGTGAGTAGCTCTCGGACACTTTCATTTTGTCAAATTAGCTCTCAGAGGAAAAAAGTTTGGAGGCCGCTGGTCTAGACACACTGGTTATGTTCTATACTTTAACATCGTTAGGACTGACTTTTAGCAGCTCATTATCTTAGACCACCTTGGACACATTGATTATGCATATGGTAGTGAAAGAGTAATGAAAGGAAGAATGATCCCGACTATGAGGGGTAGAGCGAGTTGTCTTATAATCACAAGGTTGACAGTTTGATTCCTGGCTCCTCCTGTCTGCATGTCAAAGTGTCCTTGAGAGAGACACTGAACCCCAAGTAGGTCCCCGGGTCATACTTGCCAACCTTGAGACCTTACCGACACCGTCCGGGTGGAAACAGTAGGGATTATACACACAGTTCAGTTCCAGAAACAGGTTAAGGTAACGAAAAGTAAAAAAAGGTGTGAAAATTTGTCATAAATTGGGAGAAATATGGGAGAATTGTGACCCCGGGAGGAAACCGGGAGAGGTCAATGAAAAACAGGAGTCTCCCGGGAAAATCGGGAGGGTTGGCAAGTATGCCCCGGGTGCTTCACAGCAGCCAGAAGCTCCTAATGCTTAGGAGACAGAGGTCAAATTTCATGTATGCATGTATGTGACGATTAAAGGAGTTTCAATTTTTTTTTTTCAAGTTTTAAAACAGGTTTTTTCTTGGGAGTGTTCCCACAGAGGGACAGTGGTTTCCTCCATCTTTATATCCTCTCTTGTCTTAAAAAAATCGACCTCCCGTTTCAACTCTCGCTACAGTAATGAATACATACAGGGAGGGTGAAGCCACAGCAGAGACTTATGAAATGAGCACATGCCTAAAGTGACGTTCAAGGACCTAACACCCATTCTCTCCTCTGTCTGGTCTCTTTCTCACCCTCTCCCTCCCCCTCTGAGCACAGCGCCATGTGTTGACATCCTCTCCCTGTGATTACGGTGAAAAGGAGCAGATAACTTTGTAGAACACAAGCCCAGATGAAAGCCGTGTAATTTAGATAGCGTCAATGATGAAGGGGAAGGGGGGTAAACACGTCTTCTCAGTGTACGTGACAAGGCCGCAGTACAGTACACACACATACATGCACACGCAGGCTCGAGGCGCATGTCATGGGGTTGCAGCACGGAAGGGCAACATGTAATTTGCAAGAGTAATTGCACCGACATTATCCTTGCGTCACGCTGAAAAGATTCCCCCTCCCCTCTTTTACTGCTCTCTCATCCTGACATGTGTTTTACAGCAGGGGACCTACAAAATAAAAGAGTGGGGAGTGTTTAAAGAACATGTTTATGTGCGTTTCCTCTGGCGTGTGTTCTTGAAGGACACATGGAAATCCAGATAAGACGGTGTAGAGGGAAATTTGAATATGATGCCTCGGAGAGTTGTGATATGGAATATTGATTACGTGACTTACTGTGAGCCCTGCATTTGAATTTGTGCCACGCTCCCACAAGCTGATTAACAGCCTCCCATGTCTTCCCTGAGTTTAACACATCGCTATCTAACCTTTGCTCTCGCCGACCATCATCCCTTTTATTCTGTCTTTCATTCTCACCAACAAAGAAAACAAATGCGGCTTTACATTAAGCGCTACATGCTGCAGTGAGATCGAACATCATAACAACCATTAATTAATTCTCACCTCTTTTCTCTGTCCCTAGGAGGCGTATTCGGTGGCAAGACAGTTCAATCTGATCCCTCCGGTGTGCGAGCAGGCAGAGTATCATCTCTTCCAGAGGGAGAAAGTAGAAGTGCAACTGCCTGAACTTTACCACAAGATAGGCAAGTATTCTTTGGGTGTGTTGTGTACTTTGTGCCTGATGATGAAATGTTTGGTCCCAATACAGCACAAACATCCTATGGTCAGAACATTCTTACACTCAGTTTAGTCATAGATGAGTAAAGTGAAGGAATTAAACAGATAAATAATCTCTATCATTCTCTGTTGCTGAGTTTTAATCTCCTTCTCATATATTTTCACTTTCCTGGCACTGTTCTCACACATTTCTTTCACACCTCTTCTTCCTTCAACACATCTCACTAAAACTCCTCCTGTTTAACTCCCTATGGTCTCCATGGTGACAGGAGTTGGGGCGATGACGTGGTCACCGCTGGCGTGCGGCATCATCACAGGAAAATATGAGAATGGCATTCCTGAAACTTCCAGGGCTTCCATGAAGGTATGCAAGCTCAACTTCATCATGATTTTATTTATTTTTATAACACATAAAGTTTATTTGCTCTGCTCCCACCGTAGGATGAATGTGTGAATCGAAGTGAAAGCTTCGATCCTTAACAGATATTAGTTTTTTAATTAATGACGTCAGATGAGACCTGGGACTAGTTTCATGAGGAATACTAACTTAGTTAGTTTGTTTGTGCTATTGTGTGACTTTGGTTAGTTCAGATTCACCAAAGTCACACAATAACACAAACAAACTAACCAATCAGGGCAGCGGTAGACCAGCAACTCCTGTGTTCTGTGAGGTAAAATTTCAGTTTTTGTCAATGGAGTCTGGTGGTTTTGGTGAGAGCATAGACTGCTCCAGTTCCCTGTCCTAAAGGGCTGTCTCACGGCAAGGCAAAGCGGTGAAAATATTACAGATATAGCGTACACTTAAACTGATATACATTTTTTTTAAGTGGGCTTTTTTTTAGGAGGCTAACATACGTTTTGCTGCCGGCTCCGCAATACACTGACTATGGATAAGTACCTCATACAACCCTACTTCAAAACACCCAAACTATCCCTTTAACAAAAACAGTTTATTGTGCAGAGCAACACACAACAGTCAACTGACAGTCTTGCTCATCACTGATGCAAGAAGACCCATGAAAGAACGAACACATTAACCTTTAACACAAGTTGGCTGTGACGTCTGAACAAATGATCCATCCCAGCCTGTCTCCCCGTGTCCCTGGTATGTGCATAAGAAGCAGATCAATACAAGTCGTCTTTATTGAAATGATTAAATGATGTCATGTCTGTAGCACCATGGCTAATTCACTGTTCATGCATTTTATATTGAGTGCTCACAGTTCATCACTACTTACAGCCTCGACCTTTTGACTTTTCTCTCATCTATTACTTACCTTTTCTCTCTCTCTTATTATATATCTCCTACGGACCTCGCCCTGTGTGATCTGTCTCTACTTCTTGTTTCTTTGTCTAACCTCTCTTTCCCTTCCTCGCTCGCTCATTCGACCTCTATCCTCTCCTCTCTCCCGCCAGTCGTATCAGTGGTTGAAGGAGAAAATAGTGAGTGAGGATGGAAGGAAGCAACAGGCCAAGCTGAAAGAGCTCAACCACATTGCAGAGAAGATGGTCTGCACTCTGCCTCAACTGGCTGTGGGTAAGACTTCACCTTCTTTCAGCAGATACTGTGGCGGCAGCCTGAAGCGGGGCTTTGAAAACTGCTCAGGGCTGTCAGACAGGAACCTTTTCAATGCAAGACGTGACCAAATTCACATCATCCTTCACACATTGTCTGTGTTTGCTTGTTATTTGTCTCGTGGGTGTGATTTTCACCGACACGCAGACTTTTCAAATCGATTTGTGCTTTCAGCTGCGTCATTGTGCACCCATGAAATGTCTGAGCTGCCTGGAAGAAAGAAGTATTCAAACATTTAAAAATCTGTCTTGTACTTTGGAACAATTACTGGCAGAATTATAAGGTTTACAATTGGAAGTAAATGGACTAAAACAAACAAAAACCTTGGATTTCTAAAATGTGATAAATTATGTGCATCCAAGAAGAGCAAGTAAAGGATAAGACGATAATAATCAGCAGTGCGCCATCAAGTGGCCGCCGTGTGAACATCAACCTCTCTTTCTCTCTCCAGCGTGGTGTCTAAGAAACGAAGGAGTGAGCTCAGTTCTTCTGGGAACGTCCAACCCTGAACAGCTCACGGAGAACCTCGGGGCCATACAGGTGGGAACATGCACAAACACACACAGCTGTTTTTACATGCGTTCAGGTCCACTGCCTGCTTAGTTTCCTCAGCTGTATCTACCGCTGTCCTCCAGCTCGATCGATTTCTAGGTCAAAAAGCTTCCCCATATCATCAGAATCTCTTTACAGAGTCCCTACACAGTATGGAAAAGTGTGGAATTTGATTTTAGTAATTTCCAGGCCTGGTTAAGTATGGAAAAACATAACTGTTTCTAGACTTAAAGTGGCAGTAGGCAGTATATTTTTGGCATCATAGGGCAAAAATTCCATAATAATCGTTCAGCATATTGTAATTCAAGTGTTCTGCAGCTCATCATGGCTCTGTTTTCAGGCTTTAAAAAATCTAGCCCGTGACGGGAGACTTTGACCAATCACAGGTCATTTCAGACAGAGAGAGCGTTCCTATTGGCTGTGCTCCGGTCAACGATATTGCATTTGACTTTGACAGCCCCAGTAGGAACCCTGTCTTTATACACCCAGGTTTCTTTACTTTTTCCCCCTTTTGCCTCCCTGTATTTCTCACTTCCTTGCTGCCAGCTATATTAAATTCACCTCTCTCTCTGTTGCCCAGGTCCTTCCTAAGATGACGTCTCACGTGGTGTCTGAAATCGACCACATCCTGGGCAACAGGCCGTACAGTAAGAAGGACTACCGCTCTTAGACCAGGCTGGTGGGACTTACAGAGAGGTCAGCCTTCCTACTCACCTTCCTACTTAACCATACCGCTACCATGGACCCACCGTTCAATGTTTAAGTCCATGGTTCTCTCAGCTCCAGCTCCACTTCAGCCTGGAGCAGAGAGCATCGCTATAAGCCCAGCATCGTCCTGCTCAGATCAGCTCTACCAGGTTCATCTCAGGTCCAGTCCACCTCAGCCAGGAGACGCTTAACAACACTTTTTGCAGCCTCAAACACAACTTAGTCCATCTGAGTGAGTCAAAACCGAGGTTCAACTCTTCCAACACCGTTCCATTCAAATGTAACTATGCAGAGCTTAGTGTCCATGCCCATCTAGAGCGCTACATCTCGGTTCAACTCCATCCAAGGGGGCCTCATTAAGAAATTAAATTAATTTATATCAGATGACCAGGTATGCAAGGACAGCTTTTAATCGTTTGTGACACACATGCACACCATTTGACCCATTCACAGTTGGGATTTGAGCAGTACAGTATGAAAAGCACTACAGGAGTATTTCATGTAAAAGTGCCTTGCTCCAGGGCACCTTGATAGTAATTGTTGAGTGAGACGGTTCTGTTACTTATTCGCTTTTCCTGCCGATGACTCAGACCCTCAGGTCTCAAGCCTTCCTCTCTAATGTCCAGACTTCCACCCACAAGTAATTTAATTTGAGCACAAAATTCATACTGAGCACATGTTTTATTCATGAGAATCGCTGTACCACAAGCTGAATGCATCAATATACCAGCACCTTAGACTTGTACATTAGAGGTGGCTTACTAGGAGAGTAGACACGGAGAAGCTTTTGTTGCATGAACACCCCCGGTCAGTTAGTCAGTGCTTTCATTCAATTGCTATGCAGCGCAGCGAACTAAATTACCATACGAGCTCAATACTCTCACCTCTTGTGTCAGAGGTGGGTCCTGGGAGTCGTGGGATAAAATATCTTTTCCTGTGAAATGTGAGGTTCAGCCATAACAGTGCTCATACTTCTTGAAAAAAGAGCGAGGCCTCAACAAACCAGTCCCCCGTTAACTTGAATCAGCTTTAAACTACCTACCAAATGTACTCCTATATTTAGTATAGCACAGTAGATATTATAGGCTGCAAATCTGGAGTATATTAACCAACAGGTGCATGTTTCTCCTGCTATAGTGTGCCTCTCTTTACTTTTCTACAAAGCACATTATGAAACAACAGAAAGTTTGAGACTTTGATGAAGATGCTGTCCTGTGAAGCAAAGGATTGTGGAGCGTCGGTGGGAGAGAGTGAAGCATGTCGCCCCCGTGTGGTCTCTTTTGGGAACTGCTGCTCTGCTTCAGTAGATTATAGAAGAGAGAGATAAGGCTTTGCAAAAAGAAGTGGACGACTTTTCTCTCAGTTTGCATTCATCATGGAGACGTTTTGACTCCTTCTCTGCCCTATGAACTGAACCTGCATCGCTGGTTGCCTCAATGCAGAAAAGGACTTTAAATCTATGTAATAAAAGGATGACTGACCTCCTGGCTGGTTATAATAACTGCAATTGAAATTGCTTGTTAATGGCACAAAGAGGCATATAGGCAAGGGATGTGGCAAAGATTACAGTATTTATTCTAGAGTAGATAATAGATAGAAATTTATTTTGACATTTTGAGATATTGTTTGGAGACTTTATGGGGGATGTACATAAAATGTTAATGCATACCTTGTAACATAAGCAGAACCATGAAGAAGCCTCTCATGCACATGAGGACTTCCCAGTACTGTATGGCTAATATATAAATATAAATAAGGTGTAAATACAGTTATTTTGTTGCAGAATCACTGCAGTGTTTGAGTCACTCTTCATCCCGTCCTGACTTCACACTGTCACACTATTCATTTCTGGCTCCTGAACGATATTTCATAGAAGCATTCATCAAATTTTCTTTGTTTTTGCATCGTGACGTCAGATTATAAAATCTGTATTAATAGCGGCATTATTTAAAGCAGGAGCTTCTGTAACTAATGAGCTTCTGTTAAGCGTTGACCTTGACTCATTATCTCTGACCAGGTGGCTCAGCTCTCACAGTCCATGTTGCTCTTTTTCATCTGGAAAACAAGCCATCACAGAGATCAGCAGAAATGTTGGCCAGGTTCCCGTTGAGTCGCTGTCTTGTCCTCGGTGCACATTTGTTGACTTGCAGCACAAACACCCTCCAGATTTGAATCAAAGGAAATTTTAGCTGATGTAGACTTTTGCCAGAAATGCGAAGCATCAATGAGCCGTGTTTGGCTCCTGGTTTATTTTAAGAAGTCTGGCGTTGGATAATTCATAGACTTCCTCCTGAATATTTGCTTTTACTTGGTGTTACATACAAAGAAGTGTGACCTGACCTCCTCTTAGTCATCATTGTAATGCAAAACAACAGCAATTTACCAACAAAAAAAACATCCATAAAAGCAATTTTTTATCCTTAGAAGACATATTACTTAAAGTCATTTGACTCTACTTAGGGCTGGGCGATATGGCCAAATTCTTCTATCCTGATATAAGTAATTTCATATCTCAATAACGACATATATCACGATTTATCATGTTTTCTGGTAAGTCAATAAATAAATAGTCTATATGAAATAACCACGTGGTAAAGCCTATATTTGTACACTTTTATGTGAAGTAAATACTTGACGAATGAAAAGTATTTTCTCATTTCATTAATAACCGTTTCAAGTGAAATTATAGAGAAAAAAATAAATAAATATTTCCATATATACACCGTTTGTTTATCGCATTGAACTGAGTGGTGATGTAAAGTGTGATGTAAAAACAAATCCACAATCCTCAAATTATATTCCCTCAAAATATTTTGCATCAGATTTTCTGAGAAATTCAACTCAATATGTGCTCACATGTTATTATCTTTGCTTTGTTGAATATTGTGTGCCGCATCGCCCTGTCGGGGTTTATTTCACAACAACGACCGGCTCGGGGTACATTATCCCTTACTTAGACAACATAATGGCGAATCACGATATGATTCCATTTAAAGACCATAAATTATATTGAATTATCGCCCAGCTCTAACTCTACTTATCAATATGTGGCCTATATATTAAAATAGAAATTGTCTGTAACTCCCGATGGCAAAATGTGTTTGATTACTACTACAACTAACGTGTACTTTTAGTTTGGTTGCAAGTCAACAAGCTGCCTCTCAGTGTGAGTCAGTGACCGTGTTGGATGGCGGCCTGCCGGCGTGCGTGGAGACGACTCCACCCGACAGAGTGCCTTGACTTGAGTCCCGCTACAGGAAAACACAAAAAATCAGGGATGTCTTTCATTACGAGTTGTTAAATGGTGTTTGGATGCTGTCCTACAAACAAAGTATGCAGATTATTGTATTATTAGATCGCCTAATCTACAGTACATATTAACAGCAGCACAGTCTCTTTATAGGTAACTATTGGGACTTAAAATGAAGTAAATAATGTCTACTTAATCGTACCCTACAGCTTGTTAGTGTATAGCTTTGTTCCATCTTGACCTTTAAATAATCTCACGGTAACAGATAAGTCACAGTGAGGTAAAAGTGTCTTTTCCTTCAACCAGCCATTTGCCTCATGAAGCATCAGTTTGCCCTCAGAAACCAGCTCAACAGAGGGAAACAAGCAATACAATATTCCAATAGGTACCAATGAAATGTAATGTAATGCATTGATTCAGTGATAATGTAGGGAAACTGGCCTAAATCTGTCAGTGATGTCTGAGACATGTTCCTGGGTTATTATAGTAAACTAAAACTGAAACTAAGCTGAAATTTTATTGCCTGGGTAAAAAAAAAAATGATGAAAATGAACAAATTCATTTCAGTTTTAGTTTTTAACTCTAATGTGTCAATACCGAAAAAAAGGAGACGGCACGAATTTCCGTCAACTTTCGTGACAGAAACTGAATGTACTTGACCTTCCAGGAGATGGCGCTATGCCGCCATTGATCCACTAAAGTAGCGCTAAGATTAAACATGAAACATTATTACACAATTCTCCAACCATGTATTTTGTGTGTATATAGCTACATACTTCTGGGACATTATAGCTGGCCCTAACAAAAACAAACTAAAACTATTAAACTAAAAATATAAAACTAAACCTTTCTGAAAGACTGAAACCAAACTAAAACTAGCTCTGAAAACTAACTGAAACAAAACTGAAATTGAAAATTCAAAACTATTATAACCATGATATGTTCACACTCTGTTAAACAGGTCTGAAGGTCAAAATGGAGCAAAGCTAGAAACAATGAAGCTGTGGTTAAATTCTCACCTCTAACGGATACATGAAAAGTCCTTAAATGCAACACATAATCTTTAACCCAAGATTTCCTGTTCTGGTATGAAGCCACCCTAGATCAATTCTCATAAAAATGTCAAGTAATCTATTCTTCAGATCAGTGTTGTTTTCTACAGCATGTACATTTGTGGATGGAAAAGACTTGACATTGAGTTTGTTTCTTTTTTGTTGTTGTTAAAGTGACATGCAAACCATCAGTGTATCATTTCTCTCCTGATCAGTGGTTTCTCTGTAAATAGTCTATATGAAAGTGTGATTCTGAATAAATGCATCGCCAATGGAAACATCAGTGTCTCTCTTTTGTCTCTAACAATATCATTTAAAAAGGTAATTAAGCTTTCACAATATCTTATTCCCAAAGGGCTCTGAAGCAGACACATCAGATCAACACAGAGAACAAGTATACCTGGTTGTTTTATTTGTTACAAAAAACAGAAGACAGACCTGGAGAAACACCATCCAGACATTTGCTCATGAATTTCATGAAGTTGAAATGTGATAATTCGGTCCCTTAAACCCCATTCCTAACTTAAGTGAAAAACAATATAGTGTATACCCAATTTTAACCCACTTCCTCCCCTCCAACCCAATGATCGTCTCTAGAAGGTAACCTACAAATTGCAAAAACTCTCGCGAGACTCGCTGACCTACGACCTGTCCTAACCTTAACCATTCAAGGTCAATGTCTAACCTTAACCATCTCGTGATAGTTTCCCAAATTATCTTCCGGACATGACCCTACCCAATCCCACCCCTCCATCCCTCAAGCTTTTCTTCCTCCTTTACTTGGAGCCTGTGGACAGCAGAGCGATGAGTCCTGAGGATGCACTGATGGACAGAATGTAGTTGCTGGAAAAAACGTAGGTTAAGGCAAAAACGTCAGAGCGCTAAATGGCAACTTGTTAAGATCAGATTTGGAAGGAAATTGTGTGGAAATGTGCAGCATCTGCTTTCACCTGACAAAAAAACTGGACTGCACTCACGCAAATCTAAGACAGATGGCATATAAGATGCATTTGCACATGCTTTTATTTCTAATAGATTAGACCACTGAGATGCTCTTTTTGCTGGTCTCCCGAAACAATCAACTGAAAAATTTCAACTTATTCAGAACTGTGCTGCTAAACTTTTAACCAACACAAAGAAGAAAGAGCATTTTACCCCGGTTTTAGCTACACTCCATTGACTCCCAGTATGTTTAAGCATAAATTTAAGGTTCTTTGAATTGTTTTTAACAAGTGCTGCTGAGTTTTTAAATACACACAATTATACGCTCAAGAAAATACACAGCGCAGCTTTTTTTTTTATACTTTGCTCCAGCTGAAATGAATTAATGTCATTCTATTTATTTTTTGTATTTTAATTTCTTTTTACTAATTACTAATTTTTCTTATTCTTAATGGTCTCTGTTTCTTTAATTTCACTAATATATTTTAGCATCTACTGTCCTCTTATTGTCTAATTTTATTGCCCTTGTTTGAATGCATTTTTATTTTCTTTTGTAAAGCACTTTGAGCTACATCTCTTGTATGAAAAGTGCTCTATAAATAAAGTTATTATTATTATTATTTGATGACTGATAATAGAGAGAATGTGTAAAGCTTCCAAACCCAAATGTCATTAAAGGATACACGCTGGGGTTGAAGTTCCTGAGCAGGAAGAAGGAGGCGATGATGACGAGCACCAAGAAGAGGGTGTTGTTGTAGAAGATGGAGAAGGTGGTGGCCTCGTAGTCGGCGACCTCGTTCTTCTTCCACAGGATCCTAGACAAGCAGAAATAAATTTAAAATACAGCACCGTATGTGTCTTTGAAGCACTGCAGAGAAGCCTTCACTTACACTGAATCAACAGGCTTTTATTCTGTATCACCTCTTCCTAACTGGACGTGATGCGAACAAGCGAACATCAGATTGTTTGATGTCCTAACCTGCTGTGTCCGTCAGCGAACAGGCTGAGCGACGTGTCGCTTGTTTGAAAAAACTCACCCTGGCTCTATTTATGCAAAGTTTTGCACACTTCCAACCTATTTTCACTTTGTCAAAATCGACGCTGACCGTAACTGACAAAATAATATGGCTCTCAATATGTAATAGAAGTGACATCGCTCGTAGTATATCTGGACAATTTTTCGTGCTCCATTCGCCAGAGTTCGCTTGTTCGCTGTATGTTAGGAAGAGGTGTAACTGCCATATGTTATTAAAGGGTTTATTTCTCACAAGATTAACCAATGCACGGCTGGGCGACTGCTCTCTTAAAAAGACAGATGTAAGCACCACATTTATGCTTTCACATTTATGCTTTGACACACTACACTAAAAACACTTTTAATTTGTCAAAGCTAAATGTGAAACCACGAGTGCAAACGTCCAGCAGCTCAACACACTGTATTGAGGTACAATACGATGCATGTTTCACCTCTCGTCTTTCTCCTTGCGGGACATCTTGCGGTTGTCTGCCTCAGACAACTTCCTGGTTACCTCCTTGGAAACGGCATCCTCGCGTTTCTGGGCAACTCTGGAGGACGAAGAGAGAAAGGACACACATCTTTAGAGTTAGTGAAAGATTTATGTCAAGCTTGGCACACAGCAGTTCCCCCCTAATTTGTCTTATGTGGTACTTTGTTTACCAAATTTATAGACAATGTTATTGCATACTAGATTACTACTTTGTTTCAAAGTTTCCCCCTATTCTGTGTCGATCAACTTGATAAAATTAAAAGTTATCTATACCAGCAGTGTGACAGCATTATAAGTGCACGTACAGTAAAAAGAAACTTCAGATGGGACAAATGCAGAGTAGTGAGTGCGTTTATCCTTCTTACTTGTGTTTGAGGACAAACTTGACGTTCTTGTAGGCGAAGGCCACCAGGTAGGTGCTGACCAGAGTCATCACAGCGTACAAGACTGCAGACTGGACAAGGTCCATGTGCCAAATCCTCCAAAACAGCCCTAGAAAGATATATAGTCAATCACTATTGGTGAAATGATCAAGTCAGTAAATATGCAGTATGTTACAGTACACAGTACACTACATATCTTTATTGACGGACTGTACATACCATGCTCACTCACCATGTATATTCTGTATCTCTATTTATTATTTTATAATTCTTGTACACCTGTACCTGTTTTCGCTTTGCTGCTTTGACACCTGAATTTCCCCAGGGGGATTAATAAAGGTTCATCTTATCTTATCTTATCTTATCTTGTTGGTTAAATACATGTTATAACCCAGGTTTTAAGGTAACTTAAACATATGCAGAATAAAACTGAAGATTTGGGAGTTCATGCTGGGTTACTTATTTTGCTTTTCAAAACATAAAATCATGCCAAAGTCATTACCAAGACTACTAGCTAACTATATTGTTTATAACTATAGTACTAACCTACATTTAAACACTCACATCAGAGTTAGCAATGACAGTTAACTAGCTTTATCATATAACAGTCATTCTTATTGATAACATTGAGTTATTATGCTTTTCTGTCTTTGAAAGTGTATTAAAGTTAATTCAGGGTACTCTTGACAAAGCACATCATTAAATCAGTTTTCCCTGAACTAGTCCTCCAGTGTTAGCTGAGCTGGTTAGCCTCAGCTAGCTGCCCCGGTGTCTCCGGTGTCTCCGGTACTCACAGATCGGGATGGCAGAGACGATGAGAGCATTTCCGTAGAACAACGCGGTGGACTTGGCTGAGAGGTTTCTGCTGAAGTCCTGGAGGAGCAGGTCTTCCTCTGACTGCTGCTTGCTGTTGCCTTTGGGAGCCATGTCTGCGGATTAACGGTCTCTCTGCTGCTCAGCTACGGACACAAGAGGACTGACACGTCGGTAGAATGAGGAGAAGAGAGACGCGTCAGCATAAACCCGGAAATACACCCACTTTCTTCTTCTTGTGTTTCAGGCGCTGCAGCTCACTGCCGCCCTCCAGAGGAAGACAGCCTCTATGCTTTATTACCGGTCATATTTTTTTTTTTTTTCAGAATTTTATTTTCCATAAAAAACAAGTACAAAAGTAAAGGAAATACAATAAACATTACAAAACAAACAAGACAAAAAAAAAAAAAAAAGCCTTAATGCCAGAGGAGTTCAATGTCCATTCATTTCAAGTCTTTTCAGAGTTCAAGAAAATGTACTTCCTTTAAAATATTGAGAGACTTTACAGCTTTTTGGTTTTTGACATATTACCAGTCATACTAAAAGGTCAGTTCACCAAATAAAACATCACATTTCCTCATGTTCCTCTTGGTTTTATTTCAGGGTTTTTATTTGTTATTCATCGCAGAGATTTGTTGGGAAAGAGAGAGAGAAGGGTGAGAGCTGGGGATAGGGCTGGGGAGAAATCAAGGGGAGATACAAATGCTTCCTATGTTACTTCCTAACCTAACTAAACAAACACACATACAGTACCCCTTTTTTTCCTTTCTTTACAGTTTATTTTCTTGTACAATTTACAATTTATTTTTATATTATTTTTATACTATATATATATTTTTTTTTTTGCAAAACGGTATTGAAACATCTGAACATGTGATTATATTGTATTGAACTTTTGAAATAATAAAAAAAAAACATACAGTACCGGATACAAACAACAGAAAATATACGTTACTTCCGGCCTCACGCGGAAGTGTTTTTTAAATAGTAAGATTTTAAGCGAAAATGGGATAAAATGCATGTTTGAGAAGTACTCAGCATAAGACTGGATAAACAAGACTTGGAGAATACTACACGAGTTGTGTGAGAGTTAGTGAACGTATTTTTTTATATAGTTTTGCTGTTTTTCAACCTCCATTTACTTAAATTGACTATTTAATTAAAAAATGTAGCTACGTTTTCAGCCGTTTTCGGATTTACCATTCACTGTGGAGGGATGCCAGAAAAACAAAGTCTTCTTCAACATTCAAGGCAACGCGTGGTGAGTAATTGATATAGAAATGGTCATTTTGTTCTAGCTGCTTATTACAATATAAATGCAAATATCACTTTCAAAGTTTTAATGTGGAGCTAAAGCAATGTCCAAACTTAGAGCAGTTTAAAATAAGATATAAAGACATGATTTTCTCAAAGTACATTGATGAAGTGGAGGTTTGACAATCACCAGGTGTTTACAGGGGTCACTGTTTATTTATTTATTACTGTTTATTTATTTATCTGGTTTGCTCAATATTAAGTAATGATTTGGTATTCTTGACTGATAATGAATTTACATTTTGATAAGGATAACTATATCAGTAATTAATTTATATTTCTATATGAAAGAGATGAAAGGTAATAATTAAAGTTAAACAAGTTTAACTTAGATTATATGTTTAGCTCAATAAGGACGCTGGTTACTTATTAATGAATGAGTTATGGAGAAGGGGTGGGATTAAATAAGTTTGTACTTCTTCTCACTCCTTTTCGAATATGTAAACCAAGGCAAGTGTTTGACAATTTCTTTTGCTTATGATTTTCATTGTATGTGGATACTGCTTGTTTTTCTGGCAGTCCACTTGTTGTATGATGATTCTCTTTTTTTTTAAATTATTATTATTATTTTACATGTTCGAAATAAATAAACTTGAGTACAATTTTGAGGTACTTGTACTTGAGTATTTACATTTCATGCTACTTTATACTTCTACTGCACTACATTTTGGAAACCAATATTGTACTTTTTTACTCCACTACATTTATTTGACAGCATTAATTATTAGTTACTTTACAGACCTAGATCATTAATATATATAATCAACTAATAATTATGATGTACTATTATAGGTTAAGCTACCCAGCAGTATATAAAATAGTTTAAATTAGCTCTCTGAAATGGGACATTCTACATAATGAGTACTTTTACTTGTGGTACTTTAAGTATATTTTAATGCTAAAACTTTTGTTCTTTTCCTTAAGTAAAACGTTTAATGCAGGACTTTTACTTGCATCAGAGTATTTCTACACTGTGGTATTACTACTTTTACTGATGTAAATATCTGAGTACTTCTTCCACCACTTTTGTTTATGAAGGAAGATATTCTTCGCTTATCCCTTAATCTCCAAAAAGTCTCTCCAGTCAGTCCAAACTTTTGCTAATATTCTCATGAAGTAACTCAAATCTCTCCCTCCTGAATATACCCACCTCTCTACACAATGTAACTGCTCTTTAAAACAACTAAAACACTCAATAAATACTTTTTCTCTGGCACTATAAGCACTATGACATTACTCTGTGATTCAATACCTGCAGATCTACTGCTGCACCCACTGCCAGTCCCTCAGCTGAGTACTTCTACTTAAGTAAAATGTTGAATGCAAGACTTTTACTTGTAACAGAGTATTTTTACATTGTGGTATTACTACTTTTACTGAAGTAAATATCTGAGTACTTCTTCCACCACTGATGGGTTGAAGAATAAACATTGTACTAGAGCTACGGCAGCAGAGTTCAAGCACTTGCAGGATTCACATTTTGCCCACTAGAGGTCAATATCTACATGTCTGTACATGTCAGTTTCCAGCTGAGGGACTGGCAACGAGTCCAACAGTAGATCTGCAGGTCTTGAATCACAGAGTAAGGTCACGGCCTCACAGTGCTTATAGTGCCAGAGAAAACGTATTTATTGAGTGTTGTAGGAGTTTTAAAGAGCAGTTACATAGTGTAGAGAGGTGGATGTTATTCAGGAGAGAGAGTTGAGTTACTTCTTGAGAATATGAGCAAAAGTCTGGACTGACTGGGGGAGACTTTTTGGAGACTAAAGGGATAAGCGAAGAAAATCCCCCTTCATAAACAGATATTAGACCTCAGTCGACGCTACAGGCCCACATGCCTCGGCCAGCTCCGGCTTTCAAGTGCACACACATATTCAAGATGCTATTTAAAGTTCCTCCTCCACACATCCTCATCTGACAAACATGCCACAGTCCATGGTGTGCATGAGAGTGTGACCATGCAGCTACAGATGCATAACCCATTAGTAGAGCATCTGCAAAAGTCCCCCTCTCTTCCTTATCTCGTCCTCCAAGCCCGTCACATGCCCGCCGCTGGAGACGTTTTTAGGACCGTGGAAAAACCAGACGGATATTTCGGCCTGCTGCTGCTGCCACTGCAGTGCTTAACCGCCCGCTGAGCTGTTCTCTTTCTCTCTCCGTGTGTTTGCAGCAGCGTGTGCGTGTGACTGAGTGCATGGGTTTGTGTGTGTGTGTGTGTGTGTGTGTGTGTGTGTGTTAGACTGCAATGCAGACAGGCAGGTTTGCGTGATGTCCCTGTCTTTAAATGGGGATAGAGCTTAGGGATTAACCGTGCACTTCAGGGGTGCAGGAAGAGGAGGAGAGGGAGGGAGGAGGTGATGCCAAAAGGCCTGCCAACACGATGCCAGGCAAGGCTGGTGATCTCTCTCTCTCTCTTTCTCTCTCTCTCTCTCTCTCTCTCTCTCTCTCTCTCTCTCTCTCCCTCATGTGTAAGTGCGTATGTTTGTGCCAGATTACTTTGGCTTTGGTGGTACCACAGACATAACCACAGGGGCAAACACACACACACTGACCAGCCACAGCCGACAGGGAAACAAGGGGAAAACACTCACACACTGGCACACAGTTGATTTCTCTAGGGCCGTCTGCCTGGCAGCGCTCGCATGTTTTAGCTCACTCCGATCGTACCCCGAGGAGCATTTATGACAGATCACCTATCGTAGTGACAAATTATTTTTGAGTTATCTTCTCTCGGTTGCCCCGAGCTAATCTCTAGGAGCCCCGCATCTCTTATATCTGCATGCCACAACATTGTATGTGTGTGTTAGTGTGCAAAGATAGTACTATTGTGCCATCGGCTTTCCAAGGCTGCAGTATGAGATCAACATGAATCTCTTAGCACGGTACTGTTTATCAGTGTTTATATTTCTGCAACTTCAAATAACTGATGATTTCTGATTTACAGGCACAAACTCAGATAAAGACGACTCATAGAGACAAGGATCTGATGAGGTGAGTGTGACATTTCTTTAACCTTTTCCACTCCACCTCTCTTTTTCATAGACCCATTTTTGTCTTTTTTAGGGGGGTATAGGGGGTCTTTAGTGGGAGATATTAGGCCAACAGTAGATGTTACATAGAAGTGGTGTACATCATCTAAAAACTGGGAACCTGAAGATTAATTTGAGATGAGACCTTAGCACTGTCTGTTAAGTTATTCTAGTCATATCTAGTGTATAAGGGTTTAGAACATTATGATGGAAGTATATGATGGCCATTCCCATGCTCTATTATGTCTCATAAGTTGTTGCAGCAGTTTTGGGGTTGATACCATTTGTTACACAGACTGGTGCTAAATTTAACCATTTTTTACCACTCAAGAATTGATCCCTTCTGTTGTGGAAACTGCTCAGAAATAAACCCCCTTATTGTCAATCTACCTAGGAAAGCCATCCATCCTCTGAATGCTCTAGGTCTCTAGTTTGTGGCTGTAAAGTATCGTGAGGCTGTGATTATCCTAGAGGTCACAACAGGTCATTTTATAGAGTGACATCAAGTTTCAAAAAATGGTCTCACTAATGGAGTAAGAGTCTCAGCTCTCCAGTCATACCCAATTTATGCAATTCCAAAGACTGTTTAGGGACCCCAGTATACATTTTTAGAATAGGCGAAAATAACAAAAAAAACTACATATTTTTTGCCCCAAGCTTTATGTGATTATCATAAAGTGGACATATCTGTAAAGGGGAGACTCGTGGGTACCCATAGAACCCATTTTCATTCACATATCTTGAGGTCAGAGGTCAAGAGACCCCCGTGAAAATGGCCATGCCAGTTTTTCCTCAACAAAATTTAGCCCAACTTTGGAGCGTTATTTAGCCTCCTTCCCAACAAGCTAGCATGACATGGTTGGTACCAATAGATGTCTACCAGTGCTGGCTCTAAAACTGAGCCTGCTACAGCCTCTGAAAAACAGTAAAGTCGGCCGAGGGCGCCGGAGCCCTCAAGGAGTTGAAGAGGTTAAATGAGTCCAGGCTTATTGGATTTGAAAAGGTATCTAAAACAGAAGTGGCTACAGAACTCAGTAATTTTCCACAGTGTTGGATATTATGGAAGTCCCCTGCCACCGCAAAAATAATTCACAAATGGCATGAAGTATGACTGAGCAGGCGTGTGGTCACACAACATCCTCTGGCTTCTGATGGTTAAAAGAGGAACAACATTTATTAATCTTTTATCACTGACATGTGGCACGAGTTCTTAAGTTTGAAGGCTCAGAGTGGGAGTTTATAGATTTTTTCCCTTTCCTCAAAAACGTTTGGTTTCTCGATTTCCTCTCTGAGACGATCCCAAAAGAAAGGGAGCGATCCACAACACAGCTTTACTCTGCACACTACAGCTGAAAAGTGACTACAGTAAATGTCATAATATACACAATTACTTCTCCAGTGTATTTTTCAAACAACTTTTGTCTCATAAAATATCCTATTTTTAATGGAACAATCAAAGCAAATGTGTTTGTAGGGCATTTTAAGCTAGACAACTCATCTGTTTGTTAGTTTTTTTTGATATAGCATGTGTTTTAACCCGTCTTCCCTGAATTGAAGATCTACCATCTTCCCCTTTTCCCCTTTCTTAAAAGGACCAGTGTGTAACATTTAGGGGGATCTATTGGCACAAATTGAATATAATATTAATAAGTATGTTTTCTTTAGTGTATAATCACCTGAAAATATGAATTGTTGTGTTTTCGTTACCTTAGAATGAGCCGTTTATATCTACATAGGGAAGGCGTCCTCTTCACGGAGCCGGCCGCCATGTTTCTACTGTAGCCCAGAACGGACAAACCAAACACTGACTCTAGGCTTTTCACGTTTTTGCATCGGCCACCATAGTTCTCCTACACACTTGCTCACACGGGAGAAGATGATGCCGCTAGATGCCGCGAAAATCCTACATACTGCACCTTTAAGAGGACCACAATGGAATAGGAGCGGGTCTTGTATTTACCTGTGGTTGAGTTGGATGTTATGTTGTGTTGTTTTCTACAACTTCATGGAAGAACGGATAAATAGAACAGAGGAAGGAAATATTAAAGGGGACAGAACATCGCTGGCTTTCACTTTTTATCACTCACCGTCACCTCTCCGGCCTCAGATTGCGATACAATGACATCAAACATAACAATATCCTTGAGTCGGTGTGAGAGAAGAATGGAGAGGCTGTAAAATGAACGGATTAGAGTGTAGACAGAGAGAAGCACCTGAGTGATGGCACTGGAGGCGCCGTTCAACTGTTTCAGCGTCTGGTGACGTCTCTTCTGTCATATGTTGCTTTCGTTAAGGAAGAGATTGTATTCCACCTCTCTACCCCAACCCATAACGTCTCTCCCTCTCACATACATTTGCTCAAATGGTTGCGTGTGCTTCTACAACTCCTATCTCCTCCGTGTCCTGTGATTTATGTTCCTTGTATGCATCTAAATTAGGGCAGGTATAAAATTCATTTATTAATTGTACAATAAAAACAGGTATTAATAAATGTGTTTCATTATTTCACATTTTAAAGGGCAATAAAAAGATGAATCATATATATATACAGATTATATACATTTGCTCAAATGGTTGCGTGTGCTTCTCCACTCCTATCGCCTCCGTGTCCTGTGATTTATGTTCCCCCTTCAGCTGAAAGGCACGGAGGAGAATGTGATATGTTGGAGCTGGAGGGTGGAGGGACGGAGGAGGTGAGGGGTGGGGATCCCTCAGAGAAATGAAGGGAGGAAAAGGAGTGAAATATTTGTCTTTTCAAAGGATGCCAGACATGTGTTTACACTTTCTGCCCACTTTCACCATAAATAGTTTCCTCACCCTCGGGGTTGCGCGCTTGCACGTGAACCTGCATGCGAGCATATGACTGTGAGTGTGTGTGTGTGTGTGTGTGTGTGTGTGTGTGTGTGTGTGTGTGTGTGTGATAGAGAGAGATGGAGAGACCCCAGAGACCAAACGTGAAACTCTGATCTATTTTCTTCATTCCCTTTCCTCATCATTGGTAGGAAAATGTGTTGGAGTTAAAGCAATAAAATGTGTGCATGCCATTATACACACACACACACACACACATGCACACACACCATAGACTGTATATAAGAAGTGGACGTAGTCACCGTGATGTCACCCATTGGTTTGTGGACCGCCCTTTTGAAGCCTCGAGATCGGCATTTTGGCCGTCGCCCTCTTGTTTTTTTGCAACCAGAAGTGACACGAGAGGGTAGAGCTAAGTACAACCGAACGCTGAATAAGACATTTTTAAGCAACCAAAATGTTACGATTAACTTTAATGAACTGAAAACACACTGTGAAAGGGTTAAAGTTCTAAGACCAAAACACAGACAGCTCCCAGTACTCTCACTACTAAATATTTGCCTACCAAATTATTTTTTTAATATGGAGTTATTTGGTTTAGTATTTTTTGTGACCTGTTCTTTTAGTCTGTTCAAAGTATCATTTTGCTTGACAGGCTTCATGATATTTAAGCCTATTTCTGGCCTAAAAAGTTAAACATTGGAAACCAGAGGTTGATTCATTTACATATTTTAAGAAAAAAAAAAAACTTGGCTTCATCTTGCATCTGCTGATTTTTTTTCTTTTCTTTTGCAGTGTGTATGTGTTTCCCAGCTGATGGTGAGTCACGCTGTAGGTGTGGAGGTGTAGCTGCGATCAGATAAACATTTCTTATCGGGTCAGCTGGACCCTGGCGCTGAGATTCCCAACTATCCGGACTGCGATGACACAGACTCAGCTTCCCCTGGCAGAGTTATGGTGACCCTTCAGCACAGAGCTCAGTCCCAGAACAAATGCTGACGTGGTTCATTCCTTCGTTAAAACGAACCCTCAGATTCCACTGTGTACTCGTAGAGAAACAAATAGATAAGATTGTTCCGCTCTGTTTTAATGTGTCGATACAGACGGAGTTCACCGTGGGCACGGTTGTCTATTTGCAAGGCTGTTTGCTCTTGAATGATTTACGTGGGAATTTATATCCTTCAACAACAATGAGAACACTGTGCACAGGACATTTTGTGTGTGTGTGTGTGTGTGTGTGTGTGTGTGTGTGTGTGTGTGTGTGTGTGTGTGTGTGTGTGTGTGTGTGTGTGTGTGTGTGTGTGTGTGTGTGTGTGTGTGTGTGTGTGTGTGTGTGTGTGTGTGTGTGTGTGTGTGAGAGCATTTAGTCAATGTGCAGAGACATGAAGGCTAACCTGCTGCCAAATTGGCTCGTCTAAGAAGCAGAGAGAGAGCAGAAGATGTTGACATTTTGGCAGTGGAGAGAAGCTGCTGTTCCATCTGCATCTGAAAGGTCACTGCGGTGGGTTTTGGAGCACAGTATGTGTGCGAGTGTGTGTGTGTGTGTGTGTGTGTGCCACTGTGCCTGCCAAAAGCAATGTGTTTAATGTGTGTGTGTGTGTGTCTTTCTCATCTATTCTGTGTGAAAAGAGCAGAGGAGAGCTATAAACAAAGATGCTGGAAGTGTTGGGCATAGCACAAACAGAATAGTAGGAGTCCCCCCCCGCCTCCCTCTCACAAACACACACACACAGATGCATTTGTACACACACACATTCTTGCTTTGAAGATGTTTATAGGGACTACATTGGAACAAACATTAGACAGTTTCGGTGAAAGGGATACTCCGACATTTTGGGAAATTCTGTCTTACCTACTGAGTTAATTGAAGTTAACCAAAACTGAAAACTGTGTTATCTTAACGCAACATTAATTGCTTATTTGGTCAGAGGAAGCAAGTTGTAAACACAATACTTATGTTGCGGGGAATGTGTTAGCAAACAGTTGCCTATTTACACATCCAGCAGACACAAACGTCATGTTTAAAGGCCCAGATGCACCAAGCCGACATCAGAGAATTAGCGGCGACGAAGGTCGATTGTTGCGTCGCCTCACGTCACCTGTGTCTTGGCCAAAAATGTACACTCAAACACACCGTAAAGTCTGCAGCCAACGGCCAAACACGTACGTTCTGCGCCTGAGTTCGTGAGAGGAAATTACTCTCCACACCAGCAGGTGGCTTTAGTCTGTATTCGTCATTCAAAAAGGGAAACAGGAAGACCGAGGACGGCGGATATACAAGCCGTTGTTATACATGAAACAAAGCGGCGTTTGTCGAACATTTTCACACCGCTCTCACTGACCGCTTAGCTTCATTCCAGATGGCCATGTCGTTGCGAAAATATCCGTGTATTGGAATGATCAGATGAGATGAAGATGAAAAATGAGAAGAGCCGTCTGAATGTGTCCTTTTGACTTTACTCGTTGGCTTGCTTTCCTCACTTCTGTTTCTCTTCTCGTGCACTGATTCGTTTAAGCTGAACAGACAATCAGAGGAATTTCTCTCACCGACGGGCTCCGCCGCCAATTCAACATGCTGAATCGGCCAAAAAAACTCTGACACGGGCAGACTAGAGCCGACGATGCGGGGCACAACGAAAAACTAGGCCGACAGACGCTCACCGACTGTCTCAAACTGTCCGACGGCCGACCGTCGGCTTGGTGTGTCAGGGCCTTGATGACTGAAATAAAGAAGAGAAGCAAATTTTGACATTGTTGACAAAGACCAGAGGAACTGGCTCCTTGCACTTGGAACCTGAAATGGAGACATTCAGTGCTGGCCATGAATAACAAACACACTTGTGAGGGTGACTCGTGGTGAGCTGTATCAAATGACAGGAAGTGGCACAAACCTGCAGTAAGGATGTGGTTGGAATGCTCACTTAGGAAATAATGTTGACGACGTTGACGAGAAGGCGTGGCAGGTGATCCGCTGTCGCGGAAGCAGCTGCAAGGAGCTATGGCCCAAATATGCTCAGTGCCTGCCTGTCATAGCTGCGGCTCTGGTGTCTGTCTCGTCAACTAAGTACTTCATGGCGTGGTGGTTACGGGGCACTCACCGAGTGCTGAGCCTCAGATTCACACAGAACAATGCGGATTCCATCCTGGTCATGTAACCACAGACCAGCTGCTCACAGTCTCGGAGATAATGCATGAATAATGAGAGCTTAGCTAATTGTGTCCACACGTTTTATAGATTTGTAAATGGCAA
Organism: Sebastolobus alascanus; assembly: GCA_916701645.2. Classification (NCBI taxonomy): domain Eukaryota; kingdom Metazoa; phylum Chordata; class Actinopteri; order Perciformes; family Sebastidae; genus Sebastolobus; species Sebastolobus alascanus. The sequence goes on along the minus strand of CAKAOJ020000068.1, from coordinate 3,403,774 downwards.
AGATGTCCTGAGAGAAGTATGTGTGGCGTGTGGAGAGCCAAGAGTTTAGCCAGTCTTTGCGCACTTGGTATGAGAGCACAGCAGCATTCTTGGCATTGAGTCAAGCTCTTTTAAGCTGGGTGTCAGATGTGCTGTTTATGATGTTCACGGGTGAGACATCAAGATGCCAGAAAGGTCTGGAAAGTGTCAAGTTCAGTGACATTACAGTGGCATCTCTGTTGTTTGCAGATGATGTTGTCCTTTTGGAGCGACTATTCCCACAAGGTCCCCGTTCAGGTGGAGAGTGGGGGGGCTTTACCAAAATGAGGGAGCAGTGAAAGGGACTCAATAATAAGCATCTCAGTGAATTAAATGTTTACTGAGGAGTGGATCGTTTGACTGCGTGTGCACACAGCTGTGTGGCTGCTGCATACATCCTGCACATGTGTATATACAAACACATGCCTGGTGTGTTTGTTTGTGTCTTTGGAAGTGTACAAAGCACCATATGGGGAGCGTGAGTGATCAGACGGTGTGGTTGTGGAGAACATGTGTGAGATAACAGAAGGAATTCCTCTTGGATATACTGCATGTCTGACCTACTCCATATAAAAAGCAGGATCAAAGCTGGAGGACCGCTGCTGCAGACTGTCTGCTTCTACAGATAACACCAGACTTAGATTTAGAGTGTTAGCTTCAGTCACATTGTTTGTCTTATTTCCTGTTCTATGTATCCTATTCAATATCCATCCTGTTTCTCACTCACTTTTGTATTGGACAGTTCTACAGTACAGAGTTTATGTTCAGTGGCAAAGCAGGAAGTAGTGTGACATATACAGTACATATTGCAACAAATGTTAAGGCTTGTGGAGGCCCAGCACTCAATGTTGGGAGATTTTTTAACCGCAATGACTTTCTTTAACCTAGTTGCCTATCGGTAACCATACCTCAAAAGGCGGACACGATAATTCGCAAGGCATTTAGCGTGCAATAAGAACGCAGTTTTTCCTTTTGGCGTGTGATTTGTACGCCATGTAGTCTGTACTGACAATGTAAACGCATCCACGTAAATATGCTACGCTCAGAGCTAGTGACGTAGAATAAAAGCGAGAAAGACTGCTTATGGTGGGCGGGAAGGGAGGTGGATGGGTCCAACAAACACAGGACTTTAAACCTGGAGACCGGTGTTTTGTTTTGTAAGTTACGTTTGTGACGTGTTTTTTAGTGACGTTTGTGGCATTTTCCGTACTTCTGTTACGTTGTTACCGAACGTATTATACTTAGTTTACGTACTTATTTTAAGCCCAACCATGACATTTTCCCTGAACCTAAATAAGTGGTTTCGTTGCCTCAACCTAACTGCGGACATTACCGTAGTTTCGTTGCATGGCGTACAAATGACACGCAAAGAGCCAAAAATGTGTCCTCATGACACGCAGAATGTCCTTGTAATGTCGCGCTATTTATACGTCTTCCCGTGCCATCGGGTCGACTCTATAGTACAGCAAAAACATATCAAACATATCAGCTGCGCAAGACCAAAAATACATATGTCACCCTTCATGAGCATGCACTGCTAAATCATGGTGATGGGAGTAAAATATAATTATGCGTCACCTTCCAAACAGCTTCCACATTATTTTTTGATTTAACCATGTATGTTCACAACAGGATTTTTTTGCACATGTGCCTTGTGGTTTGACTTATAAAACTCCAACTAGTATTAAGTCAGTCAGACACTTTCAAACTTGCTTTCTGCTAATTATCTCTGTACAAAGCAGGTTTACTCTTTATGCTCTACCTTATAGCTTAAAAGTTATAAGATTTAGAGGATAATTCGCCTGGTTTGACCTGGTTCACATTTTAAACAAAGCCATAAATAATAAATAATCAAACCAGAGCTGTCATGCTACACAGTGAACAGGAGGATGGAGCATTTTAGATTACGTTACAGTTTAAGCATTTGTTTAAAATATCATAACTTGAAGACTTTTATGACAGAATGTGATATTCATCATTTAAAAAAAAAAAAGTATAGTAAATTACATCATCGTATGAGTCACTTGAGTCCCACACTCTGCTCTTTTAAATGATTATGTCACTGGATTTAATCATGTTTATTTTTGAATCACTGACTAATTCATTTCGTGCAGCATATTTTTTTTTTCCCAAAATGGAAATGACCCTTTTTTAAAAGTACTGATTAAAAACAAAAGGAATAATTTCCTTCTATAGTCATTTTTTCTCCGTCTTTTCTCTGTTCTGCTGGCTGAAATCTTCACCCTGGTGTGTAGCGCTGTTGCTCAGTTTGGGGTTTGTTTGTTTGTTTTTGAAAACAAGGTCAAAGATATTCCCTCCAAATAACATCCTGGGTCCTTTGACATGCAACTGACGTGCTAAAAACCACCTATGGCTAATGTGTGTGTGTCAAGAAGAGGGAATTGTGTGCCGAGGCCACTGATGGCATGGTAATAAAAGACATATTTGCATGATGCTCTGCATGCATGCATGTAAGACTGTGAATATGGAAGTACTTTGTTTGCTGGTGTGCGTGTCACTTTGATCATATGTTCAAGGTGCATGTGTGAATCGGAGTTAATGTCCAATTCCCTGTGAGAGGTTGACATACTTTGCATGAGAGAGTGTATAAATGCGTGTGTTTGTGTGCTACTACTGGGTGAGGCCGGGGCCAAGGTCTTATGAGAAGAGCGCTGTGCGTGTTGGCGTGTTGGGGGGCGAGGGGAATAAACGTGTTAGTGAATGGGATGCTAAATGAGGAGTGGACGATGTGGGCCGGAAATGTGTGTGTGTGTGTGTGTGTGTGTGTGTGTGTGTGTGTGTGTGTGTGTGTGTGTGTGTGTGTGTGTGTGTGTGTGAGTGTGAGTGTGTGTGTGTCTACATGTGTGAACCGCTGTCCTAATGAAATGTGAAAGCCCTCCAAGTCACCTCTGCCCTCCCCCCCATTGTACTGAATCCCCTCTGTCTCACACACACACAAACACACACATACCGACACACACACACACACTCTCCCTCATTCACACACATAAACAGGCATGCGTGCACAGCTCGTGTTAACATGGAAGCGTTAGCGTGGAAAGAGGTCTTCTCTCTGTCTTCTCTATCCTGTGAGGCGAGTCGCTCCCTGGGCATGTTGAGAGTACAGCTGGCAGTCCGGGAGCCTCCAGACACACACACACACACACACACACACACACACACACACACACACACACACACACACACACACACACACACACACACACACATACATACATGCATGCAGACAGAGGCACGCTAGGCAGTAGGTCATGAAGCCGCTGGCGTGAAGGATAGACGGGTCTGACACCAGAAAAGCAGACAGCTCGCTGACATGCACGGGAGAGCATTACTAGGATAACAATGGCGTGTTTCGCTCTGACTCTGGTGTGTGGGTGTGTGGATATGTTTAGGCAATATTGTATGACAACAACATGCTCCAGAGCGTGTATGTGTGAAAGTAAAAAAAAAAGAAATACTAAAAGACCACTTTGCTGGCGTTTACCCCTTCCCAAAACAGCTATTGTGCATTGGATTATTCCAGATGTTTAGATAGAGTGCATGAGTGCAGTAAGACTGATACACAGCTATTTTTTAACCCTTGCCGAAACCAAAATACAAGAGCAAAAGTGTAAGGAAGAGATTAAACAGTATGTTTATTTGTTCTAACGTAAGCTAACTTTATTACGAGCTACAGGAGTAACTGAGTGTTACCGAGTGAGCATTTCATACTACATTAGTACTGTATGTGGGGTTACATGTTACGTTAAAAAAGCCCTTGTTCATGACTAGCATGTCCATTGTTTACTAACGTTAACTAACATTATTACACAGCTTTGTTGAATACGCGATTCTGATTGGTCAATGGCGCGTTCTACGGTCTGTTATTTCTTTATAGCAGACCGTTGCTATGTATAACAGACCGTTGCTATGGACGCAGTTCTGATGTCGGACTCTGGCGGACCGTTTTGTGTCAATTTATTGATTTCGTAAGTAAGTAGTCGTGTAATAAGCGTACAAACAGCGTACGAACAGCCGATAAAATCTGCTGGAGACAGTTGTCATTTCAGACGACTAATTGACGGTTGCCAGCTAGAAATGAGAAGCTGCTTTTGTCGACTTCTATCTATAATCAATGACATTTTATTTTGAAAATTACAATATAAACTGCGTACTGTGCGAGAACGGAAAGCAGGCATGGCAAAAGTAACTAAGGGGGGCGGGGCTTAGCATATTGTCAATCATGAACACTTGCTCATGAGCTATATTGGTTCAATAAGCAAATACACTCAAAGAAAATGGCACCAAAAAAAAACCCCATAACATTTATTTTGAGTGGAAATCTTCTTGTTAAAAATTCATATGTGTTTGTATCTCAGTCAGAGCCGGTGATTTAATGTGAATAAGTGGTGTGCCTTATAGAGCAGTGATTTAGGTATTTTAAGAGGTGAGTGAGTGAGTGAAGAAAACAGGGCAATAAAGAGAGCAACAGTGAGTAAGCTGTTCTTTATTACTTCTGGTGAAGTCCTTATAAATCGATCAGGATGAGAGGGCTTCCTGGCACTCCCCTGAACGTGGGTCCACTTGGGTCATAGTGTACATGTGTGTGTTATTTCTTCTGTAGATGACTTGTGCGGGAGGATAGGGGTGGGATGAATCCTTCAGTTCTCAAGAAATCTCAGAAGTTTTTTTCACATGTTGGCTTCATCTTCCACACGTAGGCAGTACAGACACATGGACACACGTACAGTACAGTTGCAGCTGTGTTCCAGATGGGTCGGTGGTCCTCCAGTGAATCACACAATACGACTGAACCGTTGCACAGAGCCGGTAGCAAGCAGCACATTTTCCATATTACCACCTCCTCCCTACTGCTGCGTCGACTCCCACCCCTGTCTGTATTTCAGTTTCCCTCTCTCGCATTTACTCCCCTCTATCTGCTCTCTTCTCTGTCCGCCTCTATCTCACTTTCTCCGGTTTCTATCATGGTGTTCTTTGTGGTTTACGCCATTAAAATGCACTCGTTTGCTTTCTTTCCGAGAGTTAATTGTGAAGATGGATACCACTCTCATGTCTGTCCATCAAATATGAAACTGAAGCCAGCAGCCAGTTAGCTTAGCTTAGCTTAGCATGGATGGCAAGACTGGAAACAGGGATAAACAAAATCTGCCTACCAACACCTCTAAAGCTCACCTATTAACATGTTATATCTTGTTTATTGATACAACGATTTGTGGTTTAACGAGGAGTTACGTGCGGGACTATTTCTCAGCCAGGTGTAGTGACTTTCTGGTGTCTCCACTGGAACCAGGCAACCTCACGATGACGACAAGTCTCCAGGAAGTCACAGCGCCTCACCAAGAAACAGTCCCGAACATAACTCCACCTTATAACCACAAATTGTTGCCTTTACACTTCAGCTCCAGCTTCATATATGGACAGATACGAGAGTGGTATCGTTCTTCTCATCTAAAGGCCCCGACACACCAAACCGACATCAAAGAACTAGCGGCAACGGAGGCCGACCGTTGCGTTGCCTGTGTCTTGGCCAAAAAGTTTCACTCGAACACACCCCGAAGACTTCAACCAAAGGCCAACTACCACGTACGTTCTGCGCCTGCATGAGAGGAAATAACTCTCCATACCAGCAGGCAGTAGTAGTCTGTATTCATTCAAAAAGGGAAACCAGGGACACACCGCAAAAAGGCCGACATACACTCAACGACGTTCCCAAACTGTCCAATGGCCGTCAGCTTGGTGTGTCAGGGCCTTTATCATCTATTCACATGGTAGATCACCGAAAGAAGGTCTAAAAGAACACAACAGTGACCTCTAGCGACCGTAGTAAGTATAACAGGAGCAGAAGTGGAAGTCAGGCGCTTTAGTATAGACAGCTAAATTAACTAAGTGGTTTTGTTGCTTAAACCTAAAGAAGCCATTTTGTTTGTGTTCAAGACGTAACATTTCATTCAGTTTTACTTGTTAGAAGTTGTTGCTTTTAAGTTTCGCTTTCAGTTTTACAACATAGTAGTCCCCTAATGACCCACATCTATGGTGCTTATAGCGACCGATAACGCCTATTTAATGGCCTGATAACAGTGTAATCTGGTGCCAAGAAAGCAAATAAGCGTATTTCTCAAAATGTCAAACTGTTCCTTTATTTCATGCGTCTGCAACGGTGTGTGTCTGTGTCAGAGAAAGGACTCTTAACAGAAAGAAACAATCCAACTGGTCCAGATTAGTACTGTGTATAATTTCTGGGAAGACTGAATAGGCCCATTCCAACATGTTTAGACTACAGACTCCATAGAAGTGTGGGTGTATGTGTGGGTGTTTTTGACGTTTTTGTATGTTGATCCTTACTTAACAGGAACTGAGTCACTGAGATCTCTTCTTTCCTTCTGTCTGCAGCGGGTGTGTGAACGCACAGGGCCAGGAGGTGGAGCTAAAGTCTTCATATTTCTCTATTAGGAGGAGCACAAATTAGTTTATTTATGAAATGACAGCTTGTGGCTCCCTGTAGAGAAACAGTCTCTTGTTGTGCTTCCTTTCAGGAGGAGTTTAGAGATCAAGGTCAGATAGAGAGCTTGATTCAGAGTCCTGCTCAAGGACACTTCAGCAGGGAGTTTGTTTATCCTCACAAGGTCATGAACTGTGGCTGGAGGACGACTTGTTGTTCATTATACCACCCCTGGACTTTGTGTCATAAAAAGTAGATTTATCCTCTGTTCTACTCCCCCTTCCGATTCCTCCTCTCCTCTCGTGCCACTCTGCCCTTTTGCCAGGAAATGAGGTGATTGACTCCATTTCAAACCACGCCGCAACACAAAGGCAACGGCTGTACACATGCTTCCTGTGCAGAACGTTCGGCGGATAAAGTTCACCCCCTTGTGTGAGTCAGTTGTCCTACAACCCACACACAAAAACACGCCGGTGGGTGCATACATGTGTATTTAGCGTCCAAAAAAACATGTATGCACAAACACACACCAACCTTTCACCTTTAGCTCCATAACTCATCCCTTGACACTTATTATTGCTGCTTTATTGCATAACATGCATGCTGCGGTTGCTAAGCAAGCAGGAACACATACAGAACAATGTACAGAACAATGCTTGTGTGTGTGTGTGTGTGTGTGTGTGTGTGTGTGTGTGGTGCGTGTGGTGTGTGTGTGTGTGTGTGTGTGTGTGTGTGTGTGTGTGTGTGGTGTGTGTGTGTGTGTGTGTGTGTTGTGTGTTGTGTGTTGTGTGTGTGTGTGTGTGTGTGTGTGTGTGTGTGTGTCAGTACCCTATGGTGCATGCATAGAGACGGAGGGGAAGCAATAAATGAATACTCCGTCCTGGCAACAAGCTGTTTTCCTGTCAACATTGCTGTATCTGTGCATGAGTGTGTGTGAGTGGGACAATTCTGCCAAAACTGTTTTTCCAGTCAGGAAACGGTGGAGTGTCATTCTTTCTATCATCCTCCACCGCTCCTTCAGTCAATATACTTGAAATCTTAACGCTAGCCAACAGCATTCTAGCTCGCTTTCCCATCGTTTTTTTCTGTTTTTTCTTCTGATGTCTTTGTATACTTGTCGTTTGGAGTGATGGATGGTCAGCGAGGGAGGAGGACAAGGAAACATAATATGACAGGATAAGTAGAAGAAAGGAGTATCGCAGATCAGTGGGAGAGACGGACGAGACAGACAAAAGAGGAGATGATAAGTTTGTTTGGGAAAGGAAAAAGAAGCTTAAAGCCGCGCTAGTAGACGCTAGAGACTGTGACATTCACTGCACCATATAATATTTGTTTTGATGGTGGGATAAGAGTCTCGAGCCGATCCCAGCTAACATTGGGCGAAGGCGGGGTACACCCTGGACAGGTCGCCAGACTATCACAGGCCTGACACATAGAGACAGACAACCATTCACGCTCACGTTCACACCTAAGGGCAAATTAGAGTCAACAGTTAACCTAACCTGCATGTCTTTGGACTGTCGGAGGAAGCCGGAGAACCCGGAGAAAACCCACGCTAACACGGGGAGAACATGCAAACTCCACACATGCCACCCTGGAAAAAAAGGATACCAAAGATGACTTCATTCACATGCAAAAACTATGCGGTGGTCAACAAAAAACTAATTGCAGTATGCAAAACGTGCATGTAAAAAATTAGGCCACAAAATGCCATTACATTTGGTGAAGAGCGCATAATGACTTGCTTAAGACTCAAAACTCAAAGTTTAGGACTTAGGACTTGAGTGCAAATACTTCAGACTTTCTTGTGACTTGCAAACCAATGACTTGGTCCCACCTCTTCTATGTGATATCTTGAGTTTGGCATCGGAGGAAACCACCTGAAGTTTCCAGAATAGAAATGATTCATCCTCTTTGTAGCGTGTAGAGTGTGCTTGTAAATTTCACACCAATGGTGGTGCTAGATGAGAGGTCAGGAAGTAGTCAAAATATTAGTGTTCCTGGTGAGGAGACCATGAATATCCACAGTTAATTTGGTGATTATCCGGCCATTAGTATTTGAGATAGTTTGCCGTAGACTAAAGTATTGATCCAGACAGATGAAAGGTCAGTGGGTCAGCAAAATCATTGGGAATCGGACTTTGGGGGCCATAGATACTGTATATATTTCATGGCAATCTTGCTCTGGAACGGTTTTGGGCAGATGGACAGATGGACCAAACGATTGACACTGAAACCCCTATAGGCCCACTGCTATCAATCAAGTAGCAATACCGATCAATATTAAGATTCTGAGGAGAATCATCGACATGTTTGGGGGAGAAAAAATGGCAGATAAAGTGACATTCAAGTTCCTCTTTCAAAAATGGATTAAATATGTCTCTTAGCTAACCAAATATAAGCAGATGTACATGTCTCCATAAGCACATACTGAGTAAAAAACAGTTAAACAGATGCCACCACTTCTGCAAGCTAAGCAACCTTTGCCACTTCCTGAACAAAAAGAGATCTTTTATGTCCTCTTTTCTGTCTTGTTTCCTGGGACCTCAAGTTTCTGTGGTTGAAACCTGCACGCCATGGGCGGTGCTGGTCACCATGGCAATGATGGCACCAGTTGGTCGAGGTCATACCCTGGTCAACCGGCATTACAATGTCTCAGACACAGCAGTGACGGCTGACTTCAGGCTACTGACTCTAAAACTGACTTTAGTTTTATGTCCTTAAATTTATTTCTAATAAAGTTATTCATAGCTGCGTTTTACACATTGAGGTGCAAAGCTGAGGAACAACAACAGAATAAGCTTCAAATTCAAAAGCAATCAATCATAAACACGGCGTATTATCTCATACTGACTGTGTTCCTGTAGCCTGAGCCTGATAATGTGATGTGGGGGACAAAAGGGAGAGACATAGGTTTCTTTTTTAGGTCAGTAGAAAGGAGAAGGCATATGACTCAACAATCTTAGCCAAATAAGAAAGTAATAGAATTAAAATATAACACTTAGGGCTGCAACAAACGATTATTTTCATTGTTGATTAATCTGTTGATTATTTTCTCAATTAATCGATTAGTTGGTCTATAAAATGTCAGAAAAAAGTGAAAAATGTCAATCAGTGTTTCCCAAAGCCCAAGATGACGTCCTCAAATGTCTTGTTTTGTCCACAACTCAAAGATATTCAGTTTACTCTCATAGAGGAGTACAAAAAACTGAAAATATTCATATTTAAGTACCTCGCGACAGAGAATTTTGACTTTTTTTCCATAAAAAAATGACTCAAACCGATTAATCAATTGTCAAAGTAGTTTGCGATTAATTTAATAGTTGACAACTAATCGATTAATCGTTGCAGCTCAAATAACGCTGATAAATTAATAAATAATTCAGTTTAAATACAATAAACTACTTCTATCAGCAGTTAAATAGGTCTCAAAATAACATTAAATCATTGCACAATGAGCTTGTATAACATGTGCTACAACCAAACATGGGACCAAAACAGGGTCGGAGAATGAAAACCAAAACCTCCCCCCACCCTCCTCTCCCTTCTCCCACCCAACACACACAAACACTCACAGTCACATGCACACCAGAGGGCTGCATTCAGCACTGCCAGCAGAACTACAACAGGACGGTTAACTCATCTGCTCCAGATCTGATCAGGAGAATAGAGAGAGAGAGAGACAGAGAGGCGTTTCCAGTTGAAGCTTTGAGTCAGTGAAACAGTGCGGCGTCTGACGGAGAAAGGAAAATAGCAGATCACACCACTCTGAGGGAATGTGACGAAGGGCACGTCACCACGCTCGGGTCAAAGTTAATCTTGGGACATCAGCTGAAGATGGGAAAGGGAAAGGTCTGCTTTTGTAAACAGAAACTTAAAGGAATCATTAACTAGCTTTTAGACAAGAATGGAAACAGGGATTCAGAACACACAGAAACCACAAACACACTACTGTAAACATTGACAGATTATTGATGGGTAAAGATATAAAGGTGCAATAGATAATGATGCTACTGTAAATAATAACACTTAACGTAATTTAACAAGTGGGGGAAGTAGGAGATTCAGAGGAGGAGGACAAGGGAGGTATCTGAGGCATTCCTCCACTCCAAACCTGCTGGGCTGGTTTCTGGGTCATTAAAATTCCTCCTCTCTTCTCCTCACTTCTCCTCTCTGAAGCCACAGTTTCTGCCCCAAGCGACATGTTGGCTCATGTCCACCTGCTCGGCCTCGCCTCCTCTCCTCTCCTCCACCTTCTCTCTCTCTCTCTCTCTCTCTCTCTCTGTTATCTCCCTGCTGCAGAGCACACTGCTTTTTCCCCGCGAGTCAGGAAGACAATTTTCTCTAGAAGTTGTGTCCTTCTGGCTGCCTTGTGTTTCCCTCTCTGTCACCCCTTTGTTTCTTTTCTACATCCAGATGTGATCGCAATAATTCCTCCTTGACGGCGCAGATCTTAGTCATCAATCGTCTTTGTCTTCCCTTCCAACTTTCTATTTTCTTTTCTCCTACTCACCTTCCTGTCCCCGGCGTCTGCTCCCTCTCTGTCCAGCGAAGCGTGCAAGGCCGTATTCTCTGGAGTGTCACTTCTGCTCAGATGTGAGATGATGAAGCAAACAAAGTAAACGTCAAACCTGCCCAGACTCCTTACCACTTGTTTAAGTATCCCCTGCCAACAACAACAACCACAACAAAAAAAGCCATGACCTGACTTAAATATGTACAGGCAACCCGAGCTCCGAAGCACTTCCAAATGTCACCAAGTACCACGGAAACAGCCCTGGCTCTGCTAGAGAGGCATGTTGAGATTAAGTTGGCAAATAGCTTCAGTAGCTGACGCCTATTGTACATGTTGATTGAGGATTATAACATCAATCTGTTTAAGTAAAACAAGGGCTGTCACAATATCACATTTTTAACTACATGATTATCGTGGCCAAATGAATTCATGATGATGATCGTGATATCTATAGAAAATTTGAATAAAAATTTGAAAAATTAAATAATAATGCTATAAGTCAAATTCATTTTTAACTTTATTTATTGTGCGTTTCGTCTCTTTTTGGCAAATGGGTTACACTCAAAATATTTGTAGCTAGGTGGAGAAAGAGTCTGTAAGCATAACTGTTTAAAAGCGTGATTTAAGAGATGCTGTATTATTTACACAATATTATCATGTGTGTATTATTAACATGATATAAATATTTCATTTTTTAATTATCAAAACCCGGTATCACGCCAAAGCGTGTGATAGACCCGCCGTGTCAGTGAAACGTTTTGCCTCAACGTTTTGCTGGTGCAGAACCAGCAGGGGGCAACAAAACCACTTAGTTAGGTTTAGGAAACACATCATGGTACTGCTGCTTTGATTTTTTTAAATTAGTGTTTGCAAGTCCCCCAAATCTATGAAAGTGCAGTACTGAATTACTGAAGTATTATTTAATGTTTGTTGTATTAATACCTTCAACAGTCCTGGCTGTTGAAGAGGTGTGTCATCAAAATGAACTATGAACTAATCATTCAGCTAGTCGCCTGTGATTACTAAAAATAGCTTCTGCTAACGTGTTAGCATGCACACTAGACATAATATATCGGAGTCACAGGAATAGTTTTGGGTATATGAGTAAGGTGACCAATGAGCCAAAGAGCAAAGTCTTACCATCCAACAAACAATAACATTATGTGATTCAGTTCATTCAGTCAATTCAAAAAGGCTGTATTGTCCAGAATGCTATGAGTAAATTTGTCTCATCAATGAAAATTGTTATTTCTATGGCAACCTATAACCACAAACCTTGTTAATACACTGTCCAACAACAGTATCTACCACTAACACCGTCTGTGACTGCTAATGAGACAAAACTTCATAAAAACTGCCCACTGCCCACTACTCCGTCTACACAAGACCTGCTGACCCACAGCACACATGAACAACAACACACAAGCTCACGTTCCCTCCCGGGTTAATCTCCTACACCCCCCACCCCCCACCCCCCCCCTCAGAGCCAGAGCTTTCCTTTGATCAACATACATTGTCAAGACACACTGGGTGACCTGTGTGTGTGTGTGTGTGTGTGTGTGTGTGTGTGTGTGTGTTAGGGAGAGAGACAGAAGTGTGGTGGGGCTGGGAGGTCCTAACCTGAAGTACCGGATATTGTTGCGCTACTTCCTGCCCTCTAAGCCCTGACCCGGGGAAGCACGGCCAAAGAGCCTTTTGTTTAGCTGACCCTCAACCTCTCCTCTGCCCCTCCCCGTCTCCCCATCCCCCCTCTTTCTTTCTTCTTGACCTTTTCTTCCCTCTCTCCTTGAACCTCAAACATACACTAATGCCAAACTCTGGGAATTGATCATCAAAGAGACCACCAGGGCACACGCTCACACAAACACACACACTCTCTCTCACACACATACACACATGCATTCCTGTTACGTTGCCATAGCAGCAGAGATCCCTGATACCAAGCTTTGGATGTGTACGCGAGTAGGTCATTCTCACCTTTAGGGGGGTCCACTCAGACAGATCAGATGTGACACTGAGACGGTTCCTTCTAAAGGTTAATGTATGGTTAGACGCTTGAGAAGCCTTAAGAAAAGGTAGCATGCATTATACACAGTGACGTGTTAGTGAAGGTGAATAAACTAGTCAATGATCAGCACAAACGGCGTGGCGTCAGTGATGGTAACTGCTGTTGATCGGTCCACCATTTTGGTCCTGTTTGAAACATCTCAACAACTATTAGATGGATTACAGACAGTCTTGGTGGTCAGAGGAAGCATCACAATGACTGGTGATCTTCTGACTTTTCATCAAGCACCATCGTCAAGTCAAAATGTTTATTTGTACAGTACTTTGATTTATGATTCCTGCAAAATTTATCCCAATATTCTTTATATTTTGTATTCCATGGATATATTTCTTTAGTGTTGACATGTACATTTTATGTACTGTTCCTGTGCATTCTTGGATAACCTGCTGCTGTAACACAATAATTTCCCAATTTGGGATCAATAAGGTACATCTATCTATCTATCTATAACTTTAATGATTTTTGAAGCGTAAATGCAATCACCAGAAGTAAAAAGCTAACGTTAGGCTATAAACGAACTACACCACGGTCGCATGAGCGCGAGTATACACAACGAAGCTGTAAAGGCGGACGAGTCAGCGTGATGACGTTTAGTAGTCTCATTTAGCCACTTGTTAGCAACCTCCTTTTGTAAGATATGTAAAAGCTTCAAAATTCATAATTAAAATAAAACATTTACTGACTTTTATTTACTGTATTTTATGTTGTAGAACAAAACATTAAAATCTCTTAAGCTTGTGTTAACCACAGACCTTATTTCAGGCATCTAACTAAAAAAAAAACAGTAAAAAAAACCCATTGACTCCGACATCAGGGAACCAGAAGTGCAAAAACACATTTCCTGGTTTTCGGACTCATTCCCACATCGCTCTCTAGCACTGTCAGGGTAACATGAAATCATATTTTTTAAAACTGAGGCTGCATTAATGCAGTTTACACACATCTGAAGCTCTTTAATGTAATGTACCTCCAATGTGTCCCTGGTTTCCAGCCCACATCTCAACACTGTGAAGCCCTAATACACATGCTACTACATGTGAGTCAGCTGCGAAAGTGTACGAGGGCACCTATCTCACTGTGTAAGGAAGTCTGCAATCTGACGCACTGGCACACGTGCAGACAACACATGCAGGAATGCATGCATCTCATCTCATCTCTCACACGTACATACACTAAATCTAGCTGGTATCTCAGGATTCCACTCAGTCGGCTTAAACTAGCATGCTCGTCATAGCTCTTCTAGTTATTTCAGGTTATATACTGTTGTCAGAGAGAGATAAATTTACAGGTAGCCTGACTGGTTAGATCACAAGGAGAATGATGTGTGTGTGTGTGTTGTATTTCAGAGCGAGAGGATAACGAGTTTGTGTGACAGTAGTGTGCAGACTGATGTGTTGAAGGAAGGTTCAATAGATGTGAGAAATTCTTTGTGCCACTTTATACTGCAGTCGTGAAGGGAGCCTCATAATGGGTTACCACCACCACAACAGAGTGTTCCCTCCAGCACTTCAGCCCATTAACATCCCATTCAACCATTCTAGTCACCTGGTTACATCATCTCATTGCTTTTCTTTTAAAAGCCACCCTTTGTGACTTTTGACAGATGACATTGTCTCTCAAAAGCAGACTTTGCTACTCACTAAAATGTACATAATTTGTTTGCAAAGAATATCTTTCTCCCTGGTGTTTCTTGTTTTGTTTGTGCAATTGTAACACAATACACAAAGAGAAGAATCAAAACCATTTCAACTATTTTAGTCACCGATCACCTCAAATACCTCTGGGTGTGTTCACATATAAAAGCTGCCCTATTTCCGGCGCCTTCTTTCATCATTTGAGGAAAATTGTGCAGCAGAATGTAAACATAAATTGGTAGAGAGATATATAATGTGCATCAGGTCTATGTGGGTACATGCAGGCTGCAGGTAGCTCATTAGTGATGCTACCCAGCTCTCTGTAAAAGGCTGTTTGCGTTTAAAACTCATTAATTCAGATTGTTTGACAGTTTGTTGACTGTGTAGATGCAGATACGGTTCACACACTGCATGCCATACAAAGCAGGTGTTTGGATTTCAGCGAACCGATGACCTAGAAATGATTTAGATTTGAAGCAACCACTGTAAGACAAGTAGGCGTGTTTTAATGTTCAGCTTAGCCCTGCTGTTTTTGTCTCAATACCACTTCAATTTATGCAAATCTCTCCTCTTCTTGTTGGTACAACGCGTAATTTTCCATGTGTTGTGTTCTGTGTTTGGCTGGATTAAAAGAGTGGGGAAAATAGATCATAAACTACCCCTCATTTGGCACAATTGACAGGGTTTTCCGAGTATTCATGTGGTTATTTCATGCAGCCCACGCACTCCATTATTTTCATCTCTCGCACAAAACAATTAGTCGTAAAAAAAAAAAGGTCTTGGCACAGCTCAAAGGTGGTATAAGATGCACACAGAACCAGTTTCAATCTGACAGAGTGGAACAAGCTGTGTCGCTGACTCACAACATGAAGCACCTGCTATGGGCGTTGGAAGTTGCGCATATCTGGAACTTTAGTCATATAAAGTCAATAGACTCAGGTCACTCACACTGCTCTCTGTTATATCAGGGAAGCCAACTGGTGGTGGAGGAAGTATTCAGGTCATTTACTTACTTACCACAATGTACAAATACTCCATTACAAGTCCTGCATTCAAACTTTAGTAAATGTTAAGAATAATTAGCAGCAAAATGTATTTAAAGTATACTCAGTACGCAGAATGGCATATAATCAATGTTGTAAAGTAACTAAGGGCATTTACTCAAGTACTGTATTTAAGGGACTTGTACTTTACTTAAGTATTTCCATTTTTTGCTACTTGCATCTACTCAACTACATATCAGAGGGAAATATTGTACTTTTTACTCAAGTACATGTATTTGATACATTGGGTTACTAGCTAATTTGCAGTTTCAGATTATTAATACACAATATATGTACTATTATGGATAAAGATAAGACTTTATTGGTCCCTTGATGAAATTTACTCAAGTTCCCCAGCAGTATATATAGTAAGAAATAAGGCACCTTTACCAACTGAAACATTAAAGGAACATACACATTAATGCATCAATAATTACTCAATAATATAATATACATTATTTAAAAAAAAAAATGGACCATTCTGCTAAACTGGGAACTTTAGCTTTTAGTACTTTAAGAATATTTTATTATTAATACTTGTGTACTTTTACTTAGGTAACATTTTGAATGCAGGACTTTTACTTGTAACTGAGTATTTCTATTCTGTGCTATTGCTACTTTTACTTAAGTAAAAGATCTAAGTACTTCTTCAAACCACTGCATATAATGTGTGAGAAACATGTTACTTTCCACCTGTAAAACCTACACAACACATAGTTGTGTAAAATCCATAAATGTTCCCATTTAATTTCACATGAAAGAGACAAAATGACTGGTCGTAATGACAATAATTACACAGCGAGACTTTCATCGTTGTTTATGGCACCCACGGGTTCCACTTGCCAATCCAACGCCAATTACCTCAATAAAATGTATTTTTATGTTACCATGCTGTGGGACCATTTTGTGCATAAAACAGGCGTGTCGAGGCTGAAGGCCTGTCACCGGCGTTAACTGATCTGCCTCCAGTAATTGTGTTATGTGCAGGCATGTGAACTGATAAGATTCAGAGGGTGGGGGCTGAAACGCAGCACCTTTACCCCGCTACTTACAGAGAAGTCCCACCCAAATGTCCTTTCATGTGCTTTTGGCTCTTAGAATTAGTTTACTGCTCGTTTTATTTGAGTCCAAAAACACACCTGGGTTCAAGTTTCTGCTCCTGCAAGCATCCACCCTGCTGCTGTGACCTTTGACCTCCTTTTCAGGGAGGGAAGTGGGCAGAAATTTACCCACAGGGACTGATAGAGCGTCAGTACAAGTACATTTTCACTCCAAGTTCGAGCACGATCCTGTGAGTTTATCTGTCAAATAAATACTCTAATAATCTGCAGATACTGACACTCTCTGTGGAACATTATGTTATTTTAAATCTCCACTGATGTGACAATAGTATTTCTGCAGTGTTTCTATTACACTTCGTAACAGCACTCCTCATCACAGTACTTGTTGTTTCATGTGTTGAGATCACTCGCTGACTTTTGTAAGACAACAAGCGAGCTGGAGTTGGCAGGCAGGTATCTCTTTTATAGGGCGTCCTCTGAGACAAGTCAAAACTTGAACAATAGGACGTCGTTATGCATGTCAGCCGAGGTGGAATGCTGGAGATCCGTCGGTATGCAACCAGGCAATTACTCTCATATACGTCAGCTCTCCCATGTCTTGTGCAGCAAGCCTGTAATTTCCCAATTACTAAACCTCATTGGAACTGCTTTGACGGCATCTGACTGGAAGATGGTTGCACACATTTCTTTTGACCTCTTGAACCGCAGCCTGTTGCCTGTACATGGAAAAATAAATAATTTAAAAACTGAGCAGGGATCAGTTGGTGGTTTGTGGGTGTTAAAACAGTTTGCATGTAAATAGCTGCGGCGCATTATCAGGTTTTCACCTTTGTCATTAACGTTCAGGGGGTTAATGGTGGGAGATGTTAAAAGATACACATGCTTAAACGGCGTTGAGGGGGTGATAAATAGGTAATTAATCTCATGAATAACATATTCAATTTGGTGTTTCCTCCATAGTGGCTCCCTCAGGGATCCTGAGGGGGAAATGAGGGTGACTTTAATTTCCTGTTATTTCACTTTCTAGAACAATAGGAAAAGGTACAAGACTGAAGGTTTCATTCTACTGTTTCCTCCCGTCCTTACAGAGACAAACTAAACCTTAATCGGTTAAATGCTTGAGTATTTGGATGTAGGGGTTTTTATTAGGGCTGTCAATCGATTAAAATATTTAATCATGATTAATCGCCAATCAATCACACATTTTTTTATTTGTTTGCAAAATGTACCTTAAAGGGAGATTTGTCAAGTATTTAATACTCTTATCAACATGGGAGTGGGCAAATATGCTTGCTTTATGCAAATGTATGTATATATTTATCAATTAATTACACAAAACAATGACAAATATTGCCCAGAAACCCTCACAGGTACTGCATTTAGCATAAAAAATATGCTCAAATCATAACATGGCAAACTCAAGCACAACAGGCAACAACAGCTGTCAGTGCGTCAGTGTGCTGACTTGACTATGACTTGCCCCAAAACTGCATATGATTATCTTAATGTGGGCATGTCTGTAAAGGGGAGACTCGTCGGTACCCAGAAAACCCATTTTCATTCACATATCTTGAGGTCAGAGGTCAAGGGACCCCTTTGAAAATGACCATGAAAGTTTTCCTCGCCAAAATATAACGCAAATTTGGAGCGTTATTTGACCTCCTTCCCGACAAGCTAGCATGACATGGTTGGTAACAGTGGATTCCTTAGGTTTTCTAGTTTCATATACCAGTATCTTCACTAGCTTTAAAACTGAGCCCACTGCAACCTCCGGAAGATCGATTGTCTTATTGTCTTACTAATAGAGCACAGCAGGCTTATCTTGAAAAGCCACTCATCTGATATATCTGTTACAACTCTGGCCACACCAAGCACGTTGCTTAATATCCAAGAATCCCTCTATTGTTTCTGTCGTAATCTGTCGTATACACAACTACGTGGCAAGGTTGCATTTTGTGCTAAGAGACCAGCCCTTCAGAGAAATCCTCTCTTTAGAAACCGTTTGGTTGAGCAGGCTTGTCTGCACACAGCGAAACTTAAGCCGGAAGGCAGTGCAGCGCAGCAGGTTCCTAAAACACGACTTCTGGTAAAACAGGGAGGAGAGGGAAGCTGACTCAATGCACAGTCAGTAAACATTACACTCCGTTATGGAAATGTGACCGATCAGCTGCACGGGACGCAGGAGTCAGGCTTCCTCCAGTAAATACTCTATAGAACCTGATAAATACCAGCATAAGAAAATGACTCATTCTCCAGTGCTTTTGGTGTAATTATAATTATGTCTCAACAGGTTTCATGTTTAGTCTCATGTGAAATGATCCGCTGTGATCCATCCAAATGTTTCCAGTGGAGTTTCACCTCTTTACAAGAACTGTCATGAGAGGAGTAATAATCGTATTCAAACAAGACTTAATTAACAAAATATTCCTCATGTTTGAGACGAATTATTACACAGAATTTCGAGCGATATTTACGTGGTGAAACGTGATTAAATTTGCTGGAGTATTGTACTTGTGTTTCAAGACACTTCACATGAGTATTTACAATCCATTTTATGGTACTTTATTTTCTATTTCACTACATTTGATATGCATATGTTGTACTTTTTACTTGACTACATGTATTTACTTTGTAGATTAAGATTTTACTTACAAAACATATTATCATTGTACAAAATATGATGCATTGTTATTGATTAACTCTCATCCTACCAACTGCTTTGTTCTATCTCTATCATAGGTGACATCACTGATGATGTCACCCAGTGTATACACATCCATGGGAGGTACCCAACCCCTTCCTGTATTTAAAGAGAACTGGGGTCATTCCCATTTCACAATTTGTACACCCTCAATTTCTTTCCTTCCCTCCTTGCCTCCTCTTCTCGCGTCTTAAGGCATTTACAAACCGGGGGCATTTTTTTTGTGCGATTAATTCACACGTCAATATATTTTTTGGAACTGTTGTTTTTGTCGTGAGTACTTTCATGCAGAACCACTGCGCAAATATTAAGTGACAAAAAAGTGGCACATTTTTTTCAGAACGACGTCGATTTTCTGAGCTTTTCACTGCAAATAAAGGCATCAACCGATCACATTGTGCCGAACGAGATGAGTTGCGCCTATATTTATGAAACAACAACACGGAGGCTCCGTAGTTCAAACCAGGACGGCAAACTTTTTCACTCCTTTCAACCTTGACAAAGGCAGCGTGGACCAGATCCAGTCCTTTCACAGTAAAAGCCCTAGACATATAATATTCGCAGTCGAGTATTCCGCATTTTCGTGACGTTGATTCGTCACGCCCCCAGTGTATAAAGGTCTAAAGGTATAAAGTCTTTTTGGGCCCAATGGCATCACGCGACGGATCTGGAAGTTGTAATTCCACGGTTTGGCCACGATGCCAAATGCAAGCAGCGGCGCTGTATGTGTGTTTCACCAATCAGCGACGGTCCCTACAAACTCCACCCCGAAAGTTCCTGTACTACCCCCCGACCAGGGCCTTTTTTGGGGGTAAATAGGCCCAATGAAATTTCCCCTGAACTTAATTTAGACCCTGGTCCCTGCAGTCGAAACACAATGAGTTCTTCTAAAAGTTCCTTGTTCCAGTGGAAAGTTCCTGCGGTGGAAACAGGGCTTTTTTTACTAGAACACATGGTGGGTATGGTAGGGAAAGAAAATGATTAACTTATGGGAGGCAGAACTAAACCAATAAACAATAATTAACTTAATAGGCCTACTGGTCTGTGTTTTATTTTAACCAGAAATGTTAAGAGTGACCAAACATAATACAAACACAACAAATCCGGGATAATATGTGTCTGCAAGTTACAGAGCAATGATGGAACTGTGGTTAAAACAAACAATTAACAAGCAGCATGGTTAAATTAGTAAGCAATATGGCAATGATGGTAAAAATGGGAACAAAAACTCACAAATGGAGAACCTGTGGGTGGGCAGTACTGGTCCAGTATAGGAATAGGCTACTGTTTTTTTGGGGGGTTCTTTGTGTGAACTATATTTAATAGAAACTTTGGCAAGGAAAAACTGTCATGGCCATTTTCAAAGGGGTCCCCTGACCTCTGACCTCAAGATATGTGAATGAAAATGAGTTCTATGGGTACCCACGAGTCTCCCCTTTACAGACATGCCCACTTTATGATAATCGCATGCAGTTTGGGGCAAGTCATAGTCAAGTCAGCACACTGACACACTGACAGCTGTTGTTGCCTGTTGGACTTGAGTTTGCCATGTTATGATTTGAGCATATTTTTCATGCTAAATGCAGTACCTGTAGTACACTGCAAGATGTGTCTGAAAACATTTTAGGCAAGAACTAGGCATTACAGTAAATCATCGCTCCGGCTCGGCTCTGATTGGTTGTTTTCCTCCGGTCTGTGAAATCTTGCAGATACCATTAGGAGCACCAGAAGACACCGAGGCACATGATTTTTTTCAGATTACCTGGCCCATGCACTACTGTCAGGATAAGTGACCGTTTAATAAAAAATAACTTTTTAAAATCATATTTGCTCCTTTTCTATCCACAGCAGCTTTAAGTCTGTAGGTGTCACCGGCTCCAATGCTGCTTTAGATCATTTAGAAATGATCTAAATCCTTCTGGTGCTTATCTGCCTTAATGGTTGTATGATATAATGACATTTCTTGTCTTCCAGCTTCATGCGTCCAGTTTTTATTACTTCCGGGGCCCGGCATAAAGGCCCCCGAGGGTCCCCACACCCCCATGCAGCTTCTTCCGATCACCAGCAGACGCCTCCCTCCCTCCCTCCTCCTCCCTCCTCCCTTTGAAGCTAAGCCCCGCCCCTGAGCAGGTTACGGGGCGGGGCCTAGCTGCGCGGAGCCGGGAGGCAGGCAGAGCTCGCCACAGCTGTGCTCCGCTCTTTGTCGGCTCCTCTCCTCTTCCTCTCCTGCGCTTTTTTCTATCCGGGCACAAGGATACAAAGAGAGAGAAGGGGCATGAAATAGAGACACAGCATGCAGAGCGACGGGGGCAGCAGAGGGACACGAGAAACCTAAACCGGACTACAGTCTAGTCCCAGACACGGATACTATTATCTCCCAGACTGGATACGCAGCTCCGCCGATGTACGCACTGGATTTTACCCACCAAAGAGTGTCGAGACCAGGGGGAGAGGGGCGGACTTTAACGCGCAGGTAGGGGTTGTTTTTTTTGTTGTCGTCTGGTTGTGTAGAAAGAGAAATGTAGAAAGGTTTTTTTCCGAAATGCGCTATAACAAAATCAGTCTGCTTTACTGCAGTGCTCCACTGTTTTTCCAACTCCGCGCAGAGGCAAAGAGGAAAGCTGTGGTGGAAGAAAGCTCCGGAGCGCCTCGGTTATCTTTTGTCGCTGCTGCTGCTCCGCCGCAGTGCCTTGTATGAATGTGTGTGTGTGTGTGTGTCGACAGTAGCCTACGTGCAAACTTGCTCGGGCAGCGTTGTGTAAGCGGCACGTAGGAAGGCAGGGGCCGCGTATCGGACTCCCATGATCAAAATATACCGTCCCGGGAGAGAGAGAGAGAGAGAGAGAGAGAGAGAGAGAGAGAGAGAGAAAGAGAGAGAGAGAGAGAGAGGTTTTGTTACAGGGATGATTTTATCGCTCCTGCTCGGAGACGCAGCTGTAATTGCAGTCATGACGTTAGTAGAGACCAAAGACACCAGAGTAAAATATCCTCCACTCTCCGATTATATATATCCTCATTTTTTTTTTTATCACATTAATCTGAAACTGGTGACTCAAGTTCCCCTACAGCAGGATTAGGTTGAACCCTTTCCAAACAGGCCTAACATTCATATATAAGGGTTTATAATGTCGGTGTGTCAGCTGATCGTTATTGATGTTAGTGCGTAATTATTCATCCTGCAGGGTCATTACGGGATCAGACCAGTGTGTAGTTTTTTGTCGGGTGGGGGTTAAACCGGGTTTCGTTTCAGCACATACAGATAGTGGGTTTCCTTCCCAGGAAAGGAAAGAGATTTATTTTTACAGCTCGTCCCAAGCAGCAAACCTATTAATCATCGCTTTACGCGCCAGGATGACTTCACCTTGGAAACTAAGATTATAGGATTATAGGTGCTATCTTTGATGACTACCTCCTTTTCTTTCTTTTTCCCTTTCCTTCAGGACTGTCGGGGTATAAGGAGAGGAGAGAGGGGGGGATCATGGATAAAACTTTGCGCATTCTCCAGAAAGCCGCAGACGGCGTGCCGACTGGGATCTCCCTGGATGTGAGTTTAAATATGGACGAGGGGGGAGATTTCACGGAACGGCAGATCGTGGGACTCCCGGACAAAATACCTCTGGTGAAACCGTATTTTAAAAAGAAGCAGAGGAAATTGGACGCCAAATGCCTCCACCGTGCCCTGGAGGACCCCATACTGACTACTCTGCTGAGCACGGATGCGCTGGTGTCCGGGGATGGGGTGTTTGTTCCCCGGAACCAGCCGGGCCGGACTCCGGGCACCCTGTGCGCGGCGGCCGTGGTGAAGCAGAACTGTTTGGGCCAGGTGGGAGCAGCTGGCCACACCACAGCTGGGGCTGGAGTACCGGGGTTGATGACCCGGGACGGTGACGTGGAAATAGCCGATACTACTGCGGAGCTGGAGGAGACTGAGCGGCGAGGGGAGCGACCCAAGATCACGGATCCCACCCCCGACAGCCGCTGCTTTCAGCCGAAACCTGGCCTCAGGGCGGCCGGGAGCACAGTGACAATAACGCCTCCCGGCAGGGATATACCTCCCACAGCTGCACCCCAGGCTCCTCACCAGGCGGGGAGCATCAAAAGCAATGACCTCTTAACCTCTGGGGCTAAAAACCTTCCAGTCAAAGACTGCAGCAACCTCCAGGACCCCCACCCCCTCCTCCTGCAGGCTGACAAAGGAGTGCTATTTCAGGATAAAAGCGAAGAGGCCTCCCTGGACCTGGTTTTTGAGCTGCTCACACAGCTCCAGTATCACACGCGCCAGTCGGACTCGGCGGAGATCTGTGTGGATTTCCTCCAAGGACAGTGTGTGTACGGCAACGACTGTGCCCACCACCACACTGTGCTGCCCTACCACTGGCAGATCCGCAGGAGCAGTAATCAGACGTGGCAGAGCATAGCAGACGACTCCCAGGAACAGCTGGAGAGGCTGTACTGCAACCCGGACAATGAGCAAGTCAGGCTCAAGTTTCAGTAAGTATCCCTCTATAGTGCAACCTGCAGGCTGTATTATTCTATATACTGTGTGTACTGTGTGCCATCTGGTTAGATCTTACTTTGGGGGGGAAGCAGTAACAGAGTTTTGGATCTGAACCTGTGTGCACGGGGTCAATTCACTTTCAATTCAATAACTCAAAACAGGAAATGAAAACATGGTTCATGCACATGTGGAAGAGCATCAGTTTATTCTGGGCAACAATACTTAAATGTTATTTATAATAATTTCTCAATAAGCATGGATAGACCTTTAATAACAGTTTTCAACAACAATCCTCCTACTGGAGTTGAAAGGTACAGTACATTGCACCCACACCAGTATATATTAGTGTCGTAAGCACCGCTGAAAAGGCCAGCGTGTGGTAAATTGATTAGGTACATTGTCGCCGTGTCACAAGTACCTATGAATTAACAAATATTTGACACTTGTGACACGGCAACAATGGTGCAGTAAGCTGATAGGGTGCTTGTGAATGATAAGCACTTCTGGTTCGCCGTGTTGGGAACAGTAGACCTCGGCCTGAGCTTCCTCTTTGGTTTCGCCACCGCTGACAAACTGAAAACTCTCCAGCTGTTCTGTGCATGTGTGGCTCATGGACTGCAGCCAAGTGAATCTGCCTGTACGGGGTTATTTTCACAGTTCTTAATGCCGTAACTGTGGTTTATTAATGTGAAAGTGTGTCCTTCTATCCCCTGTGTGTGTGTGTTTTGGCCTTCACGTGTCTTCTAGTTAATGTGTACCTGACATGCATCTTATTTGAACTATCATATCAGCTATCGTGCCCTTGTGTAGTCACGGCACTCCATCTCCCAGCGCTGATATTGGTTATCTATTTCCTGTATTTTTCCCCCGCGATTGGCCGGAGCTCGGTCCTAAAACTATGGCAGAAAGCTGTGAACTTCCATGACCCTCGGTTGCCTTGTGCGGTCACTGACACAGACGCACTTGGCAGCTTCTCTACTTCCCTCGGTCATAGACATGCACACCACTGTGTACACACACACACACACACACACACAGACACACACACACACACACACTGCTTGGCACGCAGACGCTCACACGAATCGGCTGCACAGAGAAGCTCAGTGGCTTGCAGTGCTCACACGCACGCCTTTTAGCAGACAGAGATAAACCTCTCTTTCACTCTCTCACACACACCCACATAGATACACACACATGCAAGCACTTGGCAAGCCCCCAGTGGGGTGACATAAAGGAGCATGCACCGCTTCCTGTGAAGCTGTACTGTATGCATTCACACACCAGCACTCACGCACAATGAGTACGTCTGCGTGGAAGCTGTTAAACGCAGGTTTATTCTGTTTATAATCCAGTTTATTATATCTATTTTATCCCATAATGGTACGTTAATATGTTCATGAAGCAAACTGTTCTTTTTCTGGTGTCAGACATATTTTCCTCGGTGTCACGGTTTCGTAAAGCCCAAGTCTTCTAATGTCTGGTTTTGTCCAACCCAACTGTCAAAAACCCAAGATATTCAGTAGGTTTCGAACAAAATATCCCAGTCCCAAGTAGTATCGCAACTTCTCCAGTCAAACGATACCTCCATTCAATCCTTTTTGTACCCAGATTGGGAAAAAAAAATACTATTTGTATGGTTTTGCTCGCAGCCAATCACCGCAAGCGGTCTTCGATTTAATGCGACGCGTGATTGGCCCACTACCGCAGCAGATACAACCCATACAGTCTGTGGTGTCGTGAAGTCGAGCAAGGCATATTTGACAGAGGGGGGAGAGACCGACACCCAGTCGGGACGATAACGTAACTCGCTGCGGAGCCCCGTCACTTCACAAGACACGGGAAACCTCTGTTGGTCTGGAGGAGCTGCAGCAGTTATTTCTGCAAAAACGACCACTGCACATTCACCAGATATTCTCAGAGCTAAACTAACTCTTCTGCAGTGTGTAGTGTGCGCGCGTTCATGTGGAGGCGGAGCGAGCCAAGCGAGTGAGAACGAGCGCGGTGTGCAAACAGGCAGGAGCCGAGCTGCTGCGCGCTCGCGTACCCACACGCGATACCGACCCGTTAAGATTTATGCGCGTGATAAGTTACAAATAGTCCCTTTAAGGTATCGACCGAAATAAACCCAGTACCAGTAGTAGTAGTAGTATCGAAACTTCTCCAGTCAAACGATACCTGCATTTGATTCTTTTTGTACCCAGATTGAGAAAAAAATGTATTGCTTTGCTCGCAGCCAGTCGCCACAAGCGTTCTTCAATATAATGCAACGTGTGATTGGCCCACTACCGCTGCAGCTTCAACCCATACAGTCTGTAGCGTGGAGAAGTCGAGCGCGGCGTATTTGACGGAGTTGGCAGTTCATCGTGGAGAGATGCCACCAAAACTTTCGAAAGTATAGCTATGCTACACGCCTGTGGTTTGTGATAAAAATAAATGTGGTTGCATTTTATGCAACTGAATGCTTCCGTATTGAATGAAGTACTCTATTGGTATCGGTATCACTTTAAAGGTGCTATTGATAACATTCAGCTACTAGGTGTCACACCTTGTTAGAAGTGGGAACTAAACGTCAGATATCTTCCACAGAGACAAACAAAACATTCATTTTGGACCCGCCAATATTTTTAAAATGATTAATTCACTATCATAGTAATTTTCTTAGGAAAAGCCATACTTTTATTTGGCAGCTTTCTAAAAGCTCTGTGGCTGTATTTTTCTTTTTTAAATATTCGTCTACATAAAAATGTTATCAGTAAGACCTTTAAGGGTACTGGTATCGTTATTTTTTAAACAATACCCAGCCTTAATATTCAGTTTGCTATCACATAAATTAAAGAAAAGCAGCAAATCCTCAACAATTGAGAAGCTGAAACTAGTTGAGAAATGACTTTGGATTATCAAAATGAGTCGACTCACAGTTTCAGCCCGTGTTTTTAGTCACGTTTACAGGTGCAGAAAGCGGACATTGTGAAGCAGTTGAACTGTCACACTTCAAGAAAGTCAGCAAACACGCAGATAATTCACTGTATGATGAAGGTGTAGATGCGTCTTTAAGGCAAGTTGTAAACGACCACGTTTTAACTCACTTCGAGTGTGATCTCATAATGTAATCAGGAAATTTGAATGCTTTCTCCGTCACATTATTGTCTGAATCGGGTTAAAAGTGCAGCCTGTGTAAACACAGCCAATGACACAGCGTTATGCCAGTATACCCTCAAAATATCTGCCGCGTCCACATCATCAGCTCTTTCATGATTAACTGAGCCCTTTGAGCCGCCATGTGTGTTTGTCTTTGTTTATGTCTGTGTGGACACCACACACACGCACACACGCAGAGAGCTTTGCGTGTGTGTTCAAAGATTTGTATGTGTCTGTGTGTGTGTGTGTTTGACTTGTTGACTCATGTTTTCAACTGAAACTCTATGCAAAGTGCATATTGCTCCACAAACAGGATATGCACCTGGTGGTGTCAACCTACATTCTTCAGAGGCCCTTTGAGTGCGTTACGCTCTCATACAGTCAGACGGGACCATCTGGCTCTCTCGACTGAAACTCCACTAGAAACACCAGAACAAATTCACATATGGTCGTTGTCATTATAATGATAGTAATGATTATTTTCCTTTTATATTGAGCATAAGGAATTTCTTTTGTAATGAGCACTAAACGTCTTGCACTGCACAATTTCTTTTGATTTTCTATGTGATATTTTATACGTCTGACTCTTTGATAATTAGTTTTTCTAGTCTCTTGACACACTTTGTTTCAAGCTAGATAATCACACTCGCTTCACTTAATTATACCATTCCAGGCACTGTCAACACATTTTAAATTTAACCCATAAGGTCTTTAAACTGTCAAATACATTATCATCATGGCTATTCTTTATCTTAACCTTCCCCGTTGCTGCTTCTGGAGTGCATTTAGACATTTCTTTTTCCAAGCACTCGAGGCATAAAACTCTCAAGAATGTGTTTTTGAAGTTTTTCTAACCCTGACCCCTAAAAACAGGTTTGACTGTTTGAGAACGGTAGAGCGAAAACACAAAGCAAAACATCTGACATAACTAGGGGCCGTCCCGAATACCAGTTTTTGGGCTTCGAAGCTTCGGTGAGAAATATTCGAAGCTCCGGAGTGCGGCGCAACAGGCTGACACGTTCTTTTGTCTCTTTCTCCATCTCGGGACAGCGCCGCTGCCGCACTACTGTACACACACACACTTCTACACACAACAAACAGCGATATCCGTCTTGAGAATAACTAATAATAATTATTGTTGAATATGAATAATGTTGTGGATTCATTCCTTATTTCATGGGCTATTTTGGGGTTTATACATTATTATTTCATACTTATATATAAATAAACAAAACAAAAAAACGCAGCATTCGAATACTGATTTGGAGATCGATTACCATGGTAACGGTCGAAGCTTCGAAGCATTCCGGTTAGCCCTAGACATCACATTTTCATTCCTGACACACACGAATTCTAAGACAAATAACACGTTTGTAGGTAGGTTTTTGAGTATTCATCCACAGTAAGTAAACACTGTCTAATTCCTGGTTTTTAAAAAGGTAAAAATGTAAAGTTTTTAAAGTGTTGTCTTCTGCTAATCCAGTGTTTAATTACACCACAGGTTAGTACTTAAAATAGGCGGTTGAGCTGCCTCAGGTGGATGTGAACGTTATTAAATTGTTTGTTTGGGTAATATGTTGACGCCGGGTAAACTCAGTATCGGTTTGGGGCTCCTAAGAGCTGATCGGGTGACGAGGGACAAACAGGAAAGTCAGTAAAACTGCGCGGCGTTCACACTGTTCTGGTTATTCAGCGCTCCGTTCAGTCATTTACTCAGAGCTTTGTGTTGCGCTGGGCGTGTGTGAGAGCTCTTTTGATACGGTGCTTTAGAGACGCAGTCCAGCCTGTCTTTTCATGCACGCAACTACACACACACACACACACACACACAGGGGCGAAGGCATCACCGTGGTTACCACAGCCAAATGATAACATCGTTAGCGATCTAAAGAGCAGCAGATGACTTAACAAGCTGTACTGTCGGTATGGCAACACAGGCCTGTTTTGCCATCTGCCATGTGTGTGTGAGGAAGAAGAGAGGGAGTGGACGGGAAAACGTACGAGCATTTTTGTGTGTCTGCATCTGATTATGTCCCGTACTGGTGTATTGTAGCGTATGTGAGTGTGCGTTGTGTGCGCTGAGCTGTTCCCATGTGTGTATGATCCATAGCGCAGGTTAATCCCATCCATATGATAAGCAGGAATGGAAGTCTGGCTAATCCGCCTTAGTCATGAACTCAGCAGTAAGGAGGAATGTCACAGTCATCGCTTCTAAAAGTTATACTGTGATAATCTTCGTCTGTACACTTGCTTGTTAACAGATTTGTGCTGTAGCGTAGTGTAGCGTAGTGTGTGTGTGAGGGGGAAATATGAAATCTGCGCTTTTCTTCCTTCTTGACCTATTTGAAGAGTGTTACGTGGTGTTTGTTATTTACTGGAAAACAGAAAGTCAGGGCCAAATCTCCTGTAATATCTTTGGACTTGAAAAACATCTCTGATTTGCGTAACCATGACGAAGCACACACTCATATGTGTGTGTGAGCGACTCTTTTATAAGCCTCGTCTGTCATTAACTGACATAAAGAGTCACCGAGCACCGAGGGCAGAGCGACCTGACACCACGGTGTGTGTGTGTGTGTGTGTGTGTGTGTGTGTGTGTGTGTGTGTGTGTGTGTGTGTGTGTGTGTGTGTGTGTGTTTATATCGCGGGGGATTCCACGTTACCTCATTGTGTCACACACACACGAATCAAAGAAAATCAGGGATGGTTGTGTCTATTATGAGTGCTTGTTTGCGTGTGGTGATTGTGGCGTGAGTGAAAAGAGGCGGCGTCAAGATAATCAGACTGAATGTGTCCAGTGTGTGTGTGTGTGTGTGTGTGTGTTTGTGTGTGCGATAACGTGTCAGACAGTCCATGCCATGAATCAGTGGGGCGAGGTCTGGGTCGCCCTGCCTCTTATTACTCAGAGTCTGCCTTCAACCTTCCATCTTTTTTATTTTCTTCTTCCTCCTTACTGGATCTCTCCTCCTGTACATTTCCTGCTCTCGCCCTTCTTTTACTCCCTCTCTCTCTCTGTCTTTGTGCCTCTTTTTCATTCCTCAATTGTCCCCCGAGGGCCTAAAGAGGTGTAGGAGACGTGGAAATGTGCGTGTGCTTCGCCTCTGCACTCAAGCGTCTCCTTTTCAAGTGTTATTTTTAATGTCAAACTCAGTTATCTCCCCATCTTACAGCTGGCTCTTTCACGTTTTGTACCCTGGGAAGAGTTTTAAAATTTCAAAGAGAGGGTTAAAGGACTGAGAGAGAGAGAGAGGACACCCTGAACCATGAGCTTAATGGTGTGCTGTAGAGGACGGCACTCTTAACAGGAACGATCCAGGACATGCTGGAGACGACGGTGTACATGTTTTCCTGTTCTCTCTATGTGATTGACATGCAGCCTTGAAAGCAAAAAAACAAAATCAAATGGAGCACATTTAAATAGATAACTGGAAATAGCTCTGACATGAGGAAATAAGGTTGTGTGTGTGAGAAAGAAGCCTTCGTCAGCAGATTTGGTTGACTGACTGACTGACTTATCAAGGCGTGACTGGGTGAAGTTTGCGCGTGTGTACACGAATCTGTCGAAAGAATGTGTGTGAGTGAGCTCTCATGTTATTTTTTTTTTTCCTAGCCTGTGACGTTCACAATGGCATGACTGATGCTGGTATGCGGGTCCGTGAGAAAGTTCGAAGGTGTGTGTGTGTGTGCTAAAGGCAGTGTGGAGGATTAACAGCCATTTTGACAGTGCAGAGAGTTTTCTTAACCTTTATTTATCCAGGGAAAGGTTTTGCTGAACACGCTTTCTCATTTTCTCCAGCAACACCCTGCTCTCACATTCAGCACTGAATGATCCACACACACACACACACCTGGGAGCTGCCCCGCCACAAGGACAGAGCAGGTTTGGTGCTTTCTCAGCACCACGTGCTTCGCTCAAGGGGCCTTCTTCTTCCACCTTTAGCACACAAACACCTCTCCCTAGTCAGCAGCCGGGTTTTTCATTCGAAAGTCTTTTTCCTGTTAAACTAAAATACGCTGCATTTTCTGTAGGGCTGCACAATTAATCGAATATTAGTCGCAATCACGATTTTTGTCTGTACGCTAAATATGAAGCTACAGCCAGCAGCATGTTAGCTTAGCTTAGTTTAGCTTAGCATAGAGGCTGGAAACAGGTGAAAATAGCTAGTCTTGCTCTGTCCAACAGTAACAAAATCAATGAATAATCGTGATAAATAACCGTGATCTCAATAGTGATAAAAATAATTGTGCAGCCCTAATTTTCTGTTGACTTTTCGTGTGTGCACCTTTTTGCACAAACTTGGAAGCAGTCCAGCATTTTGGTCTTGAAAGCGTCGACCTTGCCAGAGCGAGCGTGCGTTGCGTCTCTTTCCAACTTTTGATTGGCCTCCGCTTTGAAAGCACCCGAATCTCAGTGCACTTAATTTAACCGGTGGAATTTTATTTTTAAAACAGCACAAACTAGTCTGGGAGGGAGCGAGGGAGGGAGGGAGGGGAAAGGACTCTGTGAAAGGCTTTGAAAATCATTGACTGACCTCTCTGGAGACCTGTCTTTGTCTGAGTGTGTGTGTGTGTGAGAGAGGTAATCAGTGAGGTGTGGACTGTCTGCTTGTAAATGCCACATTAAGTTCACTTAACTTCCTCATAATGAAACCTGATAATGTGTGTGTGTGTGCGTGTGTGTGCTGATAATGTGTGTGTGTGCGTTTGCGTGTGTGTGTGTGTGTGTGTGTGTGTGTGTGTGTGTGTGTATCAGTATCATAAGCCTCTCAAGTTCACACACACATATACAGCTTGTCATCATAACATACCGCTGCAGGCAGAAACTGTTCTGTAGTCAGAGACAGTAAAACAGAGAGAGAAGGCCATGCAGGTGCATCTTTCTTTTTCAGACGCAAAGTACAGAGAAGAGACAGAAAGAAGGAGTGAAACAGGGAACAGAGCAGAGAGATGATGGCACAAATTGAGAAAAAATTAAGAGAACAAAGTGAGCAGATGAGAACAGGGCGACTAGAGGTTAAGTAAAGGATGTACTGTTTTCACAGTTAATTTGTTTCTGCTATATTTTCGGTTTCTTGCCTTCTTGTAGCGCCTATTTCCATCATCCTTTCTCTTCCCTTTCTCTGTCCTAGCTCTGCCTTTTGATATTCAAATTCTTTTTGCATGATACCGAAACATGCTTTTTAGTTGCTTGAATGCAGTTCAGAAAGAAATCGGGGACATCTGCGTTGTGCATCTGCCTTGTCTTTCTGGTAATCTGGTGGTCTGATCATCAGTGACTCACTCCTCCTGAGTTACTGTTTTGTTTCTGCACGTGCTCAGTTACTGACTGCCTATTTCACTTCCTCTTATAGAGATGCAGTCGCAGTGTGACTTAGCAGAAACACACACTATAAATACGGTATATATATATAATCAGTATTTGTATCAGTTTGCATGTATCGTTTTTGGAAAATGACTCAGCACCTCTCATCCTGACCGAAACTGATGTGAGTGAGTGCGTGTGTGCCTGTAACTCCAGTGACCAGTAATTGCACTTACAGGAGATGAAACTGAATACTTACACACCGTGTACCCATTATAATATGAGGTTTCACTTCTCCAGGCTGTTGAACTAATAACTCAGCAGGTCCACACACTTAGATAAGAAACATCTTAAGACTGTAATTCATGTGCTTTATTTAGAACAAACCTGAGGCACACAGACACATTACCAGATCACAACCCCTGCTTCACACACATTTCCAGACAGACACACACTCAGCGATGTCTAACCTTTGACATGACATCCAATTAGTTTCCCGGCAAAAAAATCAATGAGCCCATTAACACTGTCGGGATGTGTGCATGTTTTTTGGTAAATTTGCATGTGTCTCTGTTGTGTGTGTGTGTGTGTGTGTGTGTGTGTGTGTGTGTGTGTGTGTGTGTGTGTGTGTGTGTGTGTGTGTGTCTGTGTGTGTGTGTGTGTCTGCCTCTCTGTCTGGCCGCCGTCCATGGCATAGCGTGCCAGTCTGTGATGCCCACATTTATGTGAGTGGTATGTCTGACCCAGAAAGGATTTGCCAGAGGCCCTATGGAGGACTAATGCAGATAGACTGATGCACAGAGACACACATATAATGGGGGTTTGTCCCACCCACGCTTGTCGAGACAGAGAGGGGTTAATGGAGGTTGCACATGATAAGATTATGCGTTTCCAACATTTATTTACTTAGCAGAGGCTCACACTGTGGCGTGTTATGAAATCATTGTTTTGTAGCCGAACCTGACTGATGACTTCTCGAGAAGACAAATGTCAGTATCACAAAAAAATGAGAAGCAAAGCTTTGAAGTAGGGCTGTCAAAGTTAACGTGATGACGCGTTAACGAAAATTTGTTTTAACAGCACTTATTTCTTTAACGCATTAAAGCAACGTGCGATTTTTTGGTTGTAGCGGGCAGAGTTTTAAAGCTACCGTGCTAGCTTGACACGAAAGGGGCTAAATAACGCTCCAAACTTACTGTCATGGCCATTTTCAAAGGGGTCCCTTGACCTCTGACCTCAAGATATGTGAATGAAAATGGGTTCTATGGGTACCCACGAGTCTCCCCTTTACAGACATGCCCACTTTATGATGATCACATGCAGTTGTTGCCTGTTGGGCTTGAGTTTGCCATGTTATGATCTGAGCATATATTTTATACTAAATGCAGTACCTGTGAGGGTTTCTGGACAATATTTGTCATTGTTTTGTGTTGTTAATTGATTTCCAATCATAAATATATACATACATTTGCATAAAGCAAGCATATTTGCCCACTCCCAAGTTGATAAGAGTATTAAATACTTGACAAATCTCCATTTAACATACGTTTTGAACAGATAAAAAATGTGCAAGCAGTATGCTAGCTTAGCTTAGCTTTGCATAATAGCTGGAAACAGCTAGCCTGGCTCTGCCCAAAGCTAACAAAATCTCCCTACCAGGAACTCAAAAGCTCACTTATTATTAACACAATATAAGCTAAGCTAGGCTAGCCAGCTAAGCTAACCAGCTGGTGGTAGCTTCATATTTATTGTGCAGACATAAGAGTAGTATCAATTGTCTCTGCTAACTCTACACACAGCGAATAAGCAAATTTCGCCAATTTATTTACTATTCCTATAAACATCATGCTACATTATGAAATATCAGAGATAACATATTCTTTGGCAGTCTTGCTTACGTCATTCTGTTTTAAATCTTAACAGAATTTCTTACATTCTGGTGTTTTAAAAGTAGACTAAGATTAATATATGAATCATTACAGTGACATTCATGTTTTCAGTGTGTTTAAATATAATGTTTTGATCATGTACGTCTTGTTTCTTTCTACTCTCTGCATGTTCACATGTGACATAAGTCATGTAGTTGATGCTGTCATCCTGTGTGACTCATACTGGGTGAGCAATTAGAGGTTTGGTCGTCCTGCTCCAGGGCACTCGGGTTGAATTAAGGTTTCGTGGAATTATAAACCGTGACCATTTAACAACAAGGTCACCGTGCCGCAGCCACATGTTAGCCGCCCGTGCCAATGTACATTTGTTTTTTTTCCCCCGCTGACTGCAGAAGTTTGTTGTTTTAT
Source organism: Sebastolobus alascanus (assembly GCA_916701645.2). Taxonomy (NCBI): domain Eukaryota; kingdom Metazoa; phylum Chordata; class Actinopteri; order Perciformes; family Sebastidae; genus Sebastolobus; species Sebastolobus alascanus. Next base: position 3,369,035 of record CAKAOJ020000068.1, on the reverse strand, counting down.
TTACAACGATTTTAACTTTCTGTTTCAGGGGTCGTGTGTTTTCCCTCGACTTCGGGGCGATGCGAGTGTGTGACCTGGAATTCGACCGGGTCCGACGACTGACCAGTCCCGCCAGCCCTCTACCCGCGCCCACGACGAACCCGACCCCCATCCCCATCCCCAGCTGTCACACAGTGTGGAAGTACTACTGCAGAGACAACTTTGGCTGGAGGGAATACTCCGAGGTGAGCCACTCAGTGCAATTATATGTGTGTGTGTGTGTGTGTGTGTGTGTTTGTGTGTGTGTGTGTGTGTGTGTTTGTTTGCGTGTACGCTCCATGAACACGAGGCCAGACGCATTAACTCTGCCCACACCAATCGATTGTCTAGCCACTGTGATGGGATCGATTTTTAGACACACGTACACACATATACACACACCTAAACACCCCTTGTGACACAGCTGTCCCCAGCCAATTGCAATTTATTTCACCAAATCAGTAAAGATTGACTGTTTTCTATCTGTGCGTAAGTTTGAGTTTGTGTCTCATGATGATGTCGTTATCAGCTCGGCTTTTTGTTATCTGAACATTGCGCCACACTTCACTGACATTTCCCCCTCCAAACTCTCCCTTCCTCCTTCTACAATTGAATAAAAATGCAGAACAGTCAAACAACTGAGTCTAATCTCTTCCTTGTCCTCCACTTCCTTTTCTACTTTTCTTCCTTCTCCCCCACAGCCGGTGGTGAAGCTCATAGAGGAGGCGAGCTCGAGGGGTCTTAAGGAGGTGCGATTCATTACGCTCCAGAACCAGTATATCCTCAACATCAGGGAGGGCTTCCAGCAGAACGCCGTCTTCGGGTTCAGGCGCCAGATCAAGAAGCGGCCCATGTTCATGTCCTCCGTGATGCTTACACCCCACCTACAGTAAGTAAAGACATTTAACTTAACTTCATTACCTCTTAATAAAAGGAGGTAAGGACATATAGAGGTCCAGCATGGGTGACCACTCAGAGCCACCGTCCGTGCAAACGTCATCATCCAAAATGACATTTCATAAACCTTCACTTCGTCTCCCAGCACAAAGCTCTTTACAATAAAGGAATAAAAGAATACATAGATGCAGAATTTAAAGATAGATTGTGGCAGGTGATTGCAGAACAGGCTGGAATAGGGGATGGTTGCAAAACAAAGGATGTAGGAAAGATTAGACAGTAGTGATTGTGCTCTAGGCAGCTAAACGATAGCTTCTTGCTAATATTATTCAATCATTAGCCCCATTTGGGACTAGCGCTATCCATTGGACCCACGTAATTAATTCAGTTTTGTCTCTTCCGCAATGAAGAGAATAATAAAACGCATTGTCCTCAGTGTGCAAGGTGCGTAACGTTTTCATCGGATGACATGCATGCGAAAATACGGACTTGGTGTGCAAAGACCTTTAGTCTTGTTTCTGCCGATCGAGCAGAATTTTCTTGGCGTTGTCGATGAGGAAGCTATTTCTGACTAATAACCTCTATGAAGGATAGCAAATCATTCTGATAAGCATCAGGGTTTAGCTGCTAATTAATAGAAAGGCAAAGTGTCAGGAACAGTCAGTCCTCAGTCGGTCGTTTAGCACCCAGATCGCAACCTTGTTAGAGAACATTTCGTGTTTTGGATATGAAGCCACTTAGAACAAAGTCCTCGGTTTTACATAAAGTGCCTGGCAACACATGCACAGTGACACACACACACACACACACACACACACACACACACACACACACTCACACACACACAAAGTTGGCTCTTCAGTATGTGATACAGTGTCTCGCTGTGGCTCGCTGTGTTCTGTGAGCGTCCTGAGCACACAGAGGTCGGTACACAATGCTAATGTCACACTCAGGGCTGAATACTCAAAAAACCTCTGAACACCACATCCACCTTTAATCCTTTCCAGCACTGGTGCAAATTAGTAGCCAGGAGCTGAACTTTGAGTCCATATTAACACTTGATTTTTGGCGAATCAAGCGGCGTTACCGGGACACAGGAGATGTCCTGTGCAGAGGGAAGCGGGCCTGAACCAGACAGATGGAAAATTAAAGAGGCAAATGAGAACATATGAGACACACAGAGAGGGAAGCAAGATAATGAAAGAGTGAAAGTCATTTAAATCTTATTTGTCTCATAACTAGCGAGAAAAATCTGCAAATGAGATGAGATCTGTTCATTTTCTTCTCGAGGATATGCGCTTATTTCGGGAATTTTCATCTTTCAGCTGCCATTTCCTCTTTAGAGCAGTGAAGTGATCTTCCTCGCCGCTCGCCTCAGTGATATTCCCCGAAACAAGTGATACCAGATTGGAAACGAGTGGAGTCATCTCACCCCATTTGCAGAATGTTTCACTTCCTTTGCCGAGCCGGCTGCCGTAGCGGTGTCGAGCTGCCAGCGTCCCGGGCAGAGCGAACGCTAGTACGAGCTGTTCCTACGGGGGCCTTGACAGTCGAGAGGAGACAAAATGGAGAGGAAGGAGATGGAGGAAATTAGATGGAGGGAGGAGGAATGAAGGGAGAAAGAGACAGCAAGTGAGATAGAGAGAGGAAGTGAGAGAGGTTTTAAATGGTTTCCAGACTGGGTGCACAGCCGAGTGGAGCTGTTGAGTGAAGGAGTGTGAAATGTGACTGTGGAGAGCTGGAATTCGTTCCTGGGACTTTTTCACCCGTTTGTTGCGTGTCTCTGCTTCGATTAATCACAAAATGTGACCACATTATGGGAACAAAGAGCAAGCAAACGCTTCAAATCATAGCATTAACACTTGTTTTTTTTTGGTTAGTTTTTACCCCAGGGGAATGAATGCAAGTGAAAGCAGTGTCATCCCAAGTGACGGGAACAAGTGTGTGTGTGTGTATCAGGAACAATCTGTGCTAGGCTTAGAGGTTGAGGTCATTAGCTTGATTGGCACTCTCCCTCCCTCCCTTTCCTTCTGTCATCTCTCTCTCCTGATGATGTTATTTTCAGCCATCTCTTCCCCCCCCCCCCCCCTCCTTATCTTCCTCCTTTTCACTCCTTTTCTCTCCTCGACTCCATCGCTCTCTTGTTATCGGTCCCTTTTCGTTTCACACTTGTTTTGCGGCAGCGGGCCGCGCTGTGATCTCTTCAAAGCACACGGGGGGGAATTCGAGACATCGATTGCGGGGAGAGATCGAGACCGGACGGACGAGATAAGAGAGAAAAGAGATGAGAAAAACTGTCGCACTGCCTCAGAGTCGCACTGATCACAGTCTCTTGACGACACATGCACACTCTCTTAAGGCTGATAGGGCTAACAGCATTTACACTTAGAGAGCAATAACTTGACAGCCAAACCACTGTTATTGACTGAAATGCCAGACACAATAGCTTTTTTGTCGCTTCTCATGACAGCTCCGCAATTGGCTTTTTTTGTTGTTATTCTTCCCCCTCTCTTGTTCCCGTTCCTGTCGCTCCCTCTCACTCTGCCTCCCCGTTGTCTTGTTTGGTGTCTGGGTTTCATTTTCGCGCGGGCCCCGCTGTTTCTGTTTGGTCGGTGACGGCTGACGGCTGCTGTGGAGCTGCTCCGCTCAGCAGCGCGGTGATGTCATTGTTGACAGTTGGTGGAATATGAGTTTGGAAGCAAAGAGACGTGTCGGCCCATCGCAGCAGACAGCGGTTTTGTTTTACGTTGGGATGCAGCTTTGATTGGAAACACATGGGAATGAAGGCTGTAGGAGGGAGGAGAGATAGGTGTTTTATGGCTTGTGGTTGATTAGTTTATAGTAGGAGCTTTTTAATAACATTTCAGCGCGAAGCATGTCTTCATCAAAGTAAACTCTTTCACTCTTTGTGTCGAAAATGTTGACGTATGTTGTAATAAAAGAGTGCTCCAGATCTCATCATTCCTGATCCTGTCTGCCTGTTGAGGCGCTGGTTTAATCATGTTGTACTGTATGTGGAGGCCTGTGAGAAGGAGTGGGTTATAATGTACAAAAATATTATATTGTTTTTATTTATTTATAGACTGTATGTGGTCACCGTTTTTAGTTATTATATATTTATGTTTTGGGAGATTATCCTTAGAAATAGCTACCATAGCTGAAAAGAACAATTACGAATAAGGTAATAACTAAAGCTGCAACGAGTATTTGTCAACTATTAAATTAAATGCCAACTACTTTGATAATCGATTAATCAGTTTGAGTATTTTTTTTTTTGTTAATTAAAAAAAAGTCCAAAGTCTCTGATTCCAGCTTCTTAAATGTGAATATTTTCTGGTTTCTTTACTCCTCTATGACAGTAAACTGACAGTAGTCTTTGAGTTGTGGACTAAACAAGACATTTGAGGACGTCCTCTTGGGCTTTAGGAAACACGGAACAACATTTAACACCATTTTCTGTCATTTTATAGACCAAACAACTAATCGATTAATCAAGAAAATAATCGACAGATTAATTAACAAGGAAAATAATCGTTAGTTGCATCAGTAGTGATAACAATGTTCCTGGTGGGTAACAAAAAAAAATGCATTGTAGGTAGTGCCTATTTTTATATATTCCTTAAAGGTTTCCTGGAAAGATCTATTTAACTTGGTACATATAGGGAGAATAAAAAATAAGTTTCTAAAACGGTTATCTGTTAGTTGTGTTGACTTTATAAGAAGTTGTTGATTTCCAGTAGAATTTCCTCTGGAAATCCATTTAAACCCGGATGAATATTAATTAATTATTGCTATATTATTCTACTGTATAAATTGTATCCTTGTTAGTTGACAAATGTCACATTTTTTGCACGTGAGGTCGACCTGTAGAGACTTAAAACTTCTTGACTTCAGTCATTTATGCTAGCAAGTAATTTGAATGAATTAATTCGAAGTGTACTCGACAATTGTTGGTCTCCATTTCCCCATCACTAGTGTTACGTTACAGAGTTCTTTCTAGCATCCTGCCTTTGAGTTTACTATTACATTGGAGCCATAGAATATAGCGTTACCACATTGAGGTAAAAGAACTACAAAAATATATCTGTAAGGAACAGTGTATATATGTACTGCATATTTTAATATATATACTATGTACTTTGTTTGAGTGTATTGAGTCCAATGTGGCAAACTCAACCATCTAGTACTGAAGTAAATTAAAGGTTTTGTAAATCCTATGATGTAAAATGGTACTATTTTTTTCTAACCAAATATCTAACACCTTTTCTATCTCTGTCTTTCTCTCCAGGACTTTGGGCGGCCTCTCTTCATCTCCCCTTGCCTGTTCCTCTTCCTCATCCTCCTCGTCCATGGATCTCTCCGTGTCGCACCCCCTCTCGCCGACCACCACCAACCCACCCAGCCTTTTTCCGGAAACGTGGTTGCCCATGACGATGAGCCAGGACTTCCTGCAGGTGCCGGTCTCGCGTGAGGACCGCAGCTACCGGACGGTGTACAGCCTTTTCCACAAGACGGTGTCGGAGACCAAGTTCAGGATCCTCAAGATCCAGCGTGTGCAGAACCCCTTCCTCTGGGAGAAGTACAAGAGGTGAAGCATTTTACTTTTTACAGCACTTTCTCTTTGTTGGAGATATCATCTGTTAATCTGACCTCAGAATCATGAAACCAATAATCGTAACGGGGGCAGAAAGTTCACTGTCGTCAGGTTTAAGTGTCTTCAGTTCTTTCTCATGCATTTTTCTCTTTGCATGCTGTTGACTTTGACGCATTTGTGGTTGCTTTATTAAATGTAACTCTGCAGAACTGCTGAAGTTATCACCAGCCGCTATGTCGTGAGAATGGTATGACTTGTTTGAGAGTCATTTCTTTTCACAGTCAAAAGATTTGTCCACACTTGGAGACCTAAGATAGTATTGAGGTTACAAGCGCAGAATAAGTATTTATAGGATATTATTAACCCAAAGTTGTGCTAAAGTTGTACCAAAATATAAGCGCAGTGTGGTTTCTGTTGTGTAAAGTTTTCTGGTTCCTCTTTTGTCCTAGTTTCACATATTCTGCTGCTGTGGCACAAAATTGTTGTGCTTTTTATCCGGATCTCTGTTGTTGAGCTGAAAATATTTCTGACACAGCTGCACATTAACTTGCAGTCATAAACATGAATAAAAAACATTAACAACAAACACAGGATGAATGAGAAACAATGTGGGAGGGAAAAAAAAAAAAAAATAGGGCAAATGGGACCAGCTGTGTGTGACTTCGTGAGAACGAGTCGGCGGTGGTGTGTGAGCACGGCGGATGGAGAGATGTTTGGTGATGATGGTGTTCCTGTCGCAAACACAGCGGGCTAACCGCTGCGGTTAGAGCGGAGCTGGCTCTATCAGCTGTGACAGTTAAACTCTCCCACACTGACTGGTACCGCACGCTTTCACAATGACTGACAGTGTGTGTGTGTGTGTGTGTCACTGACTCTGAGAGTGATGCCCCTCCTCTCTGAATGTCAGTTGATTTCCTCTTCCCACACTCGGGTTATGACGGAGAAGCCATAACTGCTTGTTTGCGTGTCTGTGTGTGTATTAGCTGGTTGTTCTTATCAAATGACGTTGAGCAGCTTCATGCTACAATTAGATTGGAAATTAAAGTGTGCGTGCGTGCTTGGATGTGAGCAGTCTCTGTCTGTGTCAGGTCACAAGCTGCGTGGGTCATGGGAGGTCATGCCCGGGTCACAGCCGCTCTGGCTCGAAGCGCTTTCACCTCCACATGCCTGATTGATCCGCTCACATCAAATGAGCTGCATGTGGGTGTGTGTATGTGTGCGTGCGTGTTGCTCAAGAAACGGATTAGACCTGATGTTCTTACCCGGTTTAGAGCAAACAAGGCTGTGATCACAACGTTTGAATAGAAATAGCAGGACTGCACCCAGCTGTTTACTAATTCATCACCTGGTGCATCAGAATTAGAATTTGTTTATTATTGAATTATATTTTGTCTAATTAGGGGTGTAAGAAAATATTGAGTATTGCGATGTTTTATTACACAGCTTTGTTAACTGCTCGATTCTGATTGGTCAATCACGGCGTTCTACAGTCTGTTATTTCTTTATAGCAGACCGTTGCTATGTATAACAGACAGTTGCTATGGGCGCATTTCTGATTTCTGATTCTGATTTTTGTGTAAAATCATTGATTTCTTAATAAGTAGCCGTGTAATAAGCGGGATAATGAACAGCTAGCGGGTCATTGTTGTGAAATAAACCCTGACATTAAAATCAATTAATTAAAATTAGATTTTGCCCCTGTATCATGATACGTATTGTATTTTTGCCAATACACAGTTTTAGTTAAAATCAACATATCTCACCTTCTTTCTCTCTCTCTGCTCCAACAGGAAGAAGGAGTACATGTCACGGCGCATGTCCGAGATGGACCGGCTGCTGAGCGAGCGCCACCTCTTCCACGGCACCTCGGCCGACGTGGTGGAGGGCATCTGCAAGCACAACTTCGACCCCCGAGTCTGCGGCAAGCACGCCACCATGTTCGGCCAGGGCTCCTACTTCGCCCGCAAGGCCGTCTACTCCCACAACTTCTCCAAGCGCTCACCCAAAGGAGTCCACTGCATGTTCCTCGCCAAAGTCCTCACTGGCAGGTGTGTGTGAGCGCCGTAGTTAACAAGCTGATAGTGGGAAATATTTCTGTCTTTAATTAGGGATGGGATTTTGTCTCTGTTGCAACTTCATCACTGCAAAAAAAAAAGAAAATACACTGCAAGAAATGCTTTATTAGGGGCTGGTGATGTGGATTAAATGTTTTTTTTTGCATTATTTGTAATTTTATATCGCAATATTGATATAAATTGTAATGTAGTACATTTTTAGTTCAATTATAGAATAAAATAACCAGATTTGACAATGCATGCATTAAATATTTAAAAATTCAACCTACTTGATGACATAGATAGCAAAATCCTATAAATCTAATATTGCCATAAAATTGTCCTGTCTATTGATTTACACCATTGCCAGGAATAGTCGAGTCAAGTCACATATATTTATAGAGCACATTAAAAACAACAAACATTGACCAAAGAGCTTTACAAAGAGATTAAATAAAACACATGAATGATCAAGTAAAAATGCAGACATAAATAAGAGAGAATATAGGTAAATTAAGAAAAGCATAGAGTATCTTGATAAAATAATGACACACACAAACAACAAAATAAAATAAAAAAGATAAAAATCAATAAGCTAATGCAACATGAGATAAAGGGTGAGAATAGTTTCCTCTATATAAACAATATATAAGAATTTATGATTCATGACTTCTATCGCCTCTCAATGTATTTAATGTGATATTGAGCCTCAGAATGTCTTAATATTAGTGGAATAAGATGTTTAATTCTTCTTTGTGTCAGTGGTATATTCTGGATAGCTTTGGTTTGATGTATTAGCTAGAAGTGACATAAGTTTGGTGAATGCTAAATTGAAGCTTTATGTGTCCAGTTTTTATTGGGGTTACATGTTTCAGTGTCTAGAAATGAGCCGTATGGTGTGTTCCCTCCAGCACATACAGTACCTCTGCATATCACTATCTCGCTCTTAGTGCTTTCAAAATAAATTTCCGGAACACATCAGCACTAATTTGGATCATGGAAATGTGGAGGTTCTTTTCCATAAACCATCATTCGGTCATGCTTTGCGTCATGCTACTCCCATTCCTTAAAGTGCCAGTCAAATCCAGAGCCACACATGTAAAACAGCTGATTTGGCTGAATCCATCATACATCACCGGCTTTGTTATGGCGCAGCAGACAGTCTGCGGTGGGCCCAGAGGACGCCGTGGAAACACATCACACATAGTCTCCCCCCCCCCCCCCCCCTCCTTCAACACCAAACCTGGGTTCAATGTGTTCCTCGGCACAGACGGAGATATTGCCTCCAGACCTGAGATATAGACCAATAAAGAAGTTATCTGTACTGTGTGGTTAACTCTCCTGTCTGGAACCGTATGTGGCACACAGACTGTTCATCTCTACCCACCCACTCTGTCTGTAGCTGAAAATGTTCTTATTTTAATATGTTTTATTTATGACCCCAGAGAAAGTGGAACAAAGATTGATGGATTATTACGGGTCTTTACATGAATATTTAAGAGTGGAAAAACAAATGTGCTGGCTCATTTCATATACTTACAATACATTCATTTCATGCACTTACGGCATATGCTTATATTATTTAAGGTGCCCTAAAACGCACAGAGGAGCAGCAGTCTTGTAATCATTAAATTTATAAGAGATGGTAAATTATTCTTCTGTAACTCCAGACTTGCAGAACTGGATGAAAATCTGTTACATAATACAAATACAAAGCTTCCCAGTTTACACGCTGTATAACTTTATTTAAGCAGTGTTTCCATTGCACGGTACGGCTCGGCTCTGCTCGTCTCACTTTTGGCAACAGGTCCTTTTCTCTATGCCGCGCTTCCACTGCAGATTCTCAGTTGACCGCCGTAGCGACGCGGCGCGAAACTGAGAATCAGCGTGGAACCTCAACCAAGGCGGTACCATCCACAACTTTTGCTAATGGAAATGCGGAAAAAAAACGTTCTGATGTGTAACGAACCGAACTGAACTGAACTTGACTGGACTGCTTGTTGGAAACGTGCCAATAGTCCCGACCACATAACTAACCTCGTCTGTCCTCTTTGTTATGTTCATACAGGTTTACTGTAGGAAATCCCTCCATGCGCCGACCTCCACCCATCAACCTCCGTGACCCCTCCAGTGACCTTTATGACTCCTGTGTGGACAACTGGGTGGACCCCCAGATCTACGTCATCTTCAACGACGACCAGAGCTACCCGTACTTTATCATCCACTACGAGGAGGTACCCGGCACGGTCGCCGTCTAAGCCCTGGATCAGACCTGCATTTGCAAATACTTACTCAGAGTTTGTTTTAGTCTGTTAAGGAGGTGCCAGATGGGTGGAGTTTGCCACTTGAGATGAAAAGGAACAGTTAAGACCAATAACAAGCTCTATTGGAGTCACTTTGCCAGACTAAACTTTACCCATCTGCTGCTCTAAACTGGTTAAAACAGTCTGAGACATGTTTGCAAATACTAAATGATTCATGTCTGCAGTCAACTGGATCCAACCAGACTGGACCACAGTAAAGAACTGGTCTGGACCGGATTAAACTGGACAAAACTGGACTAGCAAAAGGACGACACCTGTTTTCATCCAGTGTTCAGAGGTGGATGACAACCGACAACGGCTGCGACCACAACGGACTTGACTGGACTCACGTTGTTATCTAGTAGGAACAGGAGCCTCGTGACGATCACAACCGGATTGTATCTACCTTACTGATCTGGAGCAGATGCAGGAAATACCAAACCTTTATCGTTTTGACTTAGTCGTATGGCTGTACATGAACTCCACATCAGGACAAACGCTGAAGAAGACAGTTAGCGTCCTGCCAGTACTGTGAATGACCGTATTATTCTGAGGAAGCAGCAACCAACCAATCAGACGCTTCCATAGAGAAACCATGGCGACACTGACCCCCCTCCGTCATTCTCTTACAAAAATCATTGTGAGTGTTTACCCAGCCTCCGGCCCTTACGTTTTGTTTTTTCAAGTCTATGTGCTGCGTGTTTGAATCTTTTTAATTTAGTGCAAATGAATCTTGTGGCCTCTTCAAACAGACAACGGACGTGAGTTTCAGTGGGACTTTTACAAACACGGACATCCACAGAAAACCTCCCGGCAGAGGTTTCACATGAAGCCAGTGCTGTGCCCGGTTGGCGTTTTTGCCTTTTGCGCCCACCGCTTCAGTTCCTCGCGGGGGATTGAAGAGCGTACGGTTTCCCGCTGAGACTCGGCAGCGCTGTAGCGTTTCGTCAACAAACAACCCCCCCTTCCCCTGAAACTCATCTCTCTTGGACCGCTCTCTCTCTCTCTCGCTCAGAGACAGCAGACATGTTTTATTGAGTCAAACTGTACAGACGTTCTCTTTGTTTATATTTGAACTGTGTGCCTTTTGTTCATAAAAAAATTTATTTATGTTAGTTTAATGTAACATTGATTAAATAAAGAATCTAAAAGAAAAAAAAAGACTAATTGGTGAACTTGTGCTTTATTCAAATCATGTCGGGTCAGATTTATTAGTAATGTAGCGGTAATGTTGTTTTGTTAACCTCCCTGCTAGACATTCCTGTAAACATTAGACCAATCAGTACTCAAAATGAGCTTAATATAGACTTCATTAGTTGGAAACTTATTCAGAGAATGCATAAAAAAACAGCTATTATAATCCCAGTTGTTTCTAAAAAGAGTTTGTTAAAGCAAACAAGTGTATTTACCGAAATTTGGAATAATTGTGTTAAAGATATGCAGTGAAAGAAGAAGTTCTTCTTAGTATAACTGTCGTTATATGCTGTTGGCCGCTCGTCTCAATATAATCTACGTGATATTTCACCGTCAGCGGTTTCGAGGAGTTCATCTGATTATTTCTTCCTGTCCTGGTCCGTTGGTATTAAAGTCAGAGAAGAATCTGCCGATGCTCAGCCCTCCCTCTGTCTGCCACCTCCCCGGGCTCTCCCCCCCCCTCACATCCCCAGCAGTGCATTATTTGAGCGCCATGTCTAATGCGGTCCAGAGGGAGGCTGGCGGAGGTAGCTGTCTATCCCAGCCCAGAGACGGCACACATGGGGCACAGCAGAAGAACTCAACACCCCTCCTCCTCCTCCTCCTCCTGCTCCTCCTCCTCCTCCTCCTCCTCCTCCTCCTCCTCCTCCTCCTCCTCTTCCTCTACAGCTCAGACAAACGTCTCCCTTCTGTCTTATCTTTCACCTCATCTCTTGTCTTTCTACCCCTAATCCTTTTATCTAACCTTCCTTTCTCTCAATCGACTTGTTCTCATTTGCAGGTTTTATTTGTTTTCATATCTACCATTTTGGACAATGAGGTCAGATCCTATTTATTTATTTAATTCTTTTTTGTGGATTTGGGGATTAATGGAATAGTTCAACTTTAGCTTTGAAGAATGGAAATGGGGGGGGGGGCAGCTAGCCTGGCTCTCCCCATAGTAACGAAATCTGATATATCTCTCTATATATATAACATGATATATCTTGTTTCTTTAATTCGAAGTCTATGAACAATAATTTGTGGTTTTATAGGGTGTTATGTGCAGGACTGTTTTTTGGCCAGACTCAGTGACTTCCTGCTGGTTCTCCTGGAAAAACAAGTTCCAACTCATAACCCAAGCTATTGTTGAGCTATTCCTTTAATAAGGTGTTTATTTTCTAAGCTTATTTGAGTGTTAGAGGAGTCTATATGTTTAAATTTGACTACTTTTAGGCCAACGAAATTATAAAATAAAATAACCAGACGGCATAACAGTTAATAAAACAAATAAAATACGGATAAAGCCAAATAATAATAATAAAAAAGAAAGTAGTAGTTTTGGTTTCTCGTCAAAAGTATCACAGTGGTGGGTTGTGTGTTGGGGGACTCATGACTTCATTATATCTATAATCCAGGCTTCAGATTCCTTCATTTGTCCTTTTTGGCTTGTAGACCCTTAAAATAAAACAGTGTCCCCTCACAACAAGAAGTGTGAGCAGTAAAACTGATTTCAAAAATATATTTTTTAATTAATTTCACAAGAAAAGTATAATTTAAACAAAATACAGCATCACAACGATTGATATGTAAGTTTCTAAATTATCCTCATTCCATCAGCACATTTCCCTGTGCTCCCCTTTACTCCCATTTCCTTCCTCTCTCTATAAGTGCACCTCTTTGCCTCCCTTTGGTTGCCCCCTCACCCCCTCTCTCTGCTCGTCCTCGGGTCACCGTGTCGTGTGAGGCTGTCGTGCTGAGCTTCGCTTTTTTGGCAGAGGAGAGGGGAGCGAGGGAGATAGAGAGGAGGGAAGGGAGGGGTGATGGAGAGGGATAGAGAGAGGGAGGAGGAGGAGGAGTTATTTTGCTCTCTTCGTGCCTCCTCGCTGAGCTGCGTGCCTGTCTGCTCTTCTCGTGTGCATGCAAGATCGCGCAGGTTGCCCTCTGTTTGCCCCCATCTCTCTCTATCTCCCAGTCGCACTCTCTCTCTGCTGCCGAGCTTCCCGCTCTTAATCTCTCTTACAGCCTTTCGTTCTCTTTCCACTTTTTTTTTTTTCAATCTCCTTTTTCCAACCTGCCCTCTCTCATCAGCTCTTAGCGGCTTAAAATCCTTTTGCCCTCACATCTTAATGATTCTACCCCCTTCTGTCTCTCCCTGTCTCTGTCTCTCTGTGAGTCATGCAGCGGGCATTGGCTGGGTTTGTTTGCCTGACTGCCCTCCAGGAATTGCTGCTGGCACACAGAGAGCACTACTTTGTAGACCTGCTGGCTGGGGTTAGAAGAGGAGGAGGAGGAGGAGGAGGAGGAGAGAAGGAGAAGATGAGGAGGGAGGATGAAGAGACAAGGGAAGGACAGGGGGGAGATAAAATACAAAAAACGAAAAGGGACAGAGGAGAGATGAAGTTGCAGAAAGAAGGACTGTGTGTGAGGACGATAAAGGCATGCACAGAGTGAAGTTAAGCCTTCATAAGAGCAACGACAGAACTTTGAATTATTCAAAGGAGTCAACATATTGTCTGTGATGTTTGATGCAGTCCCACAGCGACCATTTGTGTGTGTTTTTATGTCTTAACATTGCAGCATCTCAAGTAAGACTCTGAATGAAACAGACAGCAACAACTCCGAATAAAACAGATTCAAAATCATTTTGGATGCATTTATAATTCATTTGGGTCTCATTGTACATTAGGTTCAAATGTGCACCTACACATACATACAAACACACACATCAATTTGAGTCAAGCTTATTAGACTTTCCGATCTAAATTATTCAGTGTGTAAAAAAGGGGGTTTCTTTATAGAGAAATGAGACAGTTAAACACTCCCACACTGATTTGTAACATGCAGTTTTACAATGATTGAGCCTGTGCGAAATTGCTTTTGCTGATTTATTTTCAATCTTGATTTGTAATAGACCTGTAGTGTTATTTTCACTTCTAATAGATGAGGAGAAAAACAGCAGAACATTACCTCCATTAATCTACTGCACACTGTGGAACACATTACTTCTGCACATGAGATACAGCTACCTGGTGACAGGGGCGTGTCTAAAGGGGTGGCGCAGGTGGCACCCCCACCCCAACCCTACGCCCTTCCCCCTAACCCCCCCCCTAAAAATATGATTCAAGAGCCTGAAAATCGTACCCAATGTTTTCTAGGCCAATTTTAAATGCTCTATTTATTTCTGATTGAATTTTCTGATTTCCCATGGGGGGCGGCACGGTGGTGCAGTGGTTAGCACTGCGCTTCTGTCCGGAGTTGGCATGTTCTCCCCGTGTTAGCGCAAGTTTTCTCCGGGTTCTCCGGCTTCCTCCCACAGTCCAAAGACATGCAGGTTAGGTTAACTGTCAGCGAGTAACGTAGACACGACCATTTCATGCCCCCCCCCCCCCCCCCATGGTTCTTGCTCTCCCTGTACCACCTCATTTAAAAAATCCTGTAATCGCCTCTGCCTGGTGATTCATTCAGAAGTGACCTCTCAATCTACATGGCGGAATTTCACTTCTAAAAATTCTATATTTTAAACAATTTCACCTGAAGTGAATCATTCAGTATTTATAAACTGGTGAGGAACCCATTTTAAATAACACCTTGTATGAGTAAGTGTCTCATTTTGGATGTGTTTTTCCACAGAAAATGACGCAACAAACTTCTGAGAGCTTCTTTTGTAATCTGTTCCGGTGTACTTTTTTTAATATGATGTGATCTTTTCTGTCGTTTTAAACGCTCCTCTCAGCTGCTCTGCTCTGGTCTGCTCAACTAAAACTCTCCTCACACACTCGCAGGTCTCACACTGCAGCCCCATACTTCCGGCTTAAGCTTTTTCATATTGCTCCAATATCTCTGTCACTCACACGCATGCCGGCATGCAGACACGCACGCAGGAGCTTGCATACATGTGTTTATTTTTCAGACTCACACATGTATCTGGAAATGTCTAAAGCTTTGGGTCGTATTAGCCCAATATCTCGTTCCTCTCCTCTCACACGCATGCACACACACTGACATGCATGCACATATGTATGCATAACAGACACACACACACTTCCTGCATTAAGCCCGGGCCCATATTGCTCCAACGATGCCCAGCTGCAACCAATGAACATTCCAGTTACTGTTTTTTTCCCTCCCTCCCTCTCTATCATTTCAAATTTCAGCTCTAAGCCTTTAAGAGAGCCAGCAGCCAAATATGGTCAGGCTTGTGTCATGAACTTTGCGCGACCTTCTAAAGCGGCATCGAGATCGTGACCTTTAAGACCCTGCCTGAGGCTGGGCTTTAGGCACCGTTCAGCATGACCACGGAGAGAAGTCAGACGTGCGTGTGCGCACGCACGCTGTCGTGGGTAAGTCCGAGAGAGAGTTCATGACCTGTGACTTGCTAAATATTTCTGACCATTTAGAGGCTCGTTTTACTGTTTCAGCACCCTTGGTTTATGGCTTCCTAATTATCTCCAGCAGTTATTTTTGTGTTCTCATTTTCTGCCATTTTATTGCTTCCCCGTAATGCTGTAAAAGATTTAGGAAACAGGACTGTACAATATAAAGTGGTAATTCCTCCCAGCCAGTGGGTTTTATTTCTAAACAGGTGGTGCACCTGACAACTAACAAACTGAGCAAACATGTTCCTCTTCTCTCACACGACTTGGTGGGAAAGGGGTTACCACAATGGAGCTTATTGTTGTGAAGAGAGAACATGGAAATTTACAAAAGGCCTTTGATGGGACTACATCTTGTTTTTGCCACCTGAAACCACAAAAAACAGCAGGTAACACTCGTGCTTGTGCAGATGTGGCATACCATAATGATACCAAAATTCCTCCGAGCCACCTGAGTTTTATTGACATTTCTTTTGCAGGCTAGAAAAATTCCACCTGTGTCCAAAAAAATAACTAGCCCATCACTGAGCTTGATCTGAGCAGGTACAAAATTATCTTTCTCTGTGTCCAACTCTAACTCCCTCTCTTTTATCATCTTCTATCTCTCTGCCTGTGCTCCACCAGCGCTGCTGTCATCTCCTGTTTATCTAATTGGGGTTCAGAGGACTTGAGTCCGGCAGGGAGGAGGGACAGGAGATGGAGATGACGAGGAGGAGGAGGAGGAGGAGGAGGAGGCAGCAGAGAGACAAAGAGACTTCAGGAACAGGCCTATCGGGAGCCTGAACAGGCGGGAAGTTTCCAAACAAATTGTGTTGGAGCTTTGAGGGTGGAGGATAGTCTGGATGATAGATGGATAGACGGTGTTAAACCTACTGAGGGATTCTTGGTAGACAGGTTTACAGTCCTGGTAAGTCCACCAATGAGCCAGGGCTGCATAGCCTTTCTTTCAATACAGTATACAGTAAAATACACACTAGCAAGGAAATGTAATAGCTAATCTCTGGCTCTAAAGTTAATTTCAAAACCTTCTGTTCTTAAAATGTGAGTGATGCTACTTTAAGAATATATTTTGTATATGTTTATATATGTGTATATTATAATCATAGCAAGTTGACATCTCTACTGTGAGCAGTGTGTACAATGTCACTACAAGACTTTGCTACAGCCGTTTCACACCAAGCACGGTGCGGGGGAACAAATATTCCGACGGACCTCGATTTCACCGGATTTCCGGCCTCTTCCTTCCAACCGATAAAAAAATGTCGCCGTCATTCTGCATAATAATTAGCCATGTGCTTATAATTGTTGCAGTGTGTAATGTATAATATGTAATAGTGTGTGACAAACACTTTCTACCTCGACAACCAAATAAAGAGAGCAGCTGGGACACAATGAAGATGGTAATGTTGCTAATATGGACTTGCTAATGTTATATGTTAGTCACAGAACAAGGCTAGCCACAACAGCTAACGTTAGCATTAGCATCACATTTGGGGTTAGTTTATGTATTGTGTAGTTAATGTTAGTCCCTTAGACATTCTCTGTCTGGATAGGTTTTTGTTGTGTGGAGCGGACACAGGCACTAATTAGGAGGAAACTCATTGGGCCTCATTGATGAAAATGTGACACAGCAACATGGAAAATTCAGTTCAGCAACCGGTGTTGTGTTGAGTACTGTTTCCCGTCGTTATGTGTGTCTTCTTACCTAAACCTGAACCAACCCTTAACCCTAACCCTAACTACTGAAGGGAGGCGCTGTCATTTTAACAGCGTAGGCAACTCCGTTGTCTGAGAAGTGAAGCCAATGCTGAAGTGCCTTAAACTTGCATTCTTTCTAATAGCCAGCAGGGGGCGACTCCTCTGGTTGCAAAAAAGAAGTCTGATTGTATAGAAGTCTATGAGAAATGACCCTACTTCTCACTTGATTTATTACCTCAGTCAACATTGTAAACATGAGTTTATGGTCTCAATCGCTAGTTTCAAGTCTTATCCAATACAGCATGATGTTCATTTAGTAAATTATGGTCCCATTTAGAGTCAAATAGATGATAAAGCAGGTTATGCTTTAGGGCGTGGCTACCTTGTGATTGAGAGGTCGCTACCACGGCGTTGTCTGTACGGGAGTTGTCTGTGTTTTCGTCTTACAACATTAACCCTTTTTACAGTGTGTTTTCAGTTCATCAAAGTTAATTATAACCTTTTTGGTCTTATTCAGCATATGTTTGTACTTGTAGAGCTCCACCTTCTAGTGTCACTTCGGGTTGCAAAAAACCAAGATGGTGACAGCCAAAAACAAAGATGGCGACGGCCAAAATGCCGAACTCAAGGTTTCAAAACGGCAGTCCACAAACCAATTTGTGTCCTGAACAATCGCTAACTGTAAAATGTTTATTTTTGCAACATTAGCTGATGATTATCTGTTTTGTTCCATTACCAAAGAGAGAGTTCAAACAAGCAAATTATTAGCAACATGTCAGCTGGGATCAGCTCCAGCCCCCCGCGACCCTCCAAAGGATAAGCGGGTACAGCTAATGGATGGATGGAATAAGGCTCATTTTTGGATCATTGTGTCATGTTTTGATAAATGAATGCTAGGCAGTGTAGTGGATCAGACACACTGTAGATATATATAATTCCCAATTTCAGCAGGAAAACTAGTTGAATGATATATAATTTTGATCCATGACATAATACGTAAGAGGAAACTAATGACTAGTGATCTGTAATTTCACTGTGTTATTGTGACATGTTTTGCTGACTTTTTACATGCATTTTTATTTATTAGGATCCCCATTTGCTGATGCAGATACATTACCTACTCTTCCTGATGTGACGGTTGGAGTTTGCACCTGCTCTCAGGATGTGTGCGTGAGGGCTGCTTGAAAGCCAAAGGTACGTTAAAGCTGTACAATGTGTCAAATGTTGAAATATTAAACATAAAGCATCCAAATGATGGCATGAATTAGGAAAAGCTGAATGATTCTGTGACAAATTGGCCGGGATGTTTCGCTCACTTAGCCCATCTGTATGTGCATATATGCGCATCCTGTTTGTCATAGCGATGTACTTTTGAAGAGGCAATTAAAAGCGTAGAAAATGGGTTGTTGCCACTCCCAAGAAAACAACATTCCCCTCTCTCTCTACCAAAGCACTCAAATGCGTGAGAATCAGGTGGCTTCTGCTCACAACAGTCGAACCATGTATAATGTGGCCTTTCAAGGAAGAAAGACAGGAAAGATGGCTTCTAATCAAGGACTTATTCAGGAGAACGTACTCACACAAGGTCGCGTGTAAAAGTCTGAGGATGCACATTTAGTGCGTGTGTGTATCTATGCATGTTCATGTGCATCCGTCTGACTGTGTGTCTGCTTGGAGTTCAAAAGGTTAATTGTGCCATATGGAGCGTGCGTGCGTGCGGGCTCATGTATGCCAGTATGCATGCAAAGCGAGCTCGTCTGCGCCGAGTTCAAAAGGTCAGCCGTGCCACAGGGCTGTGGATCCTGTCTTAATAATTGAGGCTTAACAAGCACATGTTAAAACATCATGATCCCCTCTGTCACTCAGTCATGGCTCAGACATGAGAGCAGCGAAAACAGCTTGTTTGTCCAAAATCAATTATTCACCAGTTCATGTGAACCCAGTCTCCTTCCTCATTCACTTTCCACTTTAGTGGTTATTACTGGGAACGTTTGTTAATTTTTATATATTTGTTTTTAATCATTAGTTCTCCTTAGTAGGAGGAACACACCTGCCCACTCACCTATTAGTCATAAAAACACCATCAATCTCCCCACATCTCTCTCACAGGGAAGGTGTGATATTTCTCTTCCTGGAAACCTAGCATGCCGATATCACTTTCATAGCACATATATACACCTTTTTTTTAATCTGCAAGATGAATCTAACATTGATCCCTGTGTTGTCTATGTAACACTGAGACATGAACCAGCAGGACGAGTCTGAGATTCAACAAGATTAGAAATTTAGTCATGTCGGTAATAACATTTCAAATCTCTATCTAGTTCTTCTTTTAGGGCATGACCATATTAGGCATGAGCATCCGGTTTACATGTTGGATAATACAATGAGCAGCTATTATGTGTTTCGTGCTAGCCGGATTATATCTAATGAATGACATTACTTGAACCGTCTCGGCTCACTTAAAAAGGCATTTTGTCTCACGCCCCATTTTAAAGTGGAAACTCCATTCAGGCCGTCTTCCCACAGGAAGGTAGAAGTTTTAGAATACATCTTAGAATACCTTATATATATATGGCATACATGTATATGTATGTATATTTAGTTATAATTTGTCATTACTTTTATGAGTGAAAGTAAACTGAAGAGTAATCTGACTCCATTGGAAACTGGGTTATGTTACTAATTATTATTATTGTGTAACTGTTATGGGAATATTTTTAAAGTAACCTACGCAACCCTGATTGTCATTTAAATGACCAGTATGTTGCTGCTTCCTTGTGTGTGTGTGTGTGTTTGTGTGTGTGTGTGTGTGTGTGTGTGGGCAGTGCAAACAGGCACACACACAATGCAAATGTTCAGCACAGCTGGCAACACCTCGTGCACGGTGCCAGTGCTCATTCCCATGGCAACACTATCAAAAGTTCAGCAGCCATGTGGCAGCTGTCTTACGTGTTCCAGCGAAATGGCCATTCAAATGTTGATTTGAATAAGTATGCTCATCCTATCCATTCAAATTGTAATGTGTGGCGCTGTGGCTGAGAACACGGTGTGCAGAGAGGAACAGCGTGCAACAGAAGAGAGCAGCCTGGTCTCTCTGGGTGTTCGGTAAGCCTACATCTGGGGATTTAGAGTCGGGGAGGAGTGGAAGGAGGGAAGGAGGCAGGAAGGGTGAGGGCCAGCAGGGGCTCATTCCCAGTGTATACAGGTGGAATTAATGGGAAGCAACAGGAAAAAGACTGAATGTGTGCACACCTCCCTAAGGCCTCAAGGATTATAGCTCGAGCGCACACACTCACACACACACGGGCTTTTCACAAATACTCGCTCAAATCTTATCGTTACTCGGTCTCTCAGATGCTCATACATGGGCAATCTAGTGTGCACAGACATTTGGTTTTAAATCCACTCCACTCCTTATTTACTCAGACGTGTTTACCCCTTTAACGATTACACTATAGGGTGACTAAATTCTAGCAGTTGCCAAATGACGACTGGCTATGAATCATCCTATTTCCACGCTCCCTTACTGCAGCGTTTCTTAATATAATAGGCTGGGACTCAAAATGTGTCTGGCCGCTCCCGACATGATAAATGAACTTGTATGTCTTGTTCATCCATCCAAGTCTGCAATTGAGGCTAAATGTGTTTGAGCCTATTCTTGTCTGGAACAGAAGCTCCTCTGCTCCCATGCAAGAACCACCGTGTCCACACTGGCAGTTTGATTTCAACAGCATATTTTATTACGAGTAAACTCTGTGTGGTTTGTATATAAATTCAGCATCAAGTAACGTCTCTCTTATACATGACTCTCTTTGGGAAGCTTCCTGTTTCCTCAATACCGTAAAGCGTTGTTTGGTATGAAACAGGGTCTATGTCAAGTTGTACTAACTCAATCCACCATCCAAGGAAAGTTATATGTGAACATGCTGATTACAGTCAATGATCAGATTAAGACTAGTTTGATTAAAGTATTTAAATGGCTCATAGTGAGTCGGCTGGCCCAGTTTACAAATAAATTGTATTGCTGCTGTTTCTGTATATACTGTATATACTGTCAGGTGATCGTCGCTATACCTACGAAAAGTAATGCACTGTAATTCATATATATCCCACAAAATCAATTCATATGTAATCCATGTAATTGTGAACCAGTAAATATAAAGAGCGTCAAACGCCGTGTAGGGAACACTGGACTTTCGCCCGGGAGACCGGTGTTTGTACCTCGTGTTTGTACCTTTAGCTACGGTATGAAACGCATCAGGCTTTCAATTAACTACAATGTAAACCCATCCGCGGCAACTTTAAACACTCAGAGAAAGTGCTGTGGTGACGTAGTCTAAAGAGTGAAAAAACACACATATGGTGGGCGGAGGTGGAGGTGGATGGGCCAAACAACAGAGGGCTTTCATCCAGGAGATCTCTGTTCGTGGCCGTGCGTTACGTTTCACTTTCACGTTACAATCAGCTGTAATCATTAGTGTCCCGTGTTCACAACGTCAAGTTACATTTTCACTTTACAAAGCCCAACCGTGTTGTTTTTTCCTAAACCTAACCAAGTGGTTTTGTTGCCTAAACCTAAGCAACCATTGAACCAATGTTTGCCCAACTGTTTTCTTTCTAGCTCACTTCCTTACATTTGTCTCTCTTTCTCTATCTCTTGGTCTCTCTTCCCTTGTCCCCGTCTGCTGCTGATCCCTGAGGCCAAATGATGCAATAATAGGTTACAGGGAGGGAAGGGAATGCAGGATGGTGACAAGCAGGAGGGAGAGTGCAAACTCATTTGATCAAAACCATTTCATCCAGACCAGTGTAGGTTAAAATGGGAAACAGCTCTCCCTGTCAGAGAAAAAATAGTGGTGGTGCAGGGAGCAGTGCGCAGAGGAAAATAACATTAAACAAACGGAAAGAAAGTAAGGATTAAAGAAAGAAAAAGTCACCATTTCCTGTCCTATAGGGAGTATGCTGGAGGAAGAGTGGGCACCGTTGTGGGAGTAGGAGGGGGTAATAAGAGTGTGTGAGAGGCATGCGTACGTGCAGCGTGGTGCAGCCTTGGTGGAGGTGGGGACGAAAGAACAGGATGCACAGCCCTTGAGGAATGTGTACAGCCTGGTGGCACGTCTGTGAAACTCATCCCTCCCTCCACTGCACCACTTTTCTTTTCTCCCTCTTTCCTTCCCTCAGCCTCCTCGCTGCCGTCCCGTGCAGCGAGGGAAGGGACGGCAGTCACACTGGCAGGAAGATCTGTTAGCTGAGGGAAATTAAAGGACAAGCATGAAAGAGGCTAGTGACGGGCAGAGGGAAGAGAAAGGGCCTTTGGGACATTAAAAAAGGTCAGAGAGATGAGAGAGATGAAACAACTGCAGTGAACGGGACACGATCCCATTATCACTTTGCGCCCTCGAATGACTCGAAGCCTCAAATTTCCTGCTGCACTTCACATCGTGCTGCCGAGTCACATGTATCTCAGGGGAGCCCTGCAAATGACTACAGCTTGCAGCTCACGACTTCAAGGGTTGCCGTGGTGACCTTTGTGTCACATGCTGTCGCCTCTCTGCCGCAGAATCCCCTAAAAGTCGCCTGACTTCTAATCGTATCGTTTACCTTACACCTACACTCCTTCCTCACTCACTCACGTGTATCAGGCCGGATCTTATTTTTTTGACAAGTAGCCTTGGGCATGTTCCCTTCCCATTCATTTCATCCACATTCTTTTCCCATGTAAAAACTCCTCCATTTCGCTCTCGTTCCCCTTCCCCTCCCGTTCCCTACCGCCCCCCCCCCCCCCCCCCCCCCCAGAAAAAACAGCTGCTCTCCATTCGTCCTGATTATCCTGGAGACCAGAACAGAACAGACCATGTAACAGAACAGCACAGAACTGCACTTTATTTACTGTGCTGCATGCTGCTTAGCTCTGGCTGGCTAACTAGCCACAGCAGGCCTGCATTCCAGCCTTCTGCAGTCAGGCTGCAAACTCTGTACCCTACTTAGCTAAAGTCACTCACCTTTCATGTATCCATGCAACGGTGTAATGAGCTGGATGGTTGTGTTTTTAGCCAAATTACCTACTGACCTACAGAACAAGTGATAATTTTCTTATGTATTTAATTAACGTTGAAATTTGTTTTAAAATATCATATTTATGCCCTTTGAATGACACATGAATAGCATGCTGTAATATAGTGTTCTTGAAAATTGCTACTTAACTCATCTTCAGTCAGCACCTCCAAGCCTACTTCCAGTTATTTAGGATGCGGTAGACAGCAATGTATAGACGAAAACAAGCAAAAACACTAGTTATCCTGGTTAGTTTGTGTGAGATTTAATATTGATACAAAAAAAACAATGACAATATTATTATTTTTATTGTTTTTTTATTTATTATTTTTTTTAAATTGTTATTTTATTTTTTTTTTTATTTTTTTTTTTATTTGTTATTTTTTAATTGTTTTTTAACCATTTTTTTTAATTGTTATTTTTTTTTTTTTATTTGACTATTCGCCCTATCATTGAGGAGCACCTGGTTTTTACTTAACAGTAACAGCACCGAGTTTCTTGACCCAGTGCAGCACTCCCTATCTTTCTTCATTAATACTGACACAATATTGACTATGTTTTTCAAAATAAAAGGGTAGAGAATTAAATTCATAATATTTATCCAGAAAAAAATAGAAGGTATGGAAATGTCAGAGCTTGTAAACAATGACTGCATCTACAATGTGACTCACTGCATGACTCGTGTGCCCACGTCTTGTATGAACGGCTTGGTCATCAGATTTAGTGTGAAAGGGTTCCCCTCTTTGTTCAAATGCAGACAGGAGGACAGAACAAATGTCAACATTTAGTTGCAGACTTGTCTTACTCGGGGCTTTAGTCAGACAAAACAAAACATTTGAAGACGTCCCCATCTGGCTTTAGGAAACTGTGAGGCCATTTTTCTTCATTTAGTGACATTTATAGAGCAAAAGATTAATTGTTTCATTGAGAAAATAACCAACAGATTAATCAATAAAAAAAAAATGTCCAACTTCTAAATGCGTTAAATTTATAGCACAAGACTTTGTCATTGAGTCTAGCAGAAAACAAGAGGCTGTTACTGAGAGACGGCCAGTATTGCTCTGACAGCCTGGATCTGTCATTTGTCTGTGGTGTTCTTTAGCAAATGTTTGTTGTTACTTCTTTTCTCTCGTAACCTTGACAACAAGCCTTGGGGGCGTCATGGTCCCCAATCATCTGATACTGTTTTGGCAGTCACGATGTCCTGCCTGATTGAACTGCACACACACACACACACACACACACACACACACACACACACACACACACACACACACACACACACACACACACACACACACTGTAGTTTGACTAGGTGCTAAAGGGGGGGTTACAGGATATTGGTGGGTCAGGGCTACAGTGTCTGGTACTCTGGGAAGTATCCTACACACACCCTAAACAAGGGAGATGGAGAGAGAGAAATGCCAGACCTGGAGGAACAGATCCTTGTATTCACTGGGGACACGTTACCTGTTCTGCTCTGTTTCTATTCCAAACTCTCTGTTGTGGAGGACGGTGGGTTTTTCAGGTAATTTCCACTGACTCAGTCTTAAGCTGTTTGTGCTCACTAGCCAACTGATGTTTACTGCCAAACACAGCTGCTCGGTAAGATGGAGATTGTGGGGTACAGTGGAAAGCAGCATGAAGGGCAGGATATAAATTTTCATCACGGCATACATAGCCTGTTAGTCTCTAATGGTAGAGGATCTTTGAAATGTATTGCTGGCATTACAGGACAATGAAACAGATTAAAACACTGCTGCTGTAATGATGATACTTTGTTTTGGTGGGTATATATTTATTTTTTGGATAAATTAGTCAAATGTATCTGTCAGGTCATCATACCCAGTTCAGTGTCTGTTGAAATAGAAAAGGTTATATCAGGTTTTGAAGATGGTGTTAGAATAGATCGCCCATTTAGTCCTTCAAAATGTGATTCCTTTTGTGAGAGAGCTGGAAAGCATCTCCCTCACTAAAGGTGGAAAGAACACACACATGCAGTGACAGTGTAAAGTCTGACAGAACAATCTAATACAGGAAGTGCTTATGTTTATGTTGTGCTTTAATTTTGGTAAATTACTAATCACTCTCTCTCTGAGGTCTCCAGCTGCCATCAATCACTTAGTCTAGACCAAACCAAGTGGCAGGGAAGAGAGAGGGGTGTGGGTAGTAGGGTTTCTTTGTTAAGTTGGGATTGTTTGATGTTTCTTTAGTTTATAATGCTTCCTAGTTAGCTTGTGTTCAACTGTATAGTTATGTGTATTCTGTATATATTAGGTTAGTGATGATTTATTTGTAAATTCCGTTAATTCATTCATTGGGTGTTTTCAGGTGCACTTTATTGGTGGGAGGGTCCTTTTGCTAATTAGAGCAGCTGGAAAAGAAGCTGGGGAGGTAGAGAGCTAATTTCGGGAGAGCAAGCAGGTTGAATGTTTTTTCAGTCACTAAAGTCTGTGTTAACTGAGAGAAGCCTGTTTGATTGTCCAGCTACCTTTTTGTCTTAGGTGAGAGATTTTGATATTCGTTTGTCACTTGCTAACGATCACCAGTAAAAAGAGCTGAGCTCTGTGAAATACTGTTTGACTCATCGGCCCATCTTTCAACAAAGTCATACACCTCCATCCTGCCTGGTTTTTCATCCTGGTTGTAAGGACTTACCACACTCAAAACCTTACACCTTTGTTTTCTCGTTTCAAATTCAGGTGCTGCACATGACGGCAGCCTAGCTCTGCTCCATTGTCTTTTCTTTTCCTTGACAATGGAAGTTGCCCTTCAACCAGATGTCCCAAATCCAAAAACAGCAAAGTCATAAAAGCTTTTTGGTAACTGTTCTGTAGCTGACCCTGACCTCTGACCTCTTGGTGCTATGATGAGAGTGGTATCTATTGTCACATCTAACAGGCTGGTCTCATACACCGTTAGTAGCTATAGCTACGACAAGTAATGCACTGTAATTCTTATATATCACACAAAATGAATTTGTATTTAATCCACGTAATTGTGAACCAGGAAGTATAAAGACGCGTAAGGAGGATGTCGCGGTGGATGGGTGGGTCAGAATCCACCGGACTTTTGCCCCTGAGACCGCTGTTCATTCATATCCCGCGTGAAACCAGAAGTAAATGTTGATTTATTTGTCACGTAACTTCTTAACAATCTTTTTCTAAACCTAACCAAGTAGTTTTGTTGCCTAAACCTATCCAAGTTGTTTTCCCGTGAAGGCGGAAGTTTATTTTGAAAAGACTGTGTACATAACGATCGTAAATTGACACGTGCGTCACGTGTTCCTAGACATTCGTAGGAAAACGCATGAAAAATGAGGTATAACTTTTTGTAAGACATCATACAAAATATAATGTCTTATTTAGTGAGCTGTAGAGGTGCTGGTAGGAGTATTTTGTTACCGTCAGACAGAGCCAGGATAGCTGTTTACTCGGTTTCCAGTTTTTATGCTAACCTAAGCTGCCGCCTGTATTCTTATATTTACCGGACATGAGATATGAGAATGGTATCTGTCGTCACATCTAAAGCCGTCCACACGTGATCAACGGTAATATTGCTCTGCGCTGGTTGTGCCATTGTTTTGCTGTGGGGAGAGTGTTGCCGCCCGACTAGGCGGAAGCGATACCTTTGACGTGGCACACCGCTCGAAATTGCCACCGAGCGCTGCGCTCAAAGTTCAAATTATTTCAACTTTGACCTCGATTGCCGCTGACCTTTCAAAGAGCAACCATTGAGAACAGCCTCAACTGTTGTTGTTGCCTAGAAACAGTGAACGGCGTTCCTTGCGCTTTTTGGGGGGAGATATTTTACCTGCTGCCTCCGCAAGTCCTTGGGCCCGACCTTGCGGTGAGTGAAGAGCAAATTTCTCATCATGTGAAGGCAGCTTAACTCTCCGCAAGAAAGCAAATAAGCGCATTTCCCACAATGTTGAGCTATTCCTTTAAATTATAACATTATTACTTTTAGCCAAAGCAAGATACAAAATCTGGCCCCAAACGTGGACCCTAGTGTTGCATTCAGTTCAACCACTTCCTGAGAGCACGAGGCTCACAGATGAGACATATCAGCACGATCAGCCTACGTCTGCAGCTTGACAGGTGAAAGCAGGTGGGAGAGCCGTGGGTGTCGTTCACTCGAGAGGTGAGATGAATAGCCCAGGACGATGTCATTCTCCCTCCTCCCTCTGTTCCGATTTCTGCTCCTGCGTCGGTGTGAGTCCGCTCTCGGCTCCAAGGACAAACAAAAAGAGAAACGGCAGCAGGTTGCCAAGGCAACGCGGGAGCCACACACACACACACACACACACAAGGACACGCATACATACAGGTGATGTATGTAGTTTGCTCAGACGTGTGCGGCGAATACGTCACCGTAGTTCTGCTTGCAGCGTGAGTGCTTGTAGGCTGTAGCTGAGGAACCTTTCACGACTGCAGCTGATGAGTGGGAATCTAAAGTTGGCAGCGTGTCATGAGCTTTATTTATACAATGCTGTATCTTTAGTCTCACAGCTAGTGTCCTACTTTAACACAGACTTTGGAAATGATGTAGACCAGATCATATTGATGTAACTTTGTATGTTTCCCACGAGTTCTCTGCGATTGTGCTGTAGGATTTTTGAATGTCTGATTGCGTGAACAGTGCTTTCTATTCTAAAATAACAAGACATTTATCATTGTATTGCTCCTCCTCTTAACCTCTAAAGAACGTGGCTTTGATAAGCTCTCTTTCTCATGTGTCATTCATGTGTTGTTCTCCCCCCGAGAGCCCTGAGATAGTTTTAATGGCTGGGCGTGCCCGCGCTTCACATGCAAATGTGGGAAAAGTAACGACCAGGCAAAATCAAGAGAAAGATTCAAAACAAATGCCTAATTAGTAGCTGGGGATTCAAATGGAGCCAACAACACCACAGCCTGTATAGCAAACAATTTTGAGAAGGGGAGTCGAGAGAGGGAGAGTGATATAAATGTCAGGTTTTAAAGATGTGTTAATGTGCACTTTCTGGTACAGAGACATCATTCATGGCTGGCTTAGGGGGTTTTGTGTTTGTGCGTGTGAAAGCCAGCGTGCACATCTGTGTGTCAGCCTTTTTAGCTGTACGTGTTAATTAACTACGATATGCAGCGAGCATTACCGAGGGGGAAATGGATCTGGAACAGCTCAAATGCAACCACCTTGCTTAACCATGCAAAAGATCAGACTGACACCATCAAGTTCAGCTTTCGCTGGCAGATTTAATGATCAAAGGATTATAATCTGATCTTGGATCGCAGCCTGGGATGAATTAAGGAATCATTTGCTAGATATTAACTCGGAAGCACGGATTAGGCAGGTATAGAAAGGAAAATACGGAGAAACCGAAGGATGAAATCAACCCTGAACCTACTTGCCTATAAGGAAACCAATTTGTCTTTTTCGCCCCTTCTATGTTTTTCTTTACTGTATTAAGAGAGGAAATGCTACGCCTGAATGTTGGCAGCCCCACCAGAGTCAACAACAGACAAAACAATATGAGTACCCAAATTAAAATGGATAACTTTGTATATAAGCAGGCGGCCAAATCCCTGGACGCCCTCCAAGATCCCAATCCTAATAAACTCTCCCCTGGCCTCTGCCAAGTCTAATTTGTTCACTCTGCTTCTGTTTCTGCACAGAGCGATCTTGATTAAGACACACACCCCTCCAAAGGGCCGGACCAACTCCTTATCTCACCGCAAGGAAGTGAGGAAGGAACCATCAACACTGACACAAAGGGTGAGTCGGCCATGTTTTGGTTTATACAGTTTTCCATTAGCTATGGGGTCTAGAATTTCACTTATTCTAACGGCCGTGGGGCTGTCCAGACTTTTTGTTTTGGTTTCTGTCTTTTATCTGCTCACTGAGTATTACAACATGGATACAAAGCATGTGGTGAGAGAAGCTACCCTGAGTTGATGCTACGTGCCAAAACCAAAAAATAAAAAAATGCAAGTATGTAAGTATTGCATGTCTGTTTGTGTAGAGGCACGGGTATGAGTGCTGCAGCCAGAATATGTTGGAAAATAAACCTCAAATAAAGCCATTCTACCTACTTTTCTGTTTTCAGAATACATCACCTAGTACATCAAACTAAAGCGATACCGTATGACTTAAATGCAAAGGTTTAATCTGCTTTTCTAAAAATGTAATTTATGATCTGGTCATTTATCAAGATTATCAAAGAAATTGTTTAACATTTTGGGAAATATTCACTTTCTTGCCGAGTGTTAGATAAGACGACTGATACCACTCTCACATCAGTTCGTTAAATATGAAGCTACAGCCTTCTGATATATTGTCATCAACGAAATTGCAAATTGACATTGACATTACTATTTTATATTTACTTATGCTTATATTTAAGCCCTATATTTTAACTGCACTGTTTTATGCCTTAGATTATCATTTTTCTTTTACTTTTACTTGTGTGATTTCCTCTTTTATCGTATATATACATATTTTATGAGCATTGTTGAAGGAACATGAGACCAAAGATTTTCATTGCCAATGACTGCTTTGCTGGAATTGACAAATGACAAATAAAGAACCTTGAGGAGACGGTTAGCTTAGCTTACCCTCCAGGTAAACACTATTAGCTCTGTCGGAAACTGGTGCACTTTGTTTGCACTGTTAGCGTTGTTAGCACCGTTAGCTGCTAGCCGCCGGCTCAGCCATCTCCATGCTATGTATTCTGTATTGAGCACCTTTACTGAATGACAGGTTAAAGAGAGGAAGTAAAGGAGGATGTGGCAAAGAGGATGTAAAAATGTGGGTAGGACAAGTGTTGCTCCTGTGTTGCACTCCTCTTCCCATCAGCAGGGGTGGTCCTCTGGCTAGATAACCCCAGCCAGACAGCCGTGGGTGATAGAGATCAGATTGAGATGACAGACTGGAGTGCTGCCCAGAAACACACGCACACACACACACACACACAAACACACACAAAGTAATGAGGAGGAAATTAAAAAGGCATTCTGTCGAAAGAAAAGAAAAAAAATCAGCATTCTTTGTTGTTTGTCTTGTTTGAGAAAAAGAAGTGAGTGAAAACAGAAGGCTGGAAGTTCTTTGTTCTGTCAAACAAACACATCAACTTCCCAGAACTGTCTAGTGAACCTGCAACATGAGTGCTTATATACCGTTTCACTGTGCTCACAAATGTCCTTTTGCTTATCCTCAGTGTATCTTTTACAGCTGGTTATCCTTTATCTTAACGAAAAATGTCAACATTTTTTTCTTGGACTTTTTACTTCTGAGAGTAGATAGAAGCGGTATGTAAATGTATTATAGAAAGGTTAGAAATGTGGGATGGGATCTTTGGCACAGTTCTAGACTGATTTATCGCTTACAGATTGAGATGTTTTCCTTGGGGAGTTCTGTTCAGGAAGGGTAAATATTTCTTGTGGTGCGCCCCAAGATTCAGTCTTGGACCCCTTAATTTTCATCCATTAACATAGCATCTGTTTCCACTGCTACGCAGATGATATACAATTCTACATCTCTCACTTGAGGATCTGAGCCTTGTCAACACTACATCTGTGGATAAGAATCTGGGGGTAACTTTTTGTAGCAATTCAAATTTTGAAGCACATTCAACACACTATTAAAGTGGCCTTTTACCACTTACAGAAAATACTTTTATTAACATGTGTCTCAATTTCTCCTAATAACCTGATGAAACATCTACAACTTTTTCAAAACATTGCAGCCAAGATCCTGACCAAAGCTAAACTGAGTGCACATATCACCCCGGCACTAAAATCTTTCCACTCTCTCCTAATTAGATTTAAGGTGCTTCTTCTTGTTTTCTAATCATTTTACTGCCTCGCTCCAGACTACATCAGTGAACTCCTAACAGATTACTGTGTTCTATTGACTCACATTAACCGTCCCTCTGTCCAGGACTAAAGTCAACAGTGATGCTTAGGGATGCTAATTTGGAAAAAAAACATTTAACCGATAACCGACCCTCGTTATCCGATTATTAAACGTTAACCGACAAGATTAGTGCGTTTCACACAGCGGTGCTATTTTTAGTGCCTAACGAGCCGCCTAGCTGCAACGAAAAGCAGATGCACAAACAGGTTAAATCCATCATTTATCACCAGCTGCAGTGTATGCGCAAAACAGACAACTGAGTCCACAGTTCATCCGTCCGGGAGAGTTACTGTAGCAGCCACGCTGCTGCATGTATTGTCCCAGAAAGTCTCCACCACATAATTTAGCTGCGAGGTTGTCAGCTGTTTGTATGCCTGGCGTACTCAGTGAGCACAGCGTAGCTTTAGCAAGTGTCCGGTCGACAGACAGAGCGTGTGTGTGTGCAAGCGGTGTACTCTTGTCAACCCGGCGTTACGATAGCGAGTTTCTGACACTGGCAACACCGTTAGCAACAACACTGGCTCAGACTCTCTTAAGGTGGGCTATTAAGGTGGACCAGCTATTCTCCTTTAAGTGACAAGCCGCTCCTCTGAGTTTTGCTCAGCTTTTTATTTAATCTTTAATGTTTATTTTAACCGTTTAACCGATAGCGGTAATCGGTTAAAATTCTTAATGTCGGTTAACGGTATACGGTTAATTATTAACATCCCTAGTGATCCTGCATTTAGTAAACTTGTGCAGTGCCCGTTCGTGGCGTGGCTTGGCCCTCAGGAGTGCTGCTTGCAGCTCTTGCATGCGCATCAAAAGCCTTGTAGGACTCACAAATTTATCTGCAATTTGGTTGCAACAAAACGTGAAACTGCCACCATTTGCAATCTGTGTAGAGACAGTGCTTTTGTGAAACAGGCTCCAGATGTTCAGATTCGACAACTGTGGCCCTGATGACATATCTCAGCTTTAGTTGGTTAATTTGATGTTGCATTATCATTAAAGCAAAGTAACTGTCATATCAAATTTACTTGAGATGCTTAAGACACCACAGTTAAAACCAAAGCAGCCTTCCACCATGTGTGCAGTAGTATGTGTGTCTACATGCATGACAGGTGCCCTTTGTTTGATTGATATCATCATGATTGTGGCCTAAAGTCTTATCATTGCTTCACTGATGTTATTCATGTTGGAACTTTGCGATACCTCAGGGATTCATGAACCGCCGAATCCTGCTGACAGACTAAAAACATGCAGCCCAGATTGGAATTCACCAGCAGGGGAAAAGCGTGTGTACTCTGTATTTTTTCCACTTAACTCCGCCTTTCCGTGAGGATCCCTCCATGCTTGAGTGTGTGTGTGTGTGTGTGTGTGTGTGTGTGTGTGTGTGTGTGTGTGTGTGTGTGTGTGTGTGTGAGCCTCTATCCCAGAGGTCATTGTCTCTGGGTCCAGACGGCTCCGACTCAGGTTCTCAGTGTGGCTTCACTAATCTGCCGTAATTATGTCTCACAGCCAGCTCACTCACAGTCACACACATACATTGACTCCCTTTCTCCTTCACTCTCTTTTTTCCCTCTTTTTCTCAAGAGACCAAGAGTCGTGGTTGCCTCAGGATGGCTAGCAGTGCATGTGTGTGTGAATGTATATGTGTATGACACAGTGTTACCCATGCAATGGGGCTATATACTACCCTGCCGACACACAGCTCAAATGACTCCCTTCACGGCTCCAGGGAGAAAAAAGAGATGCCTTCGTGACTTGCCATATAGTGAAAGGGGTTTCCAATGCAGGAGTCATCTGCTGCACGCATCACACTCATCTCCCCCCCGTCCTGCCCCTGTGACGCATATCTTCCTTGTGTTTCATCAGCCGTCGCGCCTCAGGGTGTGTGGTGACGCAGGAGATGTGTGGGCATCCTAAATCCAGACTACCTGACCAGGTTCACGTGAGTTCAGTTCAGGGGGAAGCCCTCGCTATAAAAGATTTTATTCCTTTGACACACAAATGGGTGTTTGCTGTAAAGATATAGACATTTTAATGAGCTGGAAACACTGAGGGATCCAATGATCGGTTGAGCTCGTAAAGGATAATTGTGGCTTATTACAGCTTCTGTCTTATTTTGGAAGGTTTGGGCATCTTTCCTACTCATCAAATTAAGTACTGAGATCTGGAAATGCAGCAACATCACGAAGGAGGTCAAATAGATCAAGAAACATGAGAATTCAGACGATCATACAGATTGGAAACAAATCCCCTGAACTGATATTGGAAAAGAAAACAAAGATTAATTATTTCCCAAACTGTAAACACCCATCACAGTTTACCTCCAAATATATTACTTTCGATAATCTGACTAAATTGTTGGCTTGTTTATAACCTGATCATCAATAAACACAACGCTTTCATCCAGGAGACCGCTGTTCGTGTCCCGTGCGTCACGTTACAATCAGCTGTTCGTTCATGTCCCGTGTTCACAATGTTCAGTGTCTTTTTCACTTTACAAACGTAGTAGTTTTAAGCCCAACCATGCGTTTCTTTCCTAAACCTAACTATAGTGGTTTTGTTGCCCAATCCTAAAGTGACGCCAAGGATAACTATAGTGGTTTTGATGATGAGAATAAAGGGGCGTGACGCCAAGGGGCGGTATGTGACGAGTTGGGATGAGAACATGTTGGTTGGACTTGTTGCCATATTCCCATATCTCAGCAATTACTTTGGTTAGAGCAAAGTGATCATTACTAATAGGAAAAATGGCCCGACCTATGAAAGTGAGACTCGCACTATAATTAACCAGAACTATCCTATAAAGTCAGATTTATAATGCCAGATTAATATGTTTTCCTATGTACTTTTTCTTTCCCCCACTTTTTCCACTGTGTAGAGCTCATTACACCATTCCACATTATCCTAGAGTTTTTGCATAATAGTAAGAAATTATCATCACAATAAAAAGAAAGCCCATGGATTCATTTGATGCTGAACAGCTGAGCCTGCAATTTCCATCTTCATTGTTTCCACAAAACACTCTTGAACCACTCCCTCTGCCTAAGCATGACTCGTGAGCACATATAAAATGTTTATCTTTGGTTTTGCCACCAAAACAAACAGTTTTCATAGTACAATAAATCTAAAATTAGAAAATGTAGTTACACTACCACAAGGACAAACACGGTAATCATCAAAGTATGTAAGTTCATATTTGTGTGGCACTTTTCACACAGTTGCAAGGCACAGAAAACAACAGTTATGGTACAAACACACAGTGTTGACACCCTCAAAGTAGAACACACAGGATAGTTGGAGATATCAGGTTTCATTCTTGTTGTACGGCATTAAAAAAACACCTTAAAGTAAATCCAAACCTTAATTTGGTTATGACCGTTTTATTTAGTTGTTATTTAAAGGTACAGTGTGTAGGATTTGGGCGGCATCTAGTGGTGTGGTTGCAGATTGCAACCAACTGAGTACCCCTCCGCTCACTCCTCCTTTTCCGAGACTGTGGTAACGTGAGCTGCCGAGTGCAAAACCGTGGTAACGCCATTCAACTCGCTCAGAGGTCATCCTTACCATAATAACACTACTTTAGGAGCAACGGAAGTCAGACGGTGGCTGGCGGTACCATGGTTTAGCACTCTGCGGCTCACCCTACTGCAGTTTCACAAGCGTGTCGGAGAACTACGGTGGCCTTCAGGTAACGTAAAAACGCGAAAGGCTCTCTCTAGACCCAGTGTTTGGTTTGTCGGTTGTGGGCTACCGTAGAAACATGGCGGACTCCGTGAAGAGGATCCGCTCCCTATTTAGATATGAAGGGCTCATTCTAAGCTAACGAAAACACAACGATTCTTAGTTTCAGAAGTTACAGAAAGAAATTAAAGTCTCCTCCAGAAAATAATCTCTCAAAAATATGTCGCCTTTTGGACTTTATTGTCTTATGGAAATCTTTTCTTGGAAGTTAAAATACGTAAAATACATTTTCAAGTGAGTTTTAAAAGACAGCAGTGAGCGTGGTAAAATCACAGAAAAAGATTTGTGGCATAAACAAGGAAATTAAATATAATATTATATTTCATTTTATCTGACAGAATGGGAGCATGCACATAAGGAAACAGAACATATAATGAACCCAAAACAATAATTAAAAATAGGTAAAAAATAATTAACTTAATTTGATCTAACTATTAATTGAACATGACTGCGCCTTCTATAATAACACATCTCTTTAAATTGCAGGCATCATAACTATAATGAAGAGTTCATACTTGTGGTTGGCACTCATTTATATTGCAGTTATGTATGTTGAAGTGAACTCTATTTAACCCTTAGTAATTTATTCACAGGGCAGGTTGGCCTTACAGGACAAACCTGTTTCTTTTATAAGGAACTCTGTGGAGCGTTTGGCCTGTGTGTCAGTGTGTGTGTGTGTGTGAACCCCACTGAGCTCATTAAACTGTTAATATCGCTGTCTTCCTCTTCACAAAACCTGAAACCCCACAAGATATTGCATGCTCAGTAGCTGAAACACACAGCCCGGCACACACACACACACACAGAAACTCTCACATACGCACACACACAAAGCCTCGTAAAGCTTTTCTGACTAAATGCGTGCCTGGCTGCTTGCTTAAACACACACACACACACACACTCACACACAGACGTACACACACACGGCTGCAGCACAGCACTCTTATTTAAACTGATGTGAGTGCTGTCACGACATCCGACTAGTCCTATTTGTTCCACAGAAGCCTTGGCGTGAGAGAGCAGGGTCACCCCACTGGCTCTCATGCAAATCCATTCAGCACACGCGCGCGCACACACACACACACACACACACACACACGCACGCACACACTTAATGGTCCTGCAGATAAGCAAAAAGACAGACAGACAGACAGGCAGGCAAGCAGAGAGCCATGTAGAGATTCAAGCAGAGAGAGACGAGTGGACAGGAAAACCATTGGGCAGACAGAAGAACAAAATGAAGGACAGACAGACAGACAGACATCAAATCCAAATTAAACATAATTAAATTTGACAGTTATCCTGAGCTACCTATCTCTACAGTGTTGAGTCAGCACTAAACACAGGTCTGGCTCCACACATCATTCGGCTATAGGGGAAAAAACGCCCTGGCTTGTTTGTATTTGTTTGAACCAATCACAATCGTCTCGGGCGGCGCTAAGCACAGGATGCAGCAGCGGTGCCCTTGCAAAATAGGCAACGCAGATAGCGGAAGGTCGTGTCTAGAAGGTAGTCCACAAAGTGCGAAATCTGGCAAAAACTTGCAAAAACTCGCAAGACTCGCTGCCTGACAACCTAGCCTAACCTTTGCTATTCTAGTTTAAGAGAGTGCTACAGGAATGAGTCCTAAAAACCCTGAAATGAGTTAGCATTTTAGTACATCCGGTTCCCTCGTCTGGAAGTCAATGGGTTTTTTGAATGGGTTTTTAGCTAGACGCCTGTAAAAAGGTCTGTGGTTAACGTTAACATTTTGTTCTACGATATAAACTGCGTCAGTAAGTATCCCACTCGTGAATTTTGAAGCCTTTACGTGTCTCAAAAAAGGTGGTTGCTAACAAGTGGCTAAATGAGACTACTAAACGTCATCACGCAGACTCGTCTGCCTTCACAGCCTCGTTTTGTATACTCGTGCTCATGCGTCCGTGGTGTAGTTCATTTATAGCCTAATGTTAGCTTTTTACTTCTGGCAATTGCACTTACACTTAAAAAATCATAAAAGTGGTGTTCATTTGTGAAGATTATCTTATGGAGCAAAACATGTAAGTATCATAAACGTTTGTTTGCCACAGAGTTTATTTTCTGCAATAATCCAAAACCCAATGGAAAAATCCCTTTGGGTTTTTGTTGAGTGAACCCAGGGCGATCAGAACTTCCTGGTTGGCCTACAAAAATACGTCATCCCCGGAGCACTCTATGCCTAACCTTAACTATTCAAGGTCAATGCCTAACCATAACTATGCAAGGTCAATGCCTAACCTTAGCTATTCGAGGTCAATGCTGAACCTTAACCATCTCACGAGAGTTTACCAACTCGTGAGTTACCTTCTACACACGACCATAGCGCAAGGAGAGGAGAATGCCGCCTGAAATACGCGGCCAATGGCAGACTTATACCCACAGTCTACAACAAGTGAGTCTTACTACTAGTGGCCCCAAATGGTTGCAAGAGGTAACTAACACAAGCTTTGTGAATCAGGATCCGGGGGCTACACACAGTGACGCAACATAACAGGTGGACAAGACTTAGATTCAGATGGAGTGGACGGGGCTTATATACAGTGGAGCATCGCGTGCACAAGAGCGCCATTTGGTCTCACCCAAAAAGAAATACCAAGGAGAGCAGCTCACATCCGATGAGCACAGTGAAAGCAGTGGGAGGGACAGGCTATTTGGGTTAACTGGGTGAGTGAGTGTAGAGGAAGCTTATGTCAGAAAAGTTATATCATGATACAGAAAAAAGAAAGACCTTTTAATTTCACAGTGTATGTGTTCTGAGTGCCTCGCCAGTTTCATAACTCTCCTCTTTCTCTGTCAGTCACAGTTTTGTGTGCGGAGTGCTGGTCCTGCAGTATCTTGTGGGGATTTTGGGTGAGTTAAACCTGCATGGTTGGCCATTGGATTTGTCCTGCATAGCCTAGCCCAAATATGTCAAGCGTGACAATATTAGTCATTTCAAGCCAAAAAAAGAATAGTGGGTCACATTCACCCCTCCTCCTCCTCCTCCCTCCCTTAAATCCGTGCATGCACACACAGACACACACACTTTCCCCTGTCGCCCCTCCTTCTCCTTCCCCTCTCTCTCTCCCTCGTACACACACGCACGCAAGCACACACTCAGCATGCTTCATTATACACTTGCCCACACAGCATAGCGTGCCGGAAACAGACTCAATAGATGCCAAGCTCCCGGTCCCTGCAGGCTCAGTGCCCCTAAAACACTGGATGCACCTTCCCAAATTAGGTTAATTTGCCACAGAGACTTGCCCAAAATACAGTCTAGTGGTTCCACAAACAATTATGACAGAGAAATAATTAGATTATAATTTTTTGGGGAAATTCCTTCTCATCAATTATTAACCTGCATGGCTGGGTTCACTAATCAGACTAGCTAAAGTGAAATAGATATGAGCTGTATTGAAATGATCATAATCAAGACAATCAAAATGTTATGATAACACCGATGTAGACAAATGCTGTGTATGCAATCGGACTATTCTGAAAGTAGGCTTTTAAAAAAACATTCAGTATTTTATATACTACAAAGAGAGCTCTGATAAACTTTATACATAACCAAATGATTGTAAATTGTGGTCCAGTTCAGTACTGCTTTGTGTATGCTGTTGCATTAAATGCACGCTACGAACTCCTTCCTCCTATGTCCTTGTCATGGGGGTATCTGAGGATATGACCGGTTTAGAGAGGGTGAGAGAGTGAGACAGAAAGAGGGAGAGGGAGGGGTGGGGGGGATAGAGTGAGAGGGCTTGTCTTCCCTCTCCCCTCTTTGGCACAGTAGGGTGCAAGGTTTGATTATTGTCTCTGCCTGAGTACAACATGTTTTTCCCCTTTTGTCACGTTCACCAATTTTTTTCTGCTGTGGAAGCAGATAAACAAGCACGGAAGGTAGGCTAGACTTCAGTGGGCGAGTGCAATTTGCATCAGAGCGACTGAGTCTGCACGATTCATTGACGGGTCCAGAAATAGCATGAACATGCATCGCAGATGAAATCATAGCAAATATTTCTCTCTCCCTCTCTATTAGTGCAGCCGACATTAGCCCAGATTAAGACACAGGTTTGCTTTGGTCAGCCACAGAGAAATAAGGGCAATTACACCACATAAAAAGGCAAAAATGTCTGTCTGAAGACATTTGTGAACCACATATTACCATGAAAAGATTGGTCCCGTAAGAGCCCCTGCGGGAATGTCTGGCCGTTATTTCAAATTACTTCTGAGGCAATGAATTAAATGCACACAA
This sequence comes from Sebastolobus alascanus, assembly GCA_916701645.2. NCBI lineage: Eukaryota > Metazoa > Chordata > Actinopteri > Perciformes > Sebastidae > Sebastolobus > Sebastolobus alascanus. Next base: position 3,329,985 of record CAKAOJ020000068.1, on the reverse strand, counting down.
CCCAAACAGAGCTTGGAGTGTGACCTATGCATGCAAGCAGGCAGAGCTCAGCTAATGTGACTTCAAGGCGTTGTCTGTCTGCATTTTGTACACAATTGCTTATTCATTCTTTATTTTTTACAATAAAATATAATTATGTGTACTTTAAATGTAGATTTATTCTCACAAAATGTATTCGAGACAGCTTTTTTGTGTGCGCTTCTGAAAACAAAGGTTCTGACATTTTGGAAAATATACTTGTCAGCTGTTAACCTGGAGTTACATCCTCTCATGTGTAAACATGAGAGGATCAATATCATCTTCTTGTGTCTCAATGACTCCCCTCATCTCATCTGTTAACTCTGTTGTTGCATGTCATGTAGCCACAGGAATGCCACTGGCCTGTTCATGTCAATCAGGGCCCTTCCTGCCATGCGATGCCTCTGGCTGTCAAAGCATAAAATTGAAGTGATGAGCATTACCAACTGATATTTCCATCCCCTGAGACAGACCGTGGTTAAGGTGGTTGTGGTAAGGGTTAAATAAGAAGCTTCCATACATGGTTGATGAACACAGAAAAGTTCCTGAGGTCTAAAGATGGTCCAGGGTTAAGATGGCCTTGTTTGGGAATATTGGGGCATTTCCCCTCAGACTTGGAGCCATTTCCTCCTCAAATAGGATATATATATTTTTATTTGCTATAAAAACTCAACTGAAAACATGATTTTGCAATGCATTACATGTTACATGTTGTTTGTATATGATATGCATAATCACTGCTAATATCAAAAACATTTCTAATGCTTTTATTTTGATAGGAAAAAATATACTTCCTGGTGCTAACTCTGGCTAACTTGATGGCATGGATGTATAAAGAGAACGCTTGATGGTCATTGGCATGGATGTGACGTTCTGTCTACACTGCGTGGCTACGTAACACGGCTGCGGCGTAGCCATGGAAACAACCAGAACATGGCTCACGGCAGGGAAAAGTCAGTCAAAGTTTATAGTATTTAGTGATTATTTTCGCCTTCATTTCGTAGGGAACAGTTGACTATGGGTAGGTAAAGGTTTGCTCTGTTTACAAGTCGATATAAGTCAAATATAAAAAGCGTCATTCTTGTATGACTGCAGTAGTAAAAACGCCATGATAGACGAGAGACCGCACTGATTTGTTTACAGGTTAACGTTAGCTAAATTAGCTAAGTAACGTTAGCTCATTAGATTAGCGTCGTTTCATAAATGCGGTTGTACTTGCGGTTTCTTTTATTTATTTTTTTCACGCAGTGTTTGTCCCTCATTTAAACAATGACCTAGAGAAATGCAGAGTTTATAATCGATAATAATTACTATGCATGCATCTTAACAAAGCCGCATTTTGGACACAATGCACATTGCAAGTAAACTAGGGACTTAGCTAAATATGTGTCTGCCATTAATTATGAGTATATGGTAACTGTTCAACTTAATTGTATTAAAGATAATATATATCTCTGTAATATAGGCTACGTATATAAATTGAAAACTGCTTTCCTAGGATATTTATATAGGCCTACAAACCATTCACCCAAAGTCTGCATGTGCTTTGATTGTGTCAGTGACGGTGAACAATTTTCTGACTACTATCAATTACCCATACTACATTTTTGTGCAGCAAGAAGGCGGTTGCTCAGTCCGTGGGGACCTGGCCGGTTCAAGTCCAGCATGGACAAAGTACAGAGGGTGGATTGGTAGCTGGAAAAGTGCTAGTTCACCTCCTGGGCCCTGCCGAGGTGCCCTTGAGCAAAGCACCGAACCCAAACTACTCGGGGTGCATCTGACATGGGCTGCCCTGCATGTCTGTGGGTCCTGTGTGTGCTTCTGTGTGTGTTTAATCCGGAATAACAAGGAGTAAAATAATTGAATTTCCCTCCAAGGATTAACAAAGTAATTCTTCTTCCTCTTCCAAAAAACAAAACGTAATGCTGCTCAGCTCCTTAAGTAAACAATTATCTTGTGGATCAATGAAATCAAATTATTTCAGCTCCATCTGCTTCCCTCAGGATGGGGTGGGCCAGGGATATTTCACAATCCTTCCCTAGTAGCCGAATGCTTTTTGCCCCTCAGTGCTTGTCTTTTTGCGCTCGTGCCGAACTGTGGGCTCTCACGAGTTAATATGTTCGTGTATGTTTCCTCTCACGACTTAGGCATGCGTCCATGCAGAATAGATGAGTTTATGAACAGCTTGCCTCTCTCACATTAGACTGATTAATAGTTCAATCAGGGCTAAAACGGACAAAATGTCACGGGGGAACAGTTGTCATGCGAAATCAGCCCTTTATAGCTGCGTCCATCTAAAGGGATAGGTCTGCTTAATGCTGTCACAGGGCGTTACTAATTTATCTGTGTTGTGTGAGCCAGCGATTGAGGATCTGCCGTGTTGTAAATGCAGAGCCTAGAGACAGTAGGGGGGCAATCAGGCTATTAGCGTGCGTGAGCATGAAGCCTACTCTTGGACCGGGGAGGGTTTGTGTGTCTGCACTGGTGTGGGAGAGACCGGGGGAGTACATGTGCTTGTTTACATGCTAGTTCTTGAATGTTTTGGTGTGTGCATTAAGTCAAACCTGCCTGTCTTTGCACGAGTTCTCAGATTGTATATAGTTGGATGTGTGTCTGTCTGCGTGCATTGTGCTCCTGGCCAAATCCTTGTGTGTTTGTGCTGTGCATTTTCCTGCGTGTCCTCTCACTCTATTTCCCTCCGATAGTCTGCGAGGGCATTTAATGTCTGGCATGCAGCCGTGCACAGGGGACCATCTGATAGGAGTGACCTCTGGCCCTAAATTAGCCAGAGGTATTTAATCTGAGGTCAAGTGTTGAGTTGGCGTGATGGTTTCCCCTCACTAATGGTGAAGTGATAGATAAATGCCCTGAAAGCATGCACACACAGATAGACAGACAGAGGCTGGGTTAGGCTCGCTCTGTTCTCCTCGCACGACCTCCTGCTGCTCCCATGGCCACATTACTGACTGCTCCTCAGTGGCCACTATTACACGACATGGGAAAGCTGGACTTCCTTTGGTTTGCAACTAAAAAACAGAGAGCTCAGTGTACATAAATCATTTTCTTTCTTGACCCATTTTGTGGATATTTCCCGCACTTGAAGGTTGAATCAGTCCTTGTTGAACCTTGCGTTACCCTGCAGTGGAGGACAGGCTAATGTATGGCTCTGAACTCAAAATACGTTCAGCTGTGAAATGCCATAATCTACAGTCTGTAAGCTTAATGCCATAAGCTTGACTGATTAATCTATTGAATAGAGTGTACAGCAAATGGGTTTAATATGGTGGGCATCACGCTAAGGGATTTACCCTTACATTAACCTCGGAGGCTAAGTGCTATTCATCAGTTTAAAAGTACCACCCACTTTTATCCTGAAGATTCGTCAATTTTCCTGGGTAATATTAGTAGAACCCAATGACTGAGGATGGTTGTAGAAATACCTTGATATCAAGGTTTTATTTTTTTTAGAGTGATTAGGAGGCATTTTTTGTTCTTTTTCTTGAAGCTGCTACTGTTGGTCATGAAGGAGATGGATTTTATACAAGAATGTTGAAGTTAGAGACAGAGGAAAGAGAAAGCACAGGGGCTCACCTCACAAGAGCTCATAGATAGATGAGAATAATACCTCCAAAACAAGAACTAGACAATGTGTTTCTCCTTTAAAGGTTTCATATTTCTACTAGGGCTGCACAATTAATACTCTTTTTTTTTTCAAAATCGCATTATGGCCTACTGCAATTTTCGTATCGCAGGAGGCGCAATATTTGTTAAAGCCAAAATGTGTTTCAAAATACCATTTTAAATTCAATATTGTCTTGCTCCAGAGATGTTCTGGCCTACACATCGTAGTCTACAGACTTAAGAAAACATTTTTGTTTGGTACAAATCCCCGCAAAAATTACACCATACTCATCTTAATATGTTTTTCAATGAAAATGAGAATAATGTTGTAAAAATGATGATTCCCTCTAATATCGCAAAACATATCGCAAGTGCAATATCAGTCAAAATAATCGCAATTAGATATTTTTTAAAAATCGTGCAGCCCTAATTTCTATTTTTTTCTATTTATATAGCCAAAACTATTAGGCTGGTCAATAAATCAACTAATCGGCAATCGGCAAATTATCAATCATTTATAAAGCAAAAATGTCAAACATTCACTCACTCATTCAAAGATAAGGATTTGTGACTTTTCTTTGTTTAATAGCATTGTAAATTGATTATTTTGTGCTGTTGGTCAAAGCTAGGAATTCAACGATGTCTCCTAGGCTTTGTGAAATTGTGATGGACATTTTTTTCACTATTTTCTGACTTTGTCTAGAGACAAACTGATTACTCCATTCATTAACAAACTAAACCGACAGATTAAGCAGTATTGGAATAACTGTTAGTTGCAGCCCTAGTTTGCAGCACCAAATAGAAATCCATAACTCACACTGTATACCATTTCCAGTATAGCTAATTCTGCTGGCCTTCTTCGTTCCAGGAGACGAGGAGATATCTATGGAGGCGGAGCAGGAGGGGGAGAAGGAAATGAAGATGGTTCTTCGCTGTCCTCCGATCTACCCACTGCCTGAAGAGATAAAACAGGTAGGCAGTGATTCAAAAATCCTGTTCCTGAAAACCCCTGGCAGGTACCTCGCAGATTTTGTATTTGAAGTTGTATCTGAATATCAAGACTCTGCTCTCAGGGGGGACGTATACTTATGAAATCATTTTCAGCATGCCTCTCAAAGCAGCATGTTAATGAAAGACCATATTGACACAACATATGTCGTTAACAAATGTGATTTTTCTGTATACGTCCTGATGAGTGTTTCAACACTGCTCTCCTTCTGCTGCAGTAATCCATATGATTTGAATAAGAAATGGGACAATGTCTCCTTTTAATCCTCCATCTGTTTTAAGATAAAGCACTTAGGAAGTAACATGGCAATGATGGCGTGTTGCTTTATATCCTTGTCAATGTCAGGTGGCAGTTACATATTCCCATATGATATGCCATATGGTATGAATATAAATTAGCAGGGAATAGCTCTTGCTTTAAACAGGAAGCACACAGGGTCTCTATTACCAGTTATGTATTCTCTGTTTGCCAAAGGAAATGATTATCTCCAAAGACCATGTTTTCCAGAAATTCTTAGCTCTTATTTTCAAGCTGATGCTGAATAATTTGTCACATTACACTATTTTGAAAGGATCTTTTTTATATTCCCTTACAACAAAAAATGTACTGAGCGCATAAAAAGCAAAGTGATTAGACTAACAAAAATGTTGTGGCCAATGGTTGTACCCAGTAGTTTCACTTCACATTCTGACTGTCAAAAAACCTGTTGAGAGAGCATTTTCTACCTTGGTCCTTAGCAAAGTTAATTAATTTCTCATGCCTGTGGTGGGAGACCCAGCCAACATGGCGTCATTTCCACTTACAATAATGACTTTGTATAAATCATCTCTTACACATTAGAACTGCTGAATATTCCAAACAGAGCAGCTGGCTGGTTGTGAGAGGGACCTCTCTCTGCGACTGCTTTACCTCTAGCTCTCCAGAAGGCTGGGAAAACTGAACCATAGATTTCTGTCTTTTACAATCTACCCTGTTCTTGCTTGAGTTGGTTAGGGATGGGACACATTGCCTTGAAATAATATCATGACATTAAAAGGTATTTTTGCGATAATGATATTTATGATATGATTAGATTAAATATTGTGACTGACCAGCCAGGTCGCACGAAAAGGCGTGCGAATGACGCGATAATGCGCAAGGCAAAAGCGTGTAATAAGAACGCCGTTCTTGCTTCAGGTGTTTCATTTTCACACCATGTAGTCTGTACTGACTGCAATGTAATTATGTAAAATAAAAGGGAGGAAAGGCCGCTAATGGTGGGCAGGAGGGGAAGTGGATGGGTCCAACAACGCAGGACTTTGAACCAGGAGACCGGTGTTTTGTTTTGTAAGTTACGTTAGTGACGTTTGTCCCGTGTTTTCCGTAGTGATGTTACGTCGTTTCTGTACGTATTTTACTTAGTTTACATGCTTATTTTAAGGCCAACCATGACGTTTTTCCTAAACTTAAGTGAGTGGTTTTGTTGCCCCCTGCTGGTAGGCTAATGTACCTTCATACACAAAACGTGATACTGACATGTTTTCCTCTGGTGGACAGGTGGCTCTATTACACGCTTTAGCGTCAGGTTGGACTGACTGTGCCGTTCCCCTCCACTTTTCATAACGTGTAAAAACTTGTCTATTTTCCCCATATTGCATTGTGGTACTCTGTAATTGATCAATTATTGTCACCTGAGCTAAATCCAAAAGCTCCTGACTCATCTTGTGGTCAATTTAGGTACCGGATGACGGGGTATTATATATTATTATATGTGGCATTTGCTGTGGGATGTAGTACTCTTTTCTCTGAAAGTTAATGTTATACACACTAACAAAGTCACTACATTTTTGGAGCTACAACTTCCACATTTGAGCCAGCAGCAAAGTTCCATTTTTAGTAATGTGTGTTGCTGCTGCATAGTCAAGATGTAAATAAGTCAGCACGTTGCAAATCATCATAATATGACACATTTGTCACATTAGAATTGATCATGAACGATATGATATGGCACACCCCAACTGTTGGCTTGTTTACAACCTGTCTGATCGCCCCATTCCACGTTTCTCGTGCTGTAAGTAAGATTACTCAGTGGATGTATGAGGCTGCTGTCTATCTCTCTGTGCTCTGCCTTCTCTTCCTGTCTCTCTCGGTTCCCCTGTCTGTTGCTCTTGAGTAATGTCTGGAATTTTCTCATTGAGGCCAGTAGATGGCTGTGAACAATACACCCCCTGGTATTATGTGAGGGTGGCCTTTCCATGCCCATGTACAGACAACCCCCCCCCCCCCCAGCCTCCCCCGAAAGTCTCCTACAAACACATCTATGCACACACACACACACACACACACACACACACACACACACACACGGTCCATTCTCCCATCCATCAATTCGTCCATCTATCTTTCTGCCTGCTGCGCCATGGCCAACAGACTCAAATGGGAATCCATTTTATTTATTGATTTCTGTGGTGGGCATCCATCTCTCCCCAGTGTGTGTGTGTGTGTGTGTGCATCCGTTTCAGTGCGTCTGTTTATGATTTGTCACAAGGGGCATGTGATAACCAGACACAGAGAACAGGAAAGAGAGGAAGAGAGACAATAACAAATAATGAGAGAGGGAGGGAGAGACTGACATTTTGATCATAGCCCATCTGGTCTCAGGATCTACCTCCCTCCCTCCCTCCCTCCCTCCCTCCCTCCTTGTTTTCCTCCCTCTGTCATCCACTCAGATTCCAATAGGTCCGTAAAATAGAGGATGTTCTGGGCTTAGCCCCCCGCTGAGTACACTTCAGCACCATTTATTGGAGGAGGCTTAGGTGGCTTGGGGCGAGCGGAGAACAAAAAACAACAGAGGCAGTGTGCGTTGCAAGCGCAAAGCTGTGGGCAGCACCATGTGCACTAGTCGGCGTGGGAGGCAAAGAGGAGGTGGTGTACTAACAGGCCCATTTAAGTGCTGTTAATCCTGGTGAGCTGGGAGAGGGCTGGCACCAAGGTTTAATGGTGGGCTGCTGAGAAGGAGAGCGCTGCGGTTACACACAAACACCATGCCTTCTACCCACACACTCGGGCACAGAAAACACACATACTCGCGCTGAACTTTCATGCCGAGAGTATGTTTATTGTGTGTGTGTATACAAACACGGGGTTGCAGATCAAATAGAGAGCCGAAATCCCTCCCCTTCCGATGGATCCCGTGGGACCTTATTTCGGAAAAAAATATGTACGGTAGTCAACGGCGAGAGACAAATTATTTTTTTATCCTGTTTGAATTGTGCCGTGACTCACACATATTATGTTTGTCAATTTAAAACATAATTTTGCAAGTCAAGAAAATCTCAGTTTGTCGTAGTATCATTTAGTTTTATGTGAAACTGCCCAGTGAACTACAACTACTACTTTGTCTCACACAATATACGTCACCAACGCTAGCTAGCTAGCTAACTTAGCTATGCTCCACGCACAAATGTAACGTTATCTTACCTGATGTGTTTTATCCAGCGACTGCTGCTCTTTTTATCAGCCGGGAGGAGAAAGAACGAGCAAGAACCGTTGCTCGTGTGAGTTAATTCCAGTACAAAAGACACAATAATCGTAGCTTCAACAAGAGAGACGTCACTTACACGACTTTTGGGTGTGTAGTCTTTCTAATTACATATTTTCACCGTCTTATACTTCAACAGTTTTACAACAAACTGCGACTTCCTTTACTTGCAAAATTATCACACACATGAAAACACCTACTCGTGCATTACAAGACAGTAACGTAAACAATGTTAGACAGGGTGTGACACCAACAGCTACCAACATGGGTTTCCTTTCATGTGGGTAGCAAGTCGGGTGGATTGAAAACTTATAATTTTCTGTTGGGTATGAATCTGTGTTGGACATGCAGCATCTGGTCTGGCAGCCTGTCCATTTTATCTCCCTGTCTTCTGCCCACAGCCTGTCCATTTTATCTCCCTGTCTTCTGCCCAGAGCATGCTGGGACATTACTAAAGAGCTTTAAGCTAGTACAGATAATTAGTAACTCGCCACTCTCGGGGCGTTTCACATAGATTGGTTTGAACATGACCGTGGCATCCACTGCATTTTCTCTGAACATTTTCAAAATTTGCATGAAATGCGTCTCTATACCAACAATCTTTCCTCTAGCTACATACTGGCTTAATTATTTTGGTGAGGTTTATGGGAGAGAAGGAAATGGTTTTATTCTTTTGTTTCATGTTTTTGTAGAGCTAAGCCATCCACTCTCTGCCACCTTAACAGTTTCTGCAAGGGAACTGAAAATAAATATATGCAGTTATTATATTTTATTGTAAATATGCTGAGAATGCAATGGTGCTTTTCAGTTTCACCCTGTATCATGTGAATACAGTTACACTTCCCCTCATTCCCTTTCTTTGTCTTTCTCAAGGGCACATTAGCACTTATTATTCAGGTTACCAGAGTGCGTTACTCCCCCCTTTCACTGACGGTTCTTTGAATTGAAAATCAACTCAAACCTGCTTCTCCAAGCAGGTGGTCAGACTAAAAATAGCACTGCGTTAAAAGAAATGCATGCGTTGGCGTGTTGCTACAGGTACCAGTGAGAAGAAGGAATATGATCCAGGAAGTCCAGTTTGATTAAAACATCCATTCATTTGAAGGTTTATCAGACGCCAAAACACCACCTCAGAAGTTTATAATACTGCGAGACAGCAACATTATCATAGCAGCAGTCATATTATGTTCTCTTTTGACGATCACAAGGTGAAAAGTAGAATATGCTGTTGCGTATTTGTTAATTACGTGTTTATTTGCAATATAGATCGGGGAAGTGAGATCGGATCACAAGTGGTCACTGGAGACGCATGTGGAGACGCATTCGAATGCCAGGTGTGAACAGACGTACTTAAAGCTGTCCACTTGTGATCGGATCACTCAGGACGCATGTTAATGTCAGGTCTGAACAAGGCCTATGTGACGAGTTGGGATGAGAACGGGTTGGCTGCTGGATGACGTTGCGTTGCTGGGCAATCCTGCATTTTTTGTGGGAGCCCTCTGCATCAGGGGTAAGGACCCTTGCCGTGCTGATGATGATGACACAGTGCTATTGCCAGTCTGAACACAACATAAGCCAACAACGCTGTTTCACTCCTTCCTTACGAGACAGGATTTTTCTCCCAGTTGTCAAAGTGTCACTTTAACTTTCCCTAGCATTGTTCTAGTCCAAATGTGGCTCAAAGATTAGTTGTTTTCAGTGCAGCGCCGAGCCGAGTACACCACAGCCTTTTTACGCAGCAGCCGAGCACCTCTTGTTCTCCACGAGGCGCCGATACTACCTATTCACTTCTCAAGTGTCACAGTCTGAGGAGCTCAAACACACTGTGTAACAGGACAAGACGTTCACCTCCACGGGGCAAAGCACAGGGAGAAAGAGACGGGGAGAAGAAGCATGAAAAGACAGACGAGAGGGACAATACTCCCTGTTAACTTCTCAAATGTTGTGGTCTGTGAAGAGCTCCGAAACACAATGTAACAGGACAAGACGTTCACTTTAGAGATAATTAGAGAGCGAGGGCAAGGGAGGCAGGGAGAGAATACTGAGCATCCCAGTGTGTGTGTGTGTGTGTGCAGGAGAGAGAAGTGTTTTTTCTGTTTTGTTTTCATCGGAGAGAGAGAATCAATGAAGAGAATAAGACCAGAGACGAATACAAAATGAAGACACTTTCTGTTACACATACATAGAGATACACATGCAAGCACACAAGCACACAAACACACATCCGGCTCTCTCTTTTATGCTATTTATCTTTCTTCCTTTCATAACACCAGACATACACATTATCAACACAACAGGATACTTTAGACAAAACATTGGTACTTAAAAAGGGCTGTGTTTACCTACCCTTCTCCATAGATACACGTGCACACACACACACTGCACGTCATGGCATGCATTCACTACCTGTCTGACTCTAGTTTCATTCATAATTGAGGTGCTGAGTTTTGTTAGCCAGTGCATTCACATTACAGTGAGTTTCAACCTGCCATCCCTACTACGGTGTCTCTGCAACATGGTACTTTTCCTTCCATCTCACTCTCTCTCTTTCTATATGCAGGACAGTACTGTATATGTAGTTTTATATGGCCAGCTGACAGAGCAGAGACGCTGGATATTTCACCATAGGACCTGTAGTACTGAAAAGTTTGGCTCCCTTGCTGACTACTTTATGTAGTTCAAGCGTTGTGTGTGTGTGTGTGTGCTCCTCTCTTTGTGAGCCTTAGACCTTGAGGGTGAGGACATTTTTGTAATGTACTGAAATGGGAGAACATTTGAGCCAGTCTTCACTTTAAAGACCTGATGTTATAGTTAAGGTTACACAATGTCCAAACAGTCTGCGTAGCCAAAGCAGCATGTTAGCAGAGCAGCAGCAGCTCCAGTCCTTCATCTGCGTCTACACAGAATGTGTTCAGGCACAGTATTGAGTGGAGGTCGCACGCGTTTAGGCAGTCACTTCGTCACTGTAGTTGCGCGCTAAAGCAGCAGAAAATAGACTCGAAGCGTGAAACCAGCTTTTGGTCGTGGTTACATGCAAGTGCAACGCTAGTTGTTAAGCGGCCTTTGCATACAGACAGCTGTGTAGGTGCGTGAGACGCATGACGAAACGCCTCCTGTGTAAACAAGCCCTAAATGTTATTTAGGTTAAGCTTAGGGGGATGTGGGTACATTATGTCACAGCAGGATATGGATTTATTAAAAACTAGAATTACCGCTTCACGGTTGTATGCCTCCGCCAACCAGTCAAGTTGCAGTTTGCATCCATGTCTGTGATGTTCATCATTATATCCTATTAGGCATTTGTGTAAAATTGTCATAATTAACGCATGAATTCTTGAATTATGGCCAAAAACGTGTTTTGTGAGGTCAAAGTGACCTTTACCTTTGACCACCAAAATCTAATCTGTACATCTTTGAGTCCAAGTGGACGTTTGTGCCAAATTTGAAGAAATTCGCTCAAGTCGTTCCTGAAATATCGCATTCACAAGAATGGGACAGACATGAGGTCACAGTGACCTTGACCTTTGACTACCAAAATCTAATCAGTTCAGATGTACGGATGTGCGGACAACCCGAAGACATAATGCCTTTGGCCACGGCTGTTGCCGACGCGGAGGCGTAAAAGTGTATTCAAAATATCTATTTGATTTTATCGTACTTAAACAATAAATGTGGATCAGACAGTGGTATCTCCTTTGCTGTGCACACTTGATAATAAATGGAAAACATCAGTTAAATGTTTACCTTTTCTTGCCCTGAAGACAGATACACCATCACATCTGACTTGTATAATAAATGTCACAGTTCCACCTGAAGAATAACTGGTGTACATTTACAGACCTGCTGATGGGATCAGCTGTGATCAGTCCATGCTTTGACCACACTGCCCTCTGTATGTTAATAGGACAGGTACAAAAGGGACTAGGCTTCACTCGTCTTCATTACAAGATTGAAGTTCGAGTTTTGTCCACAAAGTCTCTTCACCTCTTTATCTAACCGTTTCACGTCTGTGTGACTGCATAAAATCAAACTTCTAATCAGCTCCTGAAGTTTATTTTTTTAAATTTAAGTTTCTAAAACTTTCTCTGTTCATAAGGTGTTACATCAGTCACACCTTTTTGCTTGCTTGCTAAGCCTCTCTGTGTTATCGTTCTTTTTACAAGTATGTAACAAAAGCGACTTGATTCAAGCTGACTTGCAGAATGTCGGAACCGAACTTAATGTGGTGAATGTAGTGGAAAAACTGGTAAGGGCTGGGGACGGGCATGTCCCATTTGTGATGGTTAAGATTAGGTTATTGGGGGCCAGACAGTTCATTATGTCAGTGACGTAAATTTCACCCTCTGCCCATGTCAGCAAGGGTGTTTTGCAGACAAATATTTGTGAAAATGCGCCCGTGTCTGTTGTGGAGTGGTCAATGATGGCTTCTCAGATGGTTCTGTGTAACAAACCATCTGGCGGGTCAGGTTAGGAAAAAGGACATCTTCTAAAACCTGCAATTTTGTTGGACCTTACCTATGACCATGACCTGTGTGTGGCTGAGTGTGTGTGTACACGTTTGCCTTACTTCTGCCTCTCTGATTTACTGTTTTATCATCATGTAAAGCACTTTTAGCTGCATTTGAATGAAATGGTTCTATATAAATTTATTTGAACTTGAACTAAATTCATTCTCTACTCCCCTGGAGTGAAATAGTCCCCTTTAATTGAAAAAGTTTAATCTCTTTCTTTGTACATCCTGAATTTCACCTCAGGGGATCAATAAAGGCTTATCTCATCTTATCTGAGAAGAGACTGACATTTTTAAAGCATTTCTTGTAAGAACAAAACAATATTGCCGTGGCAGCAGAGGAGCAGTGTATAGAAAAAATTGAGATGTCTTCATGTTGTCTGTAGTCTACGATCGTACAATGTGTTCTTTCGGACACCTCACAGGAGACTCAGTTGTCGGAGTTACAACACTGAAACACTCTCATCACCAGACAAGTCTGGTTGGTTCGCTGGAGAGCTTCTTCTTACTAAAACCTGACACTTAGATGATCACTGCTGATTCGAAAAACATCTTCTCTCACTGTTTATCTGTTTCAATGTAAAGGTGTAAATCGACATCCTGACTAGCTTCTGTCGTGTCTTTCCGTGCCTCTTACTGTTGACTGTCCAACCGAGGCCTCTCAACTGCTCTTGCTCGCCATCTCCTTCCCTCCATCCATCCATTTTTAATGTGAGCACGGCAAAGTCTTCTAGAGGAAAAGAGTAGAGTAGAGACAAGCCACTCGTCCCAGTGAGCTACACCGTGCTACACATCTCTCTTTTTCTCTGTCCGTCTCGCTCTCTTCCTCTCTCGTTCCCGCAGTAATCCTTTCCTTGAATAATGGATAGTTTTGAACCAGACACACTCCTCCCTTTTTCGTCTTGATCCTTCTCCTCAATAAGACCTCAGGAGGTCGCTGGATAATGGTAACACATGTGTTGTCTGTTCACTCTAATCAGTGTTATCTCAGACTCACTCCCTTTCTCCTCCTCCTGTCTTCATTGTCTTCCTCACCTTTTCTGCCCCTTTTCAGTCTGTTTTCTTAAATCTGGGGGAAGAGAGAGAGAGAGAGAGAGAGATTAAGAGAGAGGGAGAGGGAGAGGGAGAGGGGCCATCAGGTGAATGCTGAGCTGCAGTAATGACCGAGAGACAGCGGGGGGATTATTGTGCAATATTGTCACGGGTGTTGTCTGGAGCCTGGAAATACAAAGTGACAATATTGCATGATAATCCAAGGGTCATTACAAGGTCACCGTTGCTTTTATGAAGCAGTTGCCATGCCAGCCACTGTGGCAGTTGTTTTTGAAAAGGATGCACATTAATCAAGTGTTCAGTGACAGTCGATCCCTAAACATAAAAATCCCAGTTATTGTGAGTGTTTGTTGCATAACCGGCATCCATATTGTTTTGTGGTGAAACTGCCCTCATCATGTTAATGTCATGTCAAGATTATATTATAAATTATAAGGGGAAGTTTTTTTTATTAACTCAATTTTTTTGCACTGATTCTGAACAAGTCATACAGAGAGAAATTCACTGTCAAAAGAGGAAGAATTTCCTCAATGGACCATTATCCATGATATTCACAGAGATGTTTTGTATTTTCAGCAAGGGGTGCAAGTATCACTTTTTGAAGTCTGGAAAATCTGTTGCATTTACTACCACTCTTACTATTACTTAATTTACTACTATAATTTCTTACTATCATGGTTACAGCTTTCACCACTTGCGCATATTCACAGCTCAATACAGCTAGTCTCGGCATGTTTTGTGAGGGCTGTTAAAAGTCATTCAAGGAAACCAAAATAACTGAGGTAGAATTTCACGGAAAGTGGGTACAACTTTAACTGCCTTGCTCAAACGGTGGTTTTCTGTGACGTAAAGCTTGAGTTATTTGTACTGTCAAACTGAATAAGATCTTCTCTGTTTTGCTCATTCATAATTATCTGAAGCTTCTTTGCATAATGTTCTTTAGCACAGAGTTAAACACTGCAGGCGACGACACTTGTTTTCTCTTGCTTAAGAGGGTTAAATGAGGTTGCGTTTCGCTTCGCTCCGCTGACTGTCATCCAATCAGACAGAATGTCATTCCACCTGGTTTGAGCTGCAATTGAAGAACATTAAAGCAGGATAAATGTTGAGAAGGTATGGGTTCATTCATTGACAAACTGGACAGCAATGAAAAATAGAGCACAGCCAGATAGACAGGCAGACAGACAGACACGCACACACACACACACAATCAGCCAGTGTTACCTCCTCTGGCCTCTCCTGGCTTACTGTGCCGTGCCATGTCGTGCCTAGCCGTGTGTTGTGATGCGTGGTCTAGTGGGGCTAACGGAAGCACATGTGTTGTCTGCTAACTCTGATTAATGTAACAGACTATACTCCCCCTTCTCTCTCGGGCTTATTTTTTTTTTTCACTGGCCGCCCTGCTGTCCTGGCTTCACCTCTTACATGTATGTCTGCACTCAGTCTGTGTTTCAAACTGCACGAGAAAGCAAGAGAGTCATTAAATTATAATACGTCGCTTCTCTCGTTTTGTTGGTATAGAATATAGTGCATTGGAGTCTATAAAGGAAACAATGTAGGCTAAAATGGTACAAAATGATAGTTGCAGGGCTCAGGACAGTTCAAATTTCTGGTACTGAAGAGTTCAGAGTTTGTGGTATTCATGCAGGATAGAATGAGTGGATCATTTAGTCTAAAGATATTGGCATAAAGTTTTGTAATTTAAGGTATGATGTGTTATTTTTGTGAAATGTTTGTGAGATGCGAGGTCAGATATGTCGACCATATTCCATATGACCTTTTGTTTTACTCTTTCATCTAAACAGGTCATATATTAGCAAGATAATGTTAGTTTTGTCAATTGGTTCAGTTAGCTGTGCAGTAGTTATATATATATATATATATATATATATGTTATATATGTATATATGTTATATATGTATATATATATTTTATATATCTGTATATATATATATATATATATATATATATATATATATATATATGGCAGTTAGGTGTAAATATTTAATAACATGTGAGTTTTTGTTTTTGACTGCAGAAGAATAAAATTCTAGCAGGTGTTTTATTCAGTCTCATGCACATTTTAAGGCACCACTGCATCCCAACAGTAAAGATAGCAATTTAAATAGATTGTTAAGACAGAGGCAAAGTATACTGCAGACCACTGCTTCCCAAATTTTCACAATTGGCGCATCCCTGTAAATTAGCCCTCACTTTCCAGTGGCCCTGATACTGACTGTAAAATGTTACCTGGCTGCAGTGGGTGCAGTCGACACTCAGTTCTGGAGACAAGCATAGCTAACTTTAAGAAAACACAGTAATCCAAGAAGGCTGATTGGTTCACTCCCACACGACCGATCCCCCTCACACACACAGAACTAAATGGACACAGCCAGTCGTCTGCCTGCTGCTCCTCAGGCTAGTTGTTTGTTGTTGTGAGTGTGCCGTGCCGTGCCATGCCGTGCCGTGCCTCTCCCTGTGTTTGGATGTGATGTGATGCGTGGCCGTGCTGGTCGAGGCAGCCATAGGTGATTCTTTCCCTGCCACTGCCCTTTCCCCGCTTCCACGCAAAGGAGCAAGTGAGGTAGGCGGCGAGGCAGACGGGGGGGGGGAGGCGAGGGAAGAGAGGATAATGTAACGGGAGGACAGCCAGTCAGCCGGCAAACATGCAACCCTGGATTACGAGGGGTATAAGCCTTCGCTTTATTATACTGCCAAATTTTCATTACTACCCCCGTGGCTCAATCACCCCTCTGACACACGGTTCAAACCCCTCCTTCCTGCACTCTGTCTGCTCCGCTGACTTCATCCTGACTTTCTTATGACTGTTGCTGATCATTTCAACCTCTGCTGTCTGCATGCACACATCTGTCATGTGTGTGTGAGGGACTTGACTGTGGATTCTTCTGTGCTACTCTCATACTCACACACGACCCCGAAACTGGCCATCTCATACATTTTGATTCATCCACTCTACAGTACGGTATGCCCCGGATCTGTCTGCCCCCTCCCCTGTCTCCTCTCTGCTACTCGCATGCCTCGGCCCCCCCTCCCTCTTGCACTTCCCTCTGTCCCTTGTGACCGCTACTACCCCTCCCTCCTCCACACACACCCAGATACACACATATACATAGAGATAAACAGACATATTCATTCACAAACACACACACACACACACACACTGTGGCGTGGTCAAGGAACTTCTACATACGCACAATATTCACACACACGCCCTCCTCTACACTCATGCACTCGCTCATAAACACACACTTCACGTCATGTGATGTGTGCTGCGCCATGGGGTCCAGATGAGTGGAATCTCAGTGTTGGCTCTCGCTACACTGAGCACCACAGGGGGTCTTTATCGTCGCAAAAATCAACAAAGCCACAGTCACGAAGCGCCGTCTCGATCACACACACAAACACACACGAGAATGTGCGCACATAGTATGCGTCTAGGCATATTTGCGCACACACCGGCAACGCACAAAAAAAGCAAAAAAACAAAAGCGCTCACACGCACACAAAGTGACAAAAGCTCAGAAAAAACATTCTCGTTTTGACACGCAAAGACAAGAGCACAGCTGGACAATGTTTTCAGCAGGACACACACACACTACACAAGCTCTCACGCACTGTCACAGTCCCCAAAAAAAAATAAATTAGGAAAATTAGTGGAAAAAACAAGGATAAGTCCCTCAACTACTTAATCCCTTCTTAAATGCTTGCGTGATCTATCGTGTCTGTGATTTCACAGACAGACAGAGAGAGAAGCGGGATAAAGTGCCAGCCAAGCAGATGGAAAGGAGAGAGCATTTGTTAGATTGAAAGAGGGAGAGAGAAAGAATTTGATTTGAATGAGAAGCAGTTTAAAAGGATCCAGGTATGATGCGAGGAAGCACTCGTGCCTTTGTTTTTCCTCTCTAAATCCGCCGCCCATCATCATATCACTTGATTAAACCTAATCCTAATGCCTCTAATCCTTCAGGCACCCAAAAAAATGCCTAAGTGCCTTGAACCCCTCTATAACATCTCTCAACAGGATTCAGTGTGCGCTGAATTGTGCCTCTATACAGTATTTCTGTTCCGCCTTGCTTTCCAAAATTATACAAGGGTATTCAGGTTTTTAAAGTACTGAGGATGAGAGAAAATAAATTGTTTAGTCTGTCTGTTTGTGAAGATCTGTTGGGGCCTGCTGTCTACAATGCTCTGTTCCTGCCTGCTTTGTATAGCCTGCATGATGTCTCTCCTTTATTAAAAGCCTACTTAACTGATAAATGCAATTAAGAGACAAATCAGATTTTTTTTTTTTTGGCTAGGCTGATATATTGACTGATCTGTTGGCTGTTATGTACCAAGAAATTGCAGTACAGAAGCCAAAGAAATGTGATATGAGACGTCTTTTCAACATCGCCTCTATGCTTTAGCTCTGATATAGACCACAGGTTTTATTGGCTACATATAGCCTGCTTTTTGGCCATATTTAAACATCATTACATATTTTAACAATGCATAAATACCTTTGAATATTTAACATAAGAACTGCACACCCCCGATACTTGAGTCACAATATGATTTATTGTGATTTTAAACATTTTGCGATATGCTGAGTATTGCGATAAGATATTTTGCGATTTATTACCTTTTATCAACTGCAAATTATGCAGTTTGTCAACATCTGTTTCATCTAAAAGCATACAGTTTTCACTCTGTTCATCTCAGACTTTTCATTCACATATCTTGAGGTCAGAGGTCAAGGGACCCTTTTGAAAATTCCAGTATTTCCTCACCAAAATTTTTTTCCCCCACCCTTAGTTCACAGTGTGTGCTTGTGTGTGTAAGTGGCGTTTTTTTGGTCATGGAATGCATGTTTGGGTGTGTGTATGAACATGCATGCATGTGTGCGTGCGTGCGTGCGTGTGTGTGTGTCTGGTGCCTGCGTTTATGCGTGTGTAATATGAAAGGTCCGTGTTCGTGACAGTGACCCACCTCTGGTGTTTTGATGAGCCAGATGGGTCATGGCAGCTGTAGCTGAGGAGGCGGAGGTGGACGAGGGAGAGGAGCAGGAAGATGAGGAGGAGGGAAAGGGCAGTTGTTTGGGAAGTGGAGGTGGAGGAAGGAGAAAAGGACAAAGAGGAGGAAAAGGGATGCAAGGAGGAGATGGAAGATTAAAGGGAAAGATGAAGGAGGAGCGGAGAGGCGGCGTGAACATAGCAAAAGAGAAGATGGTAAAAAATCTTTTTGTGTGTCTTGTCTGCATAGCGTCCCGTCTCCACCCTCAGTGCATGAGACAATGAGTGCAGACATTGGCACACAGACACAGACAGTCAGGGAGCTAAAAAGGCATCACCTAAATTAATTATGTTTCTCATCCTGGCAAGACACCAGCCACCCACAGAATGCCCCCACCCAGTCGCCCCCACCTGCACCCACTCCACCCCTCCTAAATGTTTCACATCAGGCGAGAGGTAACAGCCACATGTTTAATTGATGGAGCATGGAGGCATTGTGGTGATAACATGGACTGTTGAGGGGGTCCAAGTCGCAAAAAAACAGACACACACTCACAC
Source organism: Sebastolobus alascanus (assembly GCA_916701645.2). Classification (NCBI taxonomy): domain Eukaryota; kingdom Metazoa; phylum Chordata; class Actinopteri; order Perciformes; family Sebastidae; genus Sebastolobus; species Sebastolobus alascanus. The sequence goes on along the minus strand of CAKAOJ020000068.1, from coordinate 3,310,684 downwards.
ACAGAGCACTGTTGGTACCTGTTAGGTGTAGACACATGCTGGAGGTTCAGTTACAGTAAGAGGTGGATGATTCAGTGTTGGCGCTCTGTGGTTATTGACTAAAGATTGAGACGACTATATCACTGATGTACCCTGAGGCATTATGCATGTTTTGCATAGTTACTAGGGGTGGGGGGAAAAATTGATACAGCACAGTATCGCGATATTTTGCGTGGCAATATTGTGTCGATACACAGACGTCAAGTATCGATTTTTTATTATATAAACTAACCTCTTAACAATCCAACGACCCGGGCTCTATTCTGTCTTTCAGAGGTTGTAGCGGGCTCAGTCTTAAAACTAGAGTAAAAATATTGGTATCGTATGAAACTAGAAAACTTAAGGAATCGATTGGTACCATGTCATGTTAGATTGTCTGGAAGAATGCCAAATAATGCTCAAAAATCATGCAAAATTTGGGCGAGGAGAATCTAGCATTGCCATTTTCAAAGGGGTCCCTTGAGTGAAAACTCTGAGATGAGCAGAGTGAAAACTGTGTCTTATATCGTATTGTGACTCGTGATAATATCGAATCGTGGGGCCTCTGGTGATTCCCACCCCTAATAGTTATATTCAATATGTTGACTTTATAATAAACCCTTTTGTAATAGATATTTATTAACTCTCTATATAATAGAATAATAATAACCAGATTAAATAAACCAATGTGCAACTGTAAGAGTCTTGCATGTGTCTTGAAATTTAATGTTTTAAACCGCTGTTGGCAACAGTCCAGCATGTTAATGGAGTCAATCAAGAGACAGAATGAAAGCGAGATAAGAGAGACACATTGGGGAGCCATAGACGTGTTGTGCGCACTAGAGGACAAAGAGGTTTTGTGTGTAGAAGAGAAGCATCTATTGGCTGCTGGCATGAAACATTTAAAGGACAACAAGACATTTTTCCTCCTCTCCCTCATTCTTTCCCTCTTTTTCTATCACTTCCTTGTTTCATTCAAATCATCCTCGTCTCTCTCCTGCTCCTCTTAGGTATTGTTTTGCAAGCATGTGTGGTAGTAGTTGTGTGTGTGTGTGTGTGTGTCTGTGTGTGTGTGTGTGTGTGTGTGTGTGTGTGTGTGTGTGTGTGTGTGTGTGTGTGTGTGTGTGTGTGTGTGTGTCTATGTGTGTGTTTGTGAGCGTGTGGAGGGGTTAGTTTTGTGGTTTGAGTGCTAAGTGAACGTGTCAGTGCCCTGGGCAAGGGGTCTCCCCGAGGGGCCGGACTCAGTCACGGGAGCACACAACCCACACTGGTGGCGTAGACATTTTGCCCTCAGGGTGTGTGTGTATATGTATGTGTGTGTGTCAGTGTGTGTTGAGCGATTGTGTGAGTTTCCTGTCTGTCTGTAGATGCTTATGTGAGTAAATTTGCCTTTGTATGCGTCTGTCTACGTCTGTGTCTTTTGTTTGTGCCCGCGTACATGTTCGTGCCTGCATCAATGTGGGTTTTAATGTGTGTATCAGTTTGTCAGTCTGTGCGTCTTTGGGTGTGTGTCTGTGCCTTTCATTTGCCCCTGTGTGTGCAAAATGTGCTTTTGACTGTTTGTATTGGAGTGTATGAGTGTGAGGAAGCTTGCCTCTTTGTGTGCGTATGCGTGTGCGTGTGTGTGTGTGTGTGTGTGTGTGTGTGTGTGTGTGTGTGTGTGTGTGTGTGTGTGTGTGTGTGTCAAGCCATAGCTAAGGCACGATTCAGCCCTCAGGTCACTTTAACGTTGTCTATTGCCCCCTTGTTGTCTGTCTTCATGACTACATCACTCGCATAAAGAACTCCCTCACACTCACTCACACACACATTTACATGCATAATCATTTTTGGATAAAATTCAACCCCCACTCAAACACATACACACACACTTAGTAGTTTTTGCTGTATCTATGCCTGCAGGAACCACGAGGACATCTGCACAGTAAACACTAAAACCCCCTGAGCCCCACTCCCAAATATTGCCCACACTTGCACGCACTTTTACTCTCTCTGGCTCTCTCTGTCTGTGTCTCTCACACTCACACACATACACAAACTCACACTGCAAATAGATAGTAGCCCATATTCTCCAGAGTGCATTCTGTGGCAACACAATGTCATACATTGTTGTGCTGTGGAGCTTTTTCTCCACCCACACTAATACACCCACTCCTCTCCCTCTCTGACTTCTATGTCCCTTTTTTCTTCTGTCCATCTCTTGACCTTTCATCGGGGCAAATGTCTGACACAGGGGAATCCAACTACCTACAGTGAGATCACAAGGAGCACACCTTTGCTTTATTGTACAAGCATCCGGGTATCTGAAGCATCGGGTCTGAAATTAACTTTTTTCACCGCCTTCCACTGTGGTAGGCAAGAATGGTTGTATGTCTGCCACTCAGATTTCAATTTTAGATTACATTTGAACACATCATGATAACGTTATAATTTACCTTCACCCAATGCTCATTTTTACTGAATGGAATTGCATCATAATGTAACTCACGCCAGATACGCCAAAATGAACTAAAGGGGTTTTATTTCTTTAAAACAAAAAGCAAAACGACGGTGGGGGTAGTGTAATCGGTGTGTGCCCAACCACCGTGTAACACCGTTAACACCGACTACCGTGGCAAGCCTACAGCCGCCCCCATGCAGCGTATGCCTTTACGTCATTGTGCATGCGTAACTGTTGGAAAGCATCGGGGGGGAAGGGGGGGGTTATACTGCGATTTTCGAATAATAATCGACTAATTCCAAGTGATTTTCGAATAGTATTTTTGCTTGGAATGCACATCTCTAGTTTCAAGTGGACAACTATTGAATGGATTGCCATGACATCAAGTCCAATTGTCAGTTTGTCCAAATACCTGCAAAACTAATGACATTCCCATCATCCTCAGCTGCACTCGCACTGTGCTAATTAGCAAATGTGTTCATGCTAAACTAAGATGGTGAACATGGTAAACATTACTGCTAACATTGCTGTAGACCCTTGTTATTATTTGCTTGCATTGGATCTAAGTTTGCGCAGCCTTCTCCTCTTTTATCTCTTTTACCTCAGCATTTACTGTGAGTGCAGTGCTCTTCTTCTAAAGTGTTGTTCTGGCTGTCTTTCTGTCTTCCGTGGCTGCTCGAAGACAGACTCCCGCTGTCCTGAAGACAGGAGGCAGACTTAATCTGCACCTTGACCTGACACGGATAGACAAGATGCTAACACAGAGCGAGAAGACACTGTGATAGGTGGGAACAGACAGAAAGTTAGATGTGGCTGATGGAGAGACTGAGAGAGAGAGAAGCTCTATCTTCCTAAATGCGTCACCTGTCAATCATTTGTCACGTCAAAAGCACTTTCAAGTGTTGCTGTGTGTTTTGTCTGTCTGCCTCGTCTAAAACCCTGTCATTCTTACTGACTTCTCTCTTACCGTAGAGACGAAGGAAACAAGAGAGGCAGAGGGAGAGCGAGAAGGACGTCACAGCAAGGGTTCACTCAATGAAAGCCGTCTCAGTGTCTTTCAGGAAAAAGACTTTCAAATAGTGGCTGCCATTCTTTTGATCTCTGTCCTTCGACTTGCCTGTCTTTTTGTGTTTAGGCTCTTAGCATTTGTTGTTGTTGTGTTTTAGTTGTAGATCACCACGAAGGACAAGACAATGGAACTCCCAAACACTAAAGTCATCTGAGTATGGATTTCAGCCTTTAGCTGTTATTATTATCTTAATGTAAATTATGTTTTTATGTTTAGGGCTGTCAATTGATTCAAATATTTAATCACAATTAATCACACAATTGTCCATAGTTAATCTGGATTAATCGCACATTTTTTATCTGTTCAAAATGTACCTCAAAGGGAGATTTGTCAAGTATTTAATACTCTTATCAACATGGGAGTGGGCAAATATGCTGCTTTATGTAAATGCATGTATATATTTATTATTGGAAATCAATTAACAACACAAAATAATGACAAATAATGTCCAGAAACCTTCACAGGTACTGTATTTAGCATAGAAAATATGCCCAAATCATAACATGGCAAACTGCAGCCCAACAGGCAACAACAGCTGTCAGTGTGTCAGTGTGCTGACTTGACTATGACTTGCCCCAAACTGCATGTGATTATCATAAAGTGGGCAGCTAGTATCTTCACTCTAGCTTTAAAACTGAGCCCGCTACAACCTACAAATCGCAAGTTGCATTATTGCATTAAATAAATTAGTAGCGTTAAAACAAATTTGTGTTAACGCGTTATTATCGCATTAAATTTGACAGCCCTAGTTGATTTCAATATCACAAAATAGTCCTATATTTACATTTGCATTTGCTACATTCAGGAAGCTTCTCTTGTACCCTGTTGATGGAAGTCGACCTTTGCATTTCATTTTCAGCAGTACTTTAACATTTGAATAGAAAGCTAATGAAAACATCCAGTATCTCTTATCCTCTTTATATGATGACTTTAACAGGAAGAGTGCAATCAAACACTCCACAAAAACTGTCACTACCATCAGTCTATGGTGCTGTGGGCCTGGGGCCAAAGTGGAAAGGTCATGGGGTCATGAATGTCCGCACGAATCTCTGTTTAATGCCAAATTCACACCAGGCAGTGGCAAAGTGCGGCTCGCCGCAATAATTATATTTTTCTGCGGCCGGGAAGCGTATTCATGTGTTTCAGGTGAGAAGAAATTCTTTGTAACATAGGTCAACATGTCACGAGAGTCACAGGATCTGCGGGTATTCTCTGGCTGCACTTTGCCGCTAAAAGTGAACTTTTCCCAACTTTTGTTTGGCTGCACTTTGCCAGCTTTTCATGTCTATGAAAAGCTGCGGCCAGCTTTTCATAGACATTGCAGGGCAGCTCGCCGCAGGCCGCACTTAGCCGCTGCTCTGGTGGGAATTCGGCATAAAAGGTATGCTCATTCGAAAATGGCAAGTCTGGTTTGAATGTGGCACTGGAGAGAAGGCGACAGCAGAATCAAAATCAATAGTTTTCTCATCATTGCACACCAAATTACATGTCACTCTGGTCATTAGGTTTTGGGATATTTTAGTCACACTCAAACCAAATGGACAAAGGCAATCATGTGGCCTCTGTGCCTTAACAGCAGTAATTAAATAATCTGTCTTGTCTTCCCAAGAATGCCAGCTTTGTTTGCACATTTCTTTCACCTTGTTTACATCATGTAGCAGTCTATTTGGAGCTTTCTGACATGGGAGCTGTCAGCATGTCATCCGAATATCAGCTGCCTCATATCATCATGAAGATGAAAGCTCGGGGATGTGATCTTATCCCTCATAAGCCTGAAAGAAATGACAACAGCTTGGAGAGAATACACCGACACGCACAGAGAAAGAAAGATCATTTTGGGAGATGTTTTTTTTCCTAACAGACAGCAGTAAAAACAATATCTGAAGGAGGGATTAGAGTATCTGTGTTCCTCTGCTTTGAACTGCTGACAGATAAAAAGATGTTTTTGACACCAGCGGTTGCAACAGATTGTGATGGATAATGGGGCCTGTAGTTGTCAGTCTAACTGTTTTTATAGACAGCTTTGATACTGCTGTAGTAAAGGCCCCATACAATAAACAATACAAAAGTGAATGCTATTTCTAGACTCAATTGCATTGGCTGATAAAAGATATAGCTGTATTATATTATTTATTCATACATAGATTTATAATATACAGCACAGTTATACTTAAAAAAGTTTTTGATTATAATATATTATGCTAGAGAAAGACTCATCATTGTGTCTCATATTATTATATTTTTTGCGAATCTAGACTCTTACCCTCATTTGCACTTTTTGCATGCAGTTAAGGTAATTCAGGCAGTTCAGGAGCAGTTTTTCTGTGGGAGGGTTACTCTCTTTGGCGTGGACTTTGGGCTTTGCAACTTTGCAGACCTTTTACATGGACAAAAAACTTTATAACACACTAAAGGAGAGGGAAAAAGCATAATAGGTCCTTTTTAAAGGTCCAGAAAACATATTATTTTCAATCATCTTCATTTAACTATGAGATATGAAGAGGGGGTTTAAAGTGGGCAGGGATCAGTTGAAAAAGTTGATGTCAAATAGTTCCGGCTTTAGCAACATTTGAATCAGACTCTGATGACAATTGTGAGGTTGTTTGCTTATGCTTAATCAAATGTGATCAAACCACACCCACACAGTCTTGATGATTTCTGAGTGTTAAACTCTTGATAAATAATACCAATAACCAAGTTTTCAGGGGGCTTTAAATTTCAGAAGTTTTGTAAATTGTTGTACTTCTGTAGTTACTTCTAAATTAATATTATTACTATCATTTCAAACAAATGTGTGTGTATTTTCCCCTCAGATGGAGAGCAGTGAGACGGTGTGTCGTTACTGCGGTGTAAGCTACCTCATTTTCCACGAGTTCCATGAGCTCCACACCCGACTGGCTCACATGGAGGAAGAGCTCCAGGGACTGAGAGAGACCACCCAGAGAGAGAAGGCCCAGCGAGAGGCACTGGAGCTGGGCAGGCTGGAGTGGGAGAGGGCGTTTCACCTGGAGGTGCAGAGACAGACAGAGGAGAAAGAGAAAAGCACAAGAGAAGAGCTAGAAGAGAGGAACAGAGACACAGAGAGAGCTCTGAGAGAGGAGTTTGAGCAAAAGAACGAGAAGACGAGGCGAGAGATGAAAGACGAGTATCAGAAAATCAGTGAAGAAAAAGAGGGACGACTTAGAAGAGAGCTGGGAGACCTGGAGGCGGAGACACTGAGGAAGCAGCGAGAAGAGCTGGAGAGGTGGTCGGAGGAGAGGGAGAAAGTTCTGAGTGACGCACTTCAAAAGGCCAATAAAAATTTAGACGAGCTGAGAAAATACTTCCAACAGCTGGAAGAGAGGTGAGGTCTGTGTGTGTTTGTCTGTACTTCCCGTCCCTGGTGTGAAATGATCTCTAATGCCAGGCTTCATGTTGGCAATTATGCTGTGAGTCACGCTGTTAGCACAAAAACACACAAACACACTCTCAGACAAATCCGACATGTATCCCACTAGCTGGTGTGTGTATGTGAATCTCTGACACAGACCTTGATGTATAATTATATATTCCACTGTCATCTTCAACGCCTCCATCATGCAATACCTAGAGCAGGAAAAATAGATATGCGAGGCTCGGTAATACGGCAAAGGAAGTGAGTTATTTCAGGAAACTTGTACTGATTAAATTCCAAATGACTCAATTCGATTTCCATGAAACTGTTTCACAATATTTATTAGGTTTGTTTACTGGAATTGTTTTGCTCAACAACATACATACTCAACACACCGTTGTAAGCAGGGTCTGGCTTATTATGGGAGGAAATAGTGTGAACACACAATGTTTGACAAACATCCTCCTCATTTTTCCTCCTCAGAGAATTGAAAATGTCTTTGTTACTTATATTTAGTAGAAACTAGGGCTGCAAAGTTAACGCTAAATTTTGGCGAGGAAAAACTGCCATGGCCATTTTCAAAGGGGTTCCTTGACCTCTGACCTCAAGATATGTGAATGAAAATGGGTTCTATGGGTACCCACAAGTCTCCCCTTTACAGACATGCCCACTTTATAATAATCACATGCAGTTTTGGGCCAAGTCATAGTCAAGTCAACACATTGACAGCTGTTGTTGCCTGTTGGGCTTGAATTTGTTATGATTTTAGCATATTTTTATACTAAATGTTTATACAATATTTGTCATTGTTTTGTTTTGTTAATTGATTTCCAATAATAAATACAGTATATACATATATTAGCATAAAGCAAGCAGATTTGTCCACTCCCATGTTGATAAGAGTATTAAGTATTTGACAAATCTCCCTTTAAGGTACATTTTGAACAGATGAAAAAATGTGCGATTAATTCATCATTCATTGATTCATCAAAGAAAACTATGTTTACCACAAAACATACTTGACCAATACAAACTAGTTACATATGACTTGATTATAGGATGATGATAGGAGATAAGTTAGATATTCCACATTTATACTGTGTAGTAGGTTCTCAGCCATGATCCCCGTTTTTGGGAGGAAAGAACAAAGGCATGTGATGAATTACTTGTTGTTTTTTTTCTACGTCTTGGTAACACTTTCCATGCAACATTGGGAGAGCAACTGTAAGCAATTTTGATATCTGACCTCATAACATTTTTACTACTTCCTCTAATTCCTTATGACTTGAGGCTTTAGATAACATCAAAAGTTAATTATGGCGGCTTGCAGCAACTCTTAAAAAGCAGTTGGCATCCTAATCAATAAGGCATGTAAGCCAGGGTTTTAGTTATCTTATACTGCTAAACAGTGTGCACATAGTGTCCCTTCTGATGGGAACAACTTGTCCTTTGATTGCTGTGAATTGCTTTACGATAACAATGTATGACAGACCATTTTATTGGCTGATTGATCTGCTCCATCTCCAATTAATGGGCTGATGTTAGGATACTGGGCCATATCAGTCTGTATATGACAAGAGGCACTTTTTTGATGCTGTCATACAGTCTTTATTGTCAATTTGTTCTGACTGGTGGCTGTGTAGTGTCTGATCTGTATGGCTGGCTGGAAGGTCAAACCGTAAGTCTCAGATCCTCAGAATTAAAGAGGAAGGGCTTCTTTCCATGCTCACGTCAACATTAAACAGTCACAGAGGTGGAAATTAAAAGTCAATTTTTTCCATTGACGGTGGTGTTAAAAGACCAGAATAGAACAGAGCCGTGCGGCATGTTATGATTTCAAGTAATGGGTGCAGCTCTTTCCTTTTCTCTTCGTTACTACCTCATCATTCATTGCTATTTCTCTCCCCACCTACACAAATCATCTGTATCTCAGCTGAATACAGCATGTTTAGTCATGTTCTCTGGGGGCTGTACAAAGCTATTGTAGGGAATGTAAGTGTACACCAAAAATAGTCTTATAAATAAGTGGTATATCATAGGTATCTATTTATCTCAGTACGCTTATTAACGTCAGAGCTTCTTTATATAGCAAAAGCACAAAAGCAATTCAGTACATCCCTTTTAGTTTCAAAATGCAATTGTAATTATGAAAGCATACTGTATACAAAGACAAATTTTATTTGTTCCATTTACATTTTATTTATTTACTTAATTGTACTTGTGTGTGTGTTTTCTTGTACAGTAGAATTAGGAAGATGATGGTAGAGATACTGTTGTATTTTACTTTTTCCACTTAGTACGCCCAGTTTCAGAGAAAGTTCAAGTCATGTGCTCTACATATTATCATCATCAAAAGTATGTTTGTGTGTGTTGTGCAGCTACCCACATTAAGTGTACACACGTGTTCACGCAGGTGGTGAAGATTCCTGCTGTGTCTCATCAGCTTTCAAATGTTGGTAATCAAATAGCAGGTGTCTGTTGATTAAACAGCCATCAAAGGCTAAATTACGTTTGCATGTATGAAATGATCGCATGCCGTGACTCATGGGAAAGCTATGAATAGCCAAAAAACATCTAAAGACCGTCCTGTTGACATATAAAACAATGACACCAATCTGAAGCTGCCCTAGTCACACAAGTGCATGCAACCATGCACGCACACCTGCAGCCTCACCTTGTTTTATTTTTGTATAACCCTCAGGTAGGCCTTGTCATAACTTCAGAGGTTAAAAAGATAGACGTTGGGCGCCCCGATAACTCAGTTGGCAGAGCGGGCGCCCATATAACAAGGCTGAGTCCTAACCGCGAAGGCCCGGGTTCGAATCCAACCTGCGGCCATTCCCGCATGTCGCTTCCTCTCTCTCCCCCCCTTTCTAGACTGTCCGCTGTCCTATCAATAAAGGCTTGAAAATGCCAAAAAAAGAATCTTAAAAAAATTGACTGTTTAAATATTTTCTTAAAATTTGAGATTTGAGAAAATTGGAAATCGGGGCTATGTCCTAAATTACTCCCTATTTACTAAATAGTGCACTCTGTGAACCTTTTGCAATTTTATTTGAATGTCCCAACTCTGAGTTTGAAATTTATGCCCCATATAGTGCCCTCAAAAATTCCCAAAATGGAACAAAAAGTATTGTCACTCCGAAATCATCATTCACCACCCCCTATGTAATAGACACTCAATAGTACTTTTAATGCATGGTGCAGAGGCATTCCTCAAAACTTCAGGCAAATAATATATTGGTATCTGTGTATATGTTGGGCAATATATAGCAATACATTTTAGTACAGAAATTTCAAAACTGGGCTCACACATCCAGTATGGATTGGTTCATCGTGGAATTTTTTTTTATTTGTTTGTGTGTGTGCGTGTAGTGTATGTGCAGGCCACAGCCGGTATGCTCAGATGGCTCGCTGGGTTTCAGGTTGTCCGTATGTTGTTCTGTGTACGGTCGACTGGTGAGCCAATCCACTATCTGCTCTAATGTAAGCTGATTATCTCTCACATACACTGCCTCTTTATTGAGCCAAAAACACATGCAACCACACACACACACACACACACGCACACGCACACACGCACACACAAACAAACACGCACTGCACACAGTTGTGCTCTGGAGCCTTGGGGCCAAGCGTGGGTCAGGAGGTCAAAGTTCAGTCAGATAATGATGCACGACACAGTGATGTGTGAGAGGCCAGCATGGACTAACAGCAGTGGATTCTCTCTCCTGCATACTCTTTCGCTCTCTTTCTGTTTCTTGCGTTCCGTCTTTCTTTGTTTTTTTTTGTCGTTTCTTTAGTTCTTTACCTTTCTTTAAAGGCACGAGTAGGATTTTCCTAAAAAAAACAATGTATACCTGTAGACTCATACAAAAATAATCCCTCTCAATCGTCACTTATGACCCACTAGAAGTGTGTGGTTGTATCTTTATCTGCAGAGACCCTGCCCTCTGCCTGTATTTTCTCTTTTCTTTTCATTTTTCTGTGTACGGGACACAACCTCTATAAAAGCCAGCCCTGTCTCCTAAAAATTACGTTCCTATAGTATACAGGGAAACTTCATTGTGTGCATTTCGAGGGAAACGTATTTTGTTACAGATTACGTTTGTTTTTGATGTATCACAAATATGTTTGTAGTAATAGTCGGCGGAAGTTCGTGGAAGGGAGGAGGTTGGGGTGGTGGATGGGTCAAAAAACACACAACTTCCACCCAGGAGGCCGCTGTTTGTGTCCCGTGTGAAACTAAAAGTGACTTATTTTCATTTACGTCCGTAGCTTAATAATGTAACAACTGTAGTCATTTTAAGCCAAACCATGGTGTTTTTTTTTACTGAACCTAACCAAGTACTTGTGTTGCCTAAACCTAATAAAGTAGTTTTGTTTTGGTTTTTTTTGGTTTTGTTTTGTTTCAATTTACAACGTTAATGTGTTTCAAACTGCGACCGTAATACGGGAGAAATTACGTTTCCCTCGAAACGTAATTGGGAATGCAGTTTAGTTGTAGGAGGACTTTGTAGGAGATTTGTAGGGTTGATAAAAACGTAGTGACGAGGTGCCAGATCGTAAGCACGCACCCACGAGGATGCTTCGAAAATGGCACACAGCGCAGAAATAAACGCAAAGATAGCAAGGCGAACTGCTAAGAAAACAAAGCTAGTTCCAAAAAGAGTGAATCTGGAGTTGAGTTTCACCTGCTAGCAAACACGGTAACCCTCGTTGGGGCCAACTTTGAATTTTGTGTTTACAAACCGCAACAGACAAATCCTACTCATTGTGCCTTTAACTCTCTGTATCATGCGTTATCTATCCCATGTCAGATGCTTTTTTTTATCATCAGCCTTATTTCTCTGTTTATATCTCAATGTTTTTTCAAATATGCAATATTCCTTTTTTTCATTAGAACTTACTTTTTACTCTCTTTCACACTTCTCTCTTTTTCTCTCTGTCGCTCCCTAAACACTTACACCAGCAATTTGCCAGAACACCATCACCCACACAGGTGGTAATGAACAGATTAAAAGGCAAAAGAGGGAGGGAGAGAAAAGGAGAAAGATAGCATGCGAGTGGGAGTTAATGAGGATGTTCTGAATGGCTGGCTACACAGCAGGAGTGTGACTCTGTTATGTGAGATGCGTTTTTGATTGACGGCCCTCCCCTCCCGTTCTGAGAGACTTAATACAGCTTTTGTTGGGAGATTATGTAATTTACCATAAAATGACAGCAGATTTTCTACAGGAATGGACGTTTTTACGATACTGTTTTTATACTTGTGACATTTTTTTTAGAGATCCTGATACTGACCTACCAGCAAAAAAACTACAACAAAACCCCCACACAAAGGTTTTCCTGCTTTCTTCCTATATCTGACTTAGCTGATCCTGTGTTAGTCTGACAGGACGAGAGAAGTGGTGTTGTGGTGTGTGCGTGGGTGGGTGTAGTGGGAGAGTCTGATTGGTAGCTCGATAACAACACACTCTCCACACAAACCAAACCTGATTAAAATGCCACCTGTCAGACAGCGTGTGTGTTCGTGACATGGGAGAGTGTGGCGTGTGGATGACGGGTGTATGACAGAAGAAAACACGGTCTGAAGGGTAGTAATGTGCAGAGTGCAATTAAACCTGATTTTAAAATGCCACCTGCTAGACAAGTTCAAACGCCGATGAGCTGGAGATATTCTGATCGGCTGAAGAGAAAGAAAAGAGAGAGAGAAATACACATATTCACGTCATATTAGAGTTACTTTATGATTTTTAAATACCGTTCATGTCAACATCCCAGTAGTAATTTTGACTTTGATATGGCATCCAACGTGATGCCAACGTTTCTCAAAGGCAAATAGACAAGAATGTCTCACGTTGTCCATCAATCAAGATAAGTACACTTCACGGAGATAGTGATGTAATGTTACTACTGCTGGTAAATGTACACTATTATTTGCTGCCACATGTGCAAAGCTGCCTATAGCTAATCAACAGATTTCTATTTATTCTAGGGCTGTGCATAGAATCTGGTGATACGATACGCATTATGACACAGGGGTTACAATTCAATATATTGTTATATATTGCGATCCTGTAAGCAGGACGATATTGCAATTTTTTAAATCTAATTTGAGGAAAACTGTCGTACAAAGAACACTCCACCATATGCTTAAAATTTTAGTAAAGAAAGTTTACTTTTTGGGATCTGCATTTGCATTTATCACAGTACCTGTATAGCAGTAGTTCCTTCATAGCACTACATTGAGAGGGCACAAACACTGATAGGGCGCATCTCTTTGCAAATAAAGTACAGTATTGACTGAGTCAATCTTTGCATGTAAACTATTAATTAAAAATCAATGAGAATTGACACAGTATCACGAAACATAATATTGCGATATTCGATATTTTCTATATTTTCAAACGCCCGTAATTTATTCAGGGTGCGAATTACACTGTACACTCATTGATAGTAACACTGGCAATTGGCAAAATGGGGAGCAATTACTGAAAATGAAAATGAAAATAAGGAAATAAAAAGACATAAGCACAACAGTAGAAGGCAGCAGAAAACAAGAGGGTTTTAAGGCGGTCAGGGTTGGGGCGCACATTGGATCCTCTGGTAATTTGTCCCACAAGTGCAGCCCATAGTCACTGAAAGAAGCTTCACCAATCTGTGTTCTCACTCAAGCAAATGTTTTGCAGAGGATCTAAAAAGGCTGTTTCATATTGTACAAGCAGGTCAGTAATATATCATGTGTTCTACTCTCTTTATCATTGTCAGGATCCTGGCAGCTGCCTCTGAACAATTGCAGATTTTTTTGGGCTGAACCCGGAACCAGACCTTTACGGTAATCTAACTGACCGGTGACGAAGGCATGTATTAGTTTTTTCTAGGTCAGCTGTAGACATTAGGTCTCTCTAGGTCAGAGTCTATGACTACTCCCAGATTCCTGTGAAAAGCAACACCCCGTCTACGCAGAACACGTTATTCTGTTGACAAATATGCTTTTATTTTAATCAATACAGGACTGACGATGCTGCTGTTACACGGGTGATGTGTTGCTCTTGCCACATGATGATACACCTGTTATTTCAAAGTGTCAGATGCCTTTAATCAACTTTTCATATCATGTGCTGGTCACCTCATTCTCAAGTTGTTGCTACAGGCTGTGAACATTAATTAGTCTGCCACTCAAAATTGTTTTTGCCCTCTCAGCCAACAAAAGGTGATTACAGAGTTTAGTTATTTGTAAACTTTTAAATATAGCAGCAAACAACTATTTGCTATGTAAAGATATAGAGGAGTAATGTCTACCTGAGCAGAGAATTAATTCACTCTCTCTGTGTGTGTTGTAATCCGAGCTTCTCTGTGCTTTGCTGACATAGCCGGGCAGGCTGTGCGTGCTTTTTAATGCATGTTCGGCATGTGAGCATGCCCCGCTGGCTAGCCTCACGGCTGCCGCTCTGCATTGCTCTCATAAAGCGGTTACAGCTCATAACGCCGTCCAAACTAACAGCGCTGTTGAGGAAACATAGCACCCACCCTCCATTTTCCCTCCAGGTTAACACTGTTAGCTTTGTCACCACTGTTGCCGTTGTTTTCACTGTTAGCGCTGTTAGCACCGTTGGCTGCGAGCCACTGGCTCAGCTGTCGCCATGTTGAGAGCCGTGCTGAGGCAATAGGCAATCCTTTAAAAAGCAAAATCTAATTTCGTAAGGGATTCGTAAGGATTCAGACTTTGATGAGTGGATTCTATACTGGATTTGGCAAATACTAAGCACAGGTTAATCCCATAGACTGTATATAAGAAGTGGACGTAGTCACCGTGACGTCACCCATTGGTTTGTGGCCTGCTGTTTTGAAGCCTCGAGTTCGGCATTTTGGCCGCCATCGTTGTATTTGTCCATCGCCATCTTGGTTTTTTGCAACCAGAAGTGGCAAGAGAGGGTGGAGCTAAGTACAACTGAACATTGAAAAAAAATCCTCAGACGACCAAAACGGTTACAATTCACTTTCATGAGCTGAAAAAAACTGTGAAAGGGTTAAAGTTGTAAGACAAAAACATGGACAACTCCCAGATCGGACAACGCCGTGGTAGCGACCTGTCAATCACAAGGCAGCCACGCCCTAAAGCATACCCTGCTTTATGGTCTATTTTACTCTAAATGGAACCATCATTTACTAAATTTACATCATGCTGTATTGAATAAAGACTTGAAACTAGTGATTGAGACCATAAACTCATGTTTACAATGTTTACTGAGGTAATAAATCAAGTGAGAAGTAGGGTCATTTTCTCATAGACTTCTATACAATCAGACTTCTTTTTGCAACCAGAGGAGTCGCCCCCTGCTGGCTGTTAGAAAGAATGCAGGTTTAAGGCACTTCTGCATTGGCCTTACTCTACAGACTCGGAGGTAGACCTCTGGTTAATCCCTTGTCATCACATTTTGTGCCTTCTCAAATACACCCTTTTGATATACGCTTTTTTCTTTCTATCTTTCTGTTTGGATTAGCTGTTAGGTAATGTCAATATCAATCAAAACTTACCAAGGGGTAAAAACTACCCCTTGATAGAAGACACTGATAAACCGGTATGGATAGACAGAGCTCCTCTAACTGAAGACAGGTTGAAACATATCATGTAACTTGTGCACATGCTTATGGCGTTGAGAGACATGTCTGGGAATTTAATATGCTCTGTTTGCTTCTCTTTGGCTGGCTGGTCTCAGGCTTGATCCAAACAGTGACTCTGGGTGTGAGTCTGTTTGCGTCTGTACCTCACTGCGATTTGTATCTGTGTGAGCGTGTGTGTGTGTGTGTGTGTGTGTGTGTGTGTGCGCGTGTGTGCATGCACGCGCGCCTGCACACACTTGTATACACCTGCAATGGATAGGATAGTCACTCCTGTGCACAGTAACAAAAATTATACTTGGCAGTTATGACTTATGAATCATAAAAAATGTGTGAGAGCACACACACACATGCACACACCTGGGGGTGGATGGTAACAGTGATAAGAAGCCTTGCAGCAGGTGTGAGAGTGGGAGTGAAGTCGGCACAAATGATGGATGACAAATAGAAAGGCATCCGTTAGTAACTAGGAAGTGCTTTATGGCAAATTAGTTATGTACTCATGTGGTTTTATTTCAATTTCTGGTTTCCAGTAGCAACCGCAGAAACAATATACAAATCACTATAGTCTCTCTCCCTCTCTGTTTGTGTCTGTGTGTGTTAGGTAATATGTCAAGTTTACTATGTACAGAGTCAAACAGCCTTCAAAGCCAGCATGTGAGGTATTAGCATAGATCCAACTTCGAGTTCACATTACCACATCAAACAGACAGACGGACACACACACACACACACACACACACACACACACATGCACGCTACTGTGATGTCTGTGTTGTGTATATCTTAGTAGCATTGGAGGGGAACTCTCCCTGGTAGAGGATGACCTCTCTTCAGCTCTAATGGTGGCTCAACATTACCGTGGGGCTCATGACAACTAGATAAACAAAAACAAGGATATTAATGAGTGTGTGTGTGTGTCAAGAACACACAGACACACACACACACTCGATATGACAAAGTTTATTTGGTAATCAACAATAACACATCGGAGCAGTAGCATAGCAACCCACACATACAAATGAAACACAGAGACGCGTTGCTTTTCTGAATTTGAATTCAAATTGACAAGCTGGAGGACAGATGCATTCTCATAACCTTCAGTTCATTCGGTTAGCCATAATATGATATCATTGTTTCTGCTTGTACTTTGCGTGTGCCTGCGCGCTGTTTTGATGATCACAATCATTGTTATGGCATCCCTGACATGGTTACCAGATAGCTTAAAAACAAAATGTATACAGACAGGTGTCACACTACACACACACAGGACATTTGCTGTAAAGGATTATGGTTAATTTAAGAGGCAGAGAGACTGCTTAAAGTTTTCATCAGAACATTTAACGAGTCTTTGACCAACCCAAAATGTGTTTTCAGCTTTTTAAAGTTTAAGAAACAGAGTGCAACATTTCAGGGGATCTATTAGCAGAAACGGAATATAATATTCATAGCTATGTTTTCCTTGGTGTATAATCAGCTGAAACTAAGAATCGTTGTGTTTTCATTACCTTAGAATGAGCCCTTCATATCTACATAGGGAGTGGGTCCTCTTCACAGAGTCCGCCATGTTGCTCCGCCATGTTTCTACAGTAGCCCAGAATGGAAAAATCAAACACTGGCTCTAGAGAGAGCTAGGGATGTCACGGTGAGGAAAATTTTCCAACCAGTTAATAAACTTGTGACAACACCGGTGTTACAGATTACACCGAGCATTTTACAAGAAAAGATGACAGTTGATATCTGTTGAACGCTTACTTTGATCTTTACAGTCGGGTGGCTGGCTGTGTGTCTGGCCTCTCTGGCCAAGCTTTTGCTGCGGGGCTGCAGGTTTCCACCCGGCGCCACCGCGATTGCCTCATTAACGTCATGTTTGACTTATAGCATTGGGTTTAAATCCGAAATATTGCCAAATAGGCGCTTTTGCTTTACGCTTTGACACCAAATCCTCCGCCATCGTCTTGTCTGTCGACTCTCTCTCGTCCCGCGTGTGTGAAATCTGACTCCTGCTACTCTGTGCTGAGACTCCGTATGCAGCATACACATTCACTTTCTGTTTGTAGCGTCCGTCGTCCGACTATGTATTGATAACACACCGTTGATACGCGAAAATGAACTAAATGGGTTTTAAAAAGCAAAACGACGGTGGCAAGCCTAGCGAGAGCCTTGCGCGTTTTACGGTACCTGAAGGCCACCGTAGTTCTCCAACACGCTTGTGAAACTGCGGTAACGTGAGTCAAAACCGCGGTACTGCCAACCGCCGTCTGACTTCCGTTGCTCCTAAAGTAGTGTTATTATGGTAAGGATGGCCTCTGAGCGAGGTGAAAGGCGTTACCATGGCTTTGCAATCGCCGGCTCACATTACTGCAGTCTTGGAAAGGGAGGAGTGAGCGGAGGGGCGCTTAGTTGGTTGCAATCTGCAACCACACCACTAGATGTCGCCAAATCCTACACACTGTACCTTTAAAAAACATTTGAAAGCTGTACATACACTGTGTATGAGCTAGTGTGTGTTAATGTTTGTCTCTGGGTGTCGCTGTATCTCGTTCTATTTGTGCTCCTTTTCTGGTCAAAGTAAAATAGCTTTTAGCTTTGAATGTCCTGCCATTGTGTTGATCAAAACAGTCTTTTAAGTGGGTGAACAGATGACACTTTGATATGGGGTAAGCTTTTGTCCCTTTTAATGAGGACAGGAAATGCCCTCATAAGTTATCACTTAATACATCTGTATAAACCACTGCCAAAAGGCCTGGAACAATAAATGCTTGACATAAACTTGTGTTGCAGCTCCAATGTGTGATCACTGTTGAGAGATGGTCTCTTGTGGCTAAACAAGGAATTGCACCAAATTAGTTTTGGCTGTATGTTTTGAAGGCACCACTGATGATTCCCATTGTGGTTGTGCTTCTAGAAAAATAATAACAGATGAAGCAGCAAGTGTTGTTCCACACATTTCAATATCAGAAATAAAACATCATAAACAACTAAAGCCAGTAAAGCGAAGAGGGGCCTGAAGCTATTATTTTTAGATGTTGGTTGATATGCAAAATCAGATACAAAAGGGAAAGGCTGTCCAGGGCCAGCAACAGTAAATTTACAATCACCCTTGAGTTTTAGCCCAGTACTAAAACTAGGATAAACAGACATAATGTTGCAGAACATTTTGTACACAGCCTGGGGCTGAAAATAAGCCTACTAGCTTTGACCTTCAATCCAAATCTCTGAAAATATGAAGGAGCACGAAACTGGTAAACCCTTTGACACATGCACACCCCAGAAGAGAAAACATTTGACTCGGTAGGTCACGATAACACTGTGGCTGGCAGATCAGTGTTGAGTGCACGACGGTGTGTGTGTGTGTGTGTGTGTGTGTGTGTGTGTGTGTGTGTGTGTGTGTGTGTGTGTGTGTGTGTGTGTGTGTGTGTGTGTGTGTGTGTGTGTGTGTGTGTGTGTGTGTGTGTGTGACATGTCCTGATGAGGCAGTTGATTTGGGCTGCTGGTAGGGGGTACTCTAATCTGGCACGCACTCACTGGCACTGCGCTACCTAGTTATTCCACTGACAGCCAGTGCCCTGGGAACAGGAGCTCAGGCTCACGCACACAAAGCACACACAGATTCGTATACAAAATACACACACACGAAATACACACACACGTTCACGCAAACACACACACACACCCCTCTCGAGGCAATGTTCTTTCTGATCTCGCTTTGGGACTGGTGGGGACAGATGGGCGAACAGTGGGAGTCTGGGCTGCCATCACTCGAAAAGCAAAGGCATGCACGCACAAATACACATTACACACACACACACACGCACGGACACAAACACACACAGGATCACAGGCTCACCCTGACTTGGTCAGAAAGTGGCAAACATGCAAACAGACTTGCTTACGGAAATGTCTAACTTGCTCTGTCTCACACAGGGACACATACATCAGCTAAGCCACAATTACACGCATACTTATTTACTTGTAACCATGCACTCATTCACACTTCACACCCCCCCCCCCCACACACACTCACAGACAGGATTACTAGAAACATGCATACTTGCATCCCACACTGCTCTCAGCTGTCCCTCTGTCTACATGCAATTCATACAGAGTTTATCACACAGATAGAGAGAAAACATGTATTTTTTTATTTGACCTTGATTTAACCAGGGTGGTCTCTTGCAAATAAAAATCTTGTTAAAGGTCCAGTGTGTAGGATCTGGCGGCATCTAGCGGTGAGGTTGAAGATTGCAACCAACTGAAGCCTCTCCCGTGTGCCAAGCGTGTAGAAGAACTACGGCGGCCGACGCAAAAACGCGTTGAGCCAGTTGTTTTAAGAGTAGTGTAGGTCATTTGGAGCAGATCCAGTGTGTAGAGTGTGTGTGGGTGAAGCAAGAGAGAGCAGCAGCGACGGGCGCGAATAACGTCATTGACTCCGACCCAAGCAGGAAAAGTTAACAGTGTTTGGTTTGTCCGTTCGGGGCTCCTGTTGAAACATGGTGGTGGTGCGACTCCGTGAAAAGGACCCGCTCCCTATGTAGATATAAACGGCTCATTCTAATGTAACGAAAACACAAAGATTCTTATTATCAGGCGATTATACACTAAAGAAAACATACTATGTTATATTCCCTTTTTGCCAATTGATCCCCTTAATTGTTACACACTGGTCCTTTAAGTTTAGCCCTAAATAACAGCATAAATACTGTATATTACATCCAAGAACACAGAACCAACATTCAAGGACACACAGTATATAAAAAGTATTTAAACAAAAAAAATGCAGCAGAGAAATTAGACTTTGCCTTAAAACAATTGCACTTCAGCCCTTAAAATGCTCACGCTTGCACACACATACAAACTGCAATTTTGCAGCTCTGTTATATTTTACAAATCCAAATGCAACCAACACAGCATGAAGAAAGACTGCAGCTCCGTGCATGGATGATCAGTTTTGACCTTTGGGAACAATATGTGGTGAAGATAATCAAAGATGAAAGGCTCACTTACTAATGATGAGCTTTTAGCTGTATCTTCATTTAGCTATGACATCACATGACCGAAATATGAACTCTGAGTCAGGTGATAAAAAGTGGTCACACATAGCGATTAAAAGTTCAGAATCATTAGTAAATGGACCTTTAAGCTTAGATTGTCTTTCCCGTAAAACTGCTCGTGTTTCGTGGTCACTAACTGTAGTTAGATTATGATGACAGTTAATTCCCCACTGGAGTAAAAATAGAGTATGTAAGGTGCCAGAGCATCAGCTAAATACTTCTCATCATGTGTGCACGTCTTTCTGTTGACTCTGTACGTGTCCTCGACATAACGTGTCAACACAACTGACATTGTTACTGCAACCTGGCGAGCAAGACAAGTCTACCTATGTAGATTGCCTGCTGTCTATTCAGCAGTTAGCGTAGCATCAGATATTTTTATTATAACTTGACCTACTACACCAACTAAATTTGACATGGCTGGAGCAGCAGCATGAATTTAGACTCTTTCTGTTGCTTTGGATTGTTCCGTATTTCAGGGTTTTTCCTACATGGAGAATTTAAGCTGCCTCGCTCAGATTTAGGGTTTCCTCAGGCTATTACTGACATAATTCACCTTATTATAGTTTAATATAATGTTATTTCAAATCAGTAACGTGTAAGTTCACCACAGAGATCCGTCAGCGTACAGACAAAACAAATCACATGAGCTCCTGCACATCGAAGGGAAATCACTAGCATCAATATCTTGGAAACTTCTCCCCTACACCTTCAAATTATAGATTATTATTTATTTTTTTATTTATTCTATTATTATATATATTCTATTCTATTATATTATTATTATAGATTATGCCTATTATAGTATTTCTGTGTTGACTCAGCAGGACTATATTACAAACATTTGTAGCCTGTAGCCTCAATATCTGACTTTATCGTGATTGCGTAACTCCTTCACATAGCTCATAACATCTAATCAGATACATTCTACCACAAAGCTATGTGGTAGAATGTATCTGATTATATGTTAGTATTGCCGTTGCCTAGCAGCGGTGTTCTCACGACTTAACCGCTTGAACGCCAAGCTCATTGTGTACACAGCTTCCCATGTTGTAAACACAAACTCACAAGTTTCATTTCAAGGCACCATATGAGCAAGAGGGTCAAAGTTCAAGGCACAATGTTATGACGAAGTAGTATGTCCCAATTGTATGCACACTGCATGCAACAGTACGTACTAAAAGTAAAAAGAAAAAGTATGTGATTTGGAACACAGTCCATGTCATAAACTTTAACTTCTTCATGTCTGTAGATTATTGTTGAATAAAACACGGTAAGACACGCACATCCAGTGTCCGATAGGATGGGTGCTGGATCAAAGAAATATAGCAGAATAAAACAGATAGATCTGCACACTAAATAGCTTCAGTTAGAAGGATTTTTATTATGCTGTAACGTTTCGAGCACCAGGCTCTTCCTCAGACTTCATTTATTAGATTATTGTTGGCCATAAAACTATCTTATGGATGCATTACTGCCAACAACTGGACTGGGGTGGTGCAGTAGACCATAGTGAATTATGGGATACTCCTAGCTCTGACAGCCGCTCCGGTTAATTGTGCATCAAGTGTGGGTTAAGTGTCCTGCGTGTTGGCATTTTGCAGATGTAGGCTACTTTTGCGACTCATGAATATGTACACCGCAAGTGTGGGTAATGGGTATAAGGACAGATTCAGTCTGATATCATGTCTGGACCTTCAAGCTACTCTCAAAATCTGTAGCACTTTCAGAGTAATTCACTTTTTTTTTTATCTCTATTTTGCACTTCAACCCTATTAATCTGTTGCCTTTATGCATTGCTGACTCCGCTCATATTCAAATAATAATTTATTATGTATTAAATTATCTGAAACTAGATAAGATGAGCAGGGGGGGAGGCATCTCTTTAGATCAATTACCTCTGAGGAACATTTTAATTTTTCATCTCATTCCATTTCATCACGATCATCCTCTGCTCTCTATCATTAAAGTTGCATCATCTATAAGCTCATTTTACCCCATGGGAGTGCAGTGGCATTACATTAGGCTTAGGTCCTCTAATGAGTGAATATTGCTCACGGCTCTTCATCCTCATTCTTCTGCTCTCTTCTTCTTCTTCTTCCTCGACAGGCTGGCAGTAGCGGCTACCACGAAGGAGGAGGCAGAGCAGTTACTTGGAAAAGAGAAGCTTCAAAGTGAAACTCTCAGGTAAGGAAACAACCAGAGTGAGAAGAGACAATAGGGCAGCCCAGCATGGCAGGGATTTACATCTCCATTACAACAGGGCTACGGTGTGTGTAAGCATGGCAAAAGGAGCAACTACAAAACAGTGGATAACACATTTAATTTCCTAAATTCTGCACAATAAAAGCCCCCCGTTATATTTGCTGCCACTTGTACTGTTCCTCCCTGCAATATAAGTAGAGTTGTTATTATGAAGAAAAGCCGCTAACAAAGCATTGCTAATTCAGAGATAAACATTTAATTTCCTATAAAGTCATCACAATAAAAGTCCCCTGTTATTTTGTTATTCAAAAGCTTTTATTATGAAGCAGCACAATCAGGAAATGTTGGGTTTTCATCAGCAGCAACAAAAGTGAAACACTGTGAGACGCAACGCTAACCACTACGCCACCGCCCGCGCCGCCATAAGTGCCAATGGAAAAGCCCTAAAAGACATGACAGAGTCGGGGGTAGGGTAACGTGATAAAGGTTTGGTAAAGCCAAAGCAGAATGGAGATGAAACACAAAAATAAAAGATGAAAAAAAAAAGATAAAGTATTGGTCGGCATCACTCTGATTGGCTGTCAGCTCCTTGACCAGATGCATGAAGGCCGGGGCAGATGGGAAACAACTGTGTGAAATGATAGAGAGAAAACAGTAAAAGAGGGAATGCAACAGAGGAGCAAAACAGAGGAGAGAAAGTTAATTCAGCTGACCCACATGGCCATTTCCTGGAAATAAAGTGAGAGATTGAAAAAGACGTGACAGGAGAGGAGCAGAGGAGAGAGGTGGAGGTGAAGAGAGTGGGAGGGAAGGAGAGACGAGACGTCAGGGGGGAAGAAAGTTTTTCAATCAGGCCGCTGACATTGAAAGCTGCTAAATGAGTAAACCATCGGGTGTGCAAACGCATGCAATCTCTTTCTCCCTCTCTGTTTTTCACTATCTTACCCTTATCACCGTTGACAGATCTGGCTCATATCTGTTCCTCCATTTGGTGCTGTCAGCCTTATGATTTATGTCATCTGACATTATAAAACTGGCTCTCGTGACAAGCAGTGCCCGTGCTCTCCTTCACTCTGCACGCACACACACACACACACACACACACACACACACTCAGGAGCTCAAAGTCTCCCCTCTCATCCCGTCTCGGACTCCGTCCATTTTTGATCACCTTAAGCCACAAACCCTGAATAAGAAAAACAACTACCACTCAACCCCGCTGAGCTCTCAGAAACTGTCACGTCACTTTGCACGCAAGACCCAGCCACGGTCATGGCGTTTGTCTGTGCAGGCTTGTGTGTGTTTGTGCAGGTGTGTGTAACTGCAATGTATCCATGTGCCTCACGTGTGTCTGTGCGCACCCACCTGTGTGTGTGTGTGAGAAAATAGGAAACTGTTCAGTGTGCTCTCGCCCACATGTTCCTTCAAAAGTGTTCTTGGAATAACAGAATGTTCTATTCCAGCACTCTAGTTTTCCACGTCCACGCTTTGCATGGGTTTGTGACTTGACTGAGCGTGTGTGTGTGTGTGTGTGACTTTGCGAGCTGAGCTAGTGATCTTTCATGTTGCTCAAAGTGCTTTTCGTCTGAACATATTTCATTGAGAGTGAGAGAGATGGAGGAGAGAGAGAGTGCTGTAAAACATGGCTGTGCCCTTTTTTAAGGACATGGTGCTTACATCAGTCCTCAGTTTCCCTCTGCCTCTTACATTCAACTGTTTTATTTATGTTATGTCCTGCCTTCTTTTTCTCTCTATTAATTATCGATTCCTACCTGTTATTCATTCTCTGCATCTGTGTAAGCCTATAAATTACAAAATAACTGATTTCACAACAATTCAAGTTGTTTAGTGCAAGTCCTTTGAGAGCGTTCAACCACAAATTTGTAAGAGCAGAATTCGATTTTTAGGGACAGAATTGTGAGCGTAACAAGGGGAATTGTGTATATTATATTTATTATATAGTATATTTTTGGCATCATTGGGCAAAAATTCCATAATAACCTTTCAGCATATTGTAATTCAAGTGTTCTGAGAGATAACTAGACTTCTGCAACTCATCATGGCTCTGTTTTCAGGCTTTAAAAAATCTAGCCCGTGACGGAAGACTTTGAACAATCACAGCTCATTTCAGAGAGAGAGCGTTCCTATTGGCTGTGCTCCGGTCATGTGACCGGTACTTGGGGTTCCTTCAAGAGATCACATCATGGCTGCCGCGTCACAAACTCTCTCATTTTACAGCTAATCAGTACACTACAAGATGATTCTGAAAACATCTGAGGAGAGAAATAGGCATTAACGTAACATAATATTGATTCGTATTCGATCAGCGCTGCCTAGTTTGACCGTTTGGTCGGAGTTCGCGAGTGATTGACAGCCGGCTCTCATAGACAGCAGATGGACAGCAGACCTCAGATCAGCTCTGACTGCTTGTTTTCCTCCGGTCTGTGAAATCTTGCAGATGCCGTTAGGAGCACCGCAGGCCACAGTAGTTCTCCTACACACTTGGCACACGGGAGAAGTTTCAGTTGGTTGCAACACCTGCACCTTTATTATTAGATGGCCTATAGCCAAATAAATCTCTGTGATTCTTGTTCTCTATTTTTAAGAATTATTTTTAGGGCATTTTTGCCATTAATTGATAAAATGTATATAGTTGAGAGGCAGACAAGAACTTTGGGGAGAGAGAGAGAGATGACATGAAACAGGATGAGGACTGCACGCTCAAAACTGATCCCACTGCAGGAATCTGGGCCCTCAAATGTTGGCATGCAGACTAGAATAGTGCTTGAATTTGTTCTGTGTTCATTCAGCTCTTGTGTCGTGTATATACTTCCATACTGTATATATTTATCTGTCTCACATATTTAAACGTCACAAAAGTAGTTTGAGGTCAGTAATTGTCAGACTGAAACTGCAGAATCGTGTCTACCATGTGGCTTTAAGTTATGACATGCAGTATTTACAGTAACAACTGGGCAACGCTCTTTGCAAGGAAGGATTTTAAAACCTCTCTACGGCTCTATCCAGGGAGGGTTGTCACAGAACGTACAGTCAGTGTGCTCTTTTTTAGAAATACTGTGCTTCAAAAGCCCACAGCTACACACATTCACACCAGGGAGCAGGAACCACAGTCCTCTGCTCTTACACACTGATAAACTCCACTGGAGCATGTGGGGATTAAGACTCAAAGTATTTGTTAAGGAATTTCCCCCCCAGTTTTGGATACAGTCTTTCCGAACCACACCTTTAATGGTCTTATTCACACGCTTGTCACTTCGACAGCACTTGTTAACAGCCACCTAGGTAGCTGTTAACAGCACTGTCTCAATTTTTATGTGACAGTTCCCATAAGATGTTCTGATGTTTTAGCCATTTGTAAAGTGCTGTCAATTTATTGAGAGAAAGTAATGAAATGCTCTGTGTTTGTGTGTGTCAGCGGAGTGTGTGTGCGGCAGCAGCAGGCCCTGCGAGCGACGCTCTCTGTGCTCCGATCCTCTGGCAGCGAGCTCACAGATGTACGGGGTTTCCTCAGCCTGCTGATGGGGGTCTGGCAGGCCTTCAGATCTCAGATACTGCAGCACAGCACACAGGTGTTCTCAGGTAACACACACACACACACACCAACTTAAGTATAAACAGATAGAGTGAGAAACATAGGTTCAGATGTATGAGGGTAATTTATAGGACAAGCGAGACAGAGAGTGTATATTAGAGGAGTGGACATGAAAGAGAAATGTTGGAAAAAAGGAGCAAAAAGTCGAGCAAATAATCGCTCAGCAGGAGTAAATATTAGTTTAACTGTAGCGTGGACTCTTTTAGTTCTGACGGCAGCACCCACAATGGATGACTATAATGTGTGTGTGAGTAAATGTGTGTTTACAGTCGCTACACAAACTCTTCTAACCTTTAGGCAGGAAGGAATGTGTTTGTCTTGTGTGTTCATGGGTATATATATATATATATATGTATGTGTAAATGCTGTAAACGAATGAAAGTCTTATATATCTTAAAGAGACTTCAAGCAAGAGGAGCAGAACTGCAGGGTGTGTGTGTGTGTGTGTGTGTGTGTGTCAGTGTGTTCATCGTTGACAGTAAATACCCGAAGGAGAGCTAACCTCCGGCTCACCTCATGGGTGGGTCTTTTTCTCTATGCTGCACGTTCCAAACAGCTGCCAAGTGTGTGTGTGTGTGTGTGTGTGTGTGTGTGTGTGTGTGTGTGTGCTAGGCAGAGAGGGAGGGAACGAGGGAGAATTAGATTGAGGAAGAAAAAGAAAGCAGTCTGTTGTTTGTATTGATGCCGTCCGTGTGAGTATGTGTTTGTTCAGTGACGTGAGCATGAAAGGCAGCTGCTGCACGAACCAACACATGCAATAAAATACACACCCAGGAATGCACACACACTCACACACACTCACACGCATATAATCACGCATGCCCGCAATACATTATGATCACAGAAACTACCCAGACTCACACACTCAGGAACTTCATTTAGGGATAATATACTTTATCTTGTTGTAAGCTGTGCTTTGTAATACTTTAAGTTGTCTAGTGTCTTGTCTCCCAAAAAGCAACTATTTGTATTTCATTTGTTATTGTTTCTGTTGAGTACACCTTTTCGGTCAAAACTTCTTCTTTTTTCCCCATTTAATTTGACGCCTTATTGTTATCTATTCTTTATTATACGCATTTCTTACGGAGAATCGTTAATAAGGACCGAAATAAATGACTACTACTACTACTATTAGAGGCAAACAAAATGTAGATTTGGTGATCGTGATGTAAAAATAATAGGAAAATCTACCATTTTATAAAAGAAAAAGATGGTTTTGTAGAAACTAGACTATTATTATACATCAGTAATTCGACAAAGTTACATTTGATGGCTCAAATTTTCTGTCTTTTAATTTATTTATTAGTTTATTATTACTTTATTTGACAGGGACACTACTGTACATGTAAATAACATTGCTGAAAATATGCCAGAGGTAGCCAGAAAGGCTGATTTTCATCTGTAATAGTTAAAACACAGACGTTCAGAATAAAAGCACTGAAAATGCAACGATAAAAGCAATGGAAAAAAAAGAATGCAGATACAAACAGAGCCTGCGCTACGTAGAGACAAGAGAGACCGCTCTTATAACGCACAGAATCAACAATAACATGATGGCAAGATACTACAAACAACACATAGCATGACAACACAGTGTCAGGACTGGTGAATATGTACAGTACACTGTACAGCGACATAATAAGCAGGAGCAGCTGTTACACTAATTATTATAATGACATATAAGACAACACCTCACTGTTCTAGTGTTCAAGTTTGGTTTCTAGGAAACCGGGCTATTAATGCTGTGGAGAAGGAGAGGTAATTGGCACAGTTTCTTATGTGTTGTG